>OX454415.1:195292-482057 GCA_949715475.1 Microchrysa polita
TAACTGTCTTCTTCACTTAACTGTTTGTCTGTCCGTTTGTCTGTCTGTTTACGTCACTTGCCTGCTTATTTGTCTATTCACTTACTGTCGATCTATTTGCATGATTTATTTATTTACATAATTTGCTTGCCTGTCTGTCTGTATATTCACTGTCGGTCTGTTTGCATGTCTGTTTATCTGTCTTTTTTGTTCATATGATCTCATACTTACTGCCTCTCGCCATTTTATACTTAAAATCCGATTCCAATATGTTAGGCTGATAACATAATAGCCGCAATGGAATCAAATATATAGAAATTCCCTACGTGTAGGTCACAATTAGTAGCCTCACAGTTAAGACAACTACTGTTACGCTCGCATTATGTGAACCTTACACCCATACTCCTTATTGGTTCCTTTTCTCATAACATTAAACCAATATTCCGAATACATACATTCGAACAAGGAGTTAGGTAATTTTTGATTGAAGTAATCTCATTCGTACTTGATCCAGTGGGACTCTTTTATGACGCGTCTCGTATTGTGCCTTGGGCTTATGAGATTTTCCGATATTAAAAATTACACGTTCTCAGAGAACATCCCCATCATCAAGAATCCGCGGTGTTAGCATGAGTGACTAGCATCCTAAACATTAGGTTTAGGACAAACTAAATTTGTTCTGTAATCCGGTTTGCCTGGTACCAATATAATAGTTTTATATTGGAACCCATGCCAGGTTAATGGATACTAATGCTAACGATATAATGCATAACTTTTTTAGGTTGTTTTGTGGTTCCCGCCTAAAATTGTTAAACAAACATTATATCACTCCCTGTTAGAATAGTATTCCAAACAAGGCTCAATGACACTGATAGAATATACCTAAATATATTCTATTGTAGGAGGATTCTTTTCTTTTTTAGCTTAAATTAGTACCCGGACCGAACCACACGTAATGAGTCCAGAAAAGTTTATTAAATCTTAGAAAATATTAGACCGAACCACACGTAATGATCTCATAAAATATAAAATACTAAAACCCAACAATTTTAAAATATAAAATATTAAAATCCAACAATAATAAAATAAATAAAATACTTAAAATTCTTCTAGATAGATTTATTAAATCTTATAAATTTATAAAATATTAATATTAAAATTAAAAACAACAACTAAACATATAAAATCAAATTCATCTAGATAGGTTCTTTAAATCTTGTTAAATCTTAGAAAATATTAAACAAAAATAATCCTAACATTAAAATATAGGTATACATACATTAGAATGATGACTTAAGATGATATTGAGAAAGAAAGAATATGTGACTCTAACAAGTAATCTTACATTGTATAAAATGTGTCATGTGTCGACAATGTCATCCTATCCAAGAGATAGTGTGCTAAATCACAAATCACTACTCACTCAAATCCTAACCTATTAAACCCGCCCCCCATCCGAAAAAATAAAAATAATGTGGGAAACCACCACTCATCCTAACCTAGAGATAATGTGCATAAATCATTACTCACTCTATCCTAGAGATAATGTTCAAAGACATTCATACTCATTCTATCAGAGAGATAGTGTGCGAAATTCACTTCTTATTGATCCTCAAGATAGTGCGAAAATCACTATTTACTCTTACCTACCTTATAAATCCATCATTGTTGTCACAAGACACATACATGACATAAATTAAATTTCTCTTAATATAAATCCTTCTCAATAGTATCTTATTTTAATCAATAACAAATGAAACACAACAAAAACACATCAATTTAACTAACATTTATAATTAATAACAACACGAATTTAACTAACCACACTAAATAAAACAAATAAAAAACACAAAATAAATTTTGACATAAAATAACCCAAAACCAACCACCACCCCAAAAGATGCATTATGCAATCTATCCTTCACATTAGTATGAACGAGAGCACTCAAATTCATTAAGAAAGCGGTGAATGATTGACTCAAAAAAAGGGAGTACTATGTGAACTCATCCCATCCACACTAAATAAAACAAATAAAAAACACAAAATAAATTTTGACATAAAATAACCCAAAACCAACCACCACCCCAAAAGATGCATTATGCAATCTATCCTTCACATTAGTATGAACGAGAGCACTCAAATTCATTAAGAAAGCGGTGAATGATTGACTCAAAAAAAGGGAGTACTATGTGAACTCATCCCATCCTAACACATCCATCTTAAAATAAAACTATAACATACTCTAAAATGACATATATAAAATCACCACATTAATATTCCTAATATGAATAAAATAATAAAAATATAATCCCATATTTATCTGCCACATTGTATCTTCCACATTCCATACCATACCGTATACACCACAATAAGTGCACCGCATCCTTCATGCACTACTCCATACCACATAATATACCATACCACGGCATATGCTACTGGGAGTTTACATTATGTAATCTCCTCAGATACACGTTACCAGGCAACATTCCTAAATGAGGTCTCCGGACATCCTACCTGTCCTGACCCAAATTAGTCTTCACGTGTGTTCGCTACACGAAACTTGTACTCGATACGACCTTGCACGCGATCGGAATTTGTTCCCACAAGGTCTCTTCTTGTTATTTGTTGTTGCTTGTATCTTTTTCGTATTACGTACATTACATCGCGATCGGTATAAGATCTATCCTTTTGAGAAAAAATTTTGTTGTTTGTGTATCGCCATATCATGCATTATGTTCCATGTGATGATCATATGATGATTTATTGTGTGTACCATTTCTTGTGTTTGTGTCTTATTATATCGCCATGTTTTGCATCGCGATTAGTGAAAGTTTGTCCCTATGAGGTCCTTTTCTGTCCTTTGATGTTTTGTGCTGAACCCATATCGTGTAACGTGAAGATTATATGTTCCACCCTAACTTAAAAAGAAAATCTTCTAGTGTATGACCTTTATGTACCATATACTAATTGAGATGAGATAAATTTTCTTTTACAAGTGCCCCATATAAACAAAGTGATAGAGTGATCTCGTGAAAGTGAGGATAGGCCCAATGAAGACAATGATACAAATGGAAAGGTAAGTAAGATATAATTTTACATATATTATTTTATTTAAATTACTATCATATATACATATATAAAAATACAAAATATAATTAAATTTATCTTTTGATTAAGATGAAATGAAATATGGATCTTTAGCTTCTCCTTATAGAATTTTATTCTGGGGGGGATTAAAGATTCACATTTCATATATAATAAATAAAATTTTCATAACTTAAATTTTTCATAAAATTTTTAAATTTTTAAAAAAACAAGCCTACTGATGAGTCCATAGGGGTATGGACGAAACCGGTATAGGTACCCATTATTAATATATAATTCTTTATTTTCATGCATTATATGTATATATTGTTTTTTGTATGTTGTAGAAATATTGTACTTAGAAATACAAATTTGCTTTATATATTTTTTAAATTATTTTCAGAAAACTTTCCATTTGTGTCAATGTCGTCTCTTTCAACTTTCTTTTTTTATCTGTTTGTCAGTCTGTCTGTCTGTTTAAATTTTCTCTATTTTTTTTGTCTGTCAGTCTGTCTGCTTAATCAGTGTCCTTTATATATCTATTCAAATTTCTTCTTTCCTTCTTGCGCACTAATTTGTTTTCCTGTTGGTTTTGATGACTTAATTAAATTTCGTTTTCCTGGGTCTATCTTTACAATTATCAGTTAACTGTCTTCTTCACTTAACTGTTTGTCTGTCCGTTTGTCTGTCTGTTTACGTCACTTGCCTGCTTATTTGTCTATTCACTTACTGTCGATCTATTTGCATGATTTATTTATTTACATAATTTGCTTGCCTGTCTGTCTGTATATTCACTGTCGGTCTGTTTGCATGTCTGTTTATCTGTCTTTTTTGTTCATATGATCTCATACTTACTGCCTCTCGCCATTTTATACTTAAAATCCGATTCCAATATGTTAGGCTGATAACATAATAGCCGCAATGGAATCAAATATATAGAAATTCCCTACGTGTAGGTCACAATTAGTAGCCTCACAGTTAAGACAACTACTGTTACGCTCGCATTATGTGAACCTTACACCCATACTCCTTATTGGTTCCTTTTCTCATAACATTAAACCAATATTCCGAATACATACATTCGAACAAGGAGTTAGGTAATTTTTGATTGAAGTAATCTCATTCGTACTTGATCCAGTGGGACTCTTTTATGACGCGTCTCGTATTGTGCCTTGGGCTTATGAGATTTTCCGATATTAAAAATTACACGTTCTCAGAGAACATCCCCATCATCAAGAATCCGCGGTGTTAGCATGAGTGACTAGCATCCTAAACATTAGGTTTAGGACAAACTAAATTTGTTCTGTAATCCGGTTTGCCTGGTACCAATATAATAGTTTTATATTGGAACCCATGCCAGGTTAATGGATACTAATGCTAACGATATAATGCATAACTTTTTTAGGTTGTTTTGTGGTTCCCGCCTAAAATTGTTAAACAAACATTATATCACTCCCTGTTAGAATAGTATTCCAAACAAGGCTCAATGACACTGATAGAATATACCTAAATATATTCTATTGTAGGAGGATTCTTTTCTTTTTTAGCTTAAATTAGTACCCGGACCGAACCACACGTAATGAGTCCAGAAAAGTTTATTAAATCTTAGAAAATATTAGACCGAACCACACGTAATGATCTCATAAAATATAAAATACTAAAACCCAACAATTTTAAAATATAAAATATTAAAATCCAACAATAATAAAATAAATAAAATACTTAAAATTCTTCTAGATAGATTTATTAAATCTTATAAATTTATAAAATATTAATATTAAAATTAAAAACAACAACTAAACATATAAAATCAAATTCATCTAGATAGGTTCTTTAAATCTTGTTAAATCTTAGAAAATATTAAACAAAAATAATCCTAACATTAAAATATAGGTATACATACATTAGAATGATGACTTAAGATGATATTGAGAAAGAAAGAATATGTGACTCTAACAAGTAATCTTACATTGTATAAAATGTGTCATGTGTCGACAATGTCATCCTATCCAAGAGATAGTGTGCTAAATCACAAATCACTACTCACTCAAATCCTAACCTATTAAACCCGCCCCCCATCCGAAAAAATAAAAATAATGTGGGAAACCACCACTCATCCTAACCTAGAGATAATGTGCATAAATCATTACTCACTCTATCCTAGAGATAATGTTCAAAGACATTCATACTCATTCTATCAGAGAGATAGTGTGCGAAATTCACTTCTTATTGATCCTCAAGATAGTGCGAAAATCACTATTTACTCTTACCTACCTTATAAATCCATCATTGTTGTCACAAGACACATACATGACATAAATTAAATTTCTCTTAATATAAATCCTTCTCAATAGTATCTTATTTTAATCAATAACAAATGAAACACAACAAAAACACATCAATTTAACTAACATTTATAATTAATAACAACACGAATTTAACTAACCACACTAAATAAAACAAATAAAAAACACAAAATAAATTTTGACATAAAATAACCCAAAACCAACCACCACCCCAAAAGATGCATTATGCAATCTATCCTTCACATTAGTATGAACGAGAGCACTCAAATTCATTAAGAAAGCGGTGAATGATTGACTCAAAAAAAGGGAGTACTATGTGAACTCATCCCATCCACACTAAATAAAACAAATAAAAAACACAAAATAAATTTTGACATAAAATAACCCAAAACCAACCACCACCCCAAAAGATGCATTATGCAATCTATCCTTCACATTAGTATGAACGAGAGCACTCAAATTCATTAAGAAAGCGGTGAATGATTGACTCAAAAAAAGGGAGTACTATGTGAACTCATCCCATCCTAACACATCCATCTTAAAATAAAACTATAACATACTCTAAAATGACATATATAAAATCACCACATTAATATTCCTAATATGAATAAAATAATAAAAATATAATCCCATATTTATCTGCCACATTGTATCTTCCACATTCCATACCATACCGTATACACCACAATAAGTGCACCGCATCCTTCATGCACTACTCCATACCACATAATATACCATACCACGGCATATGCTACTGGGAGTTTACATTATGTAATCTCCTCAGATACACGTTACCAGGCAACATTCCTAAATGAGGTCTCCGGACATCCTACCTGTCCTGACCCAAATTAGTCTTCACGTGTGTTCGCTACACGAAACTTGTACTCGATACGACCTTGCACGCGATCGGAATTTGTTCCCACAAGGTCTCTTCTTGTTATTTGTTGTTGCTTGTATCTTTTTCGTATTACGTACATTACATCGCGATCGGTATAAGATCTATCCTTTTGAGAAAAAATTTTGTTGTTTGTGTATCGCCATATCATGCATTATGTTCCATGTGATGATCATATGATGATTTATTGTGTGTACCATTTCTTGTGTTTGTGTCTTATTATATCGCCATGTTTTGCATCGCGATTAGTGAAAGTTTGTCCCTATGAGGTCCTTTTCTGTCCTTTGATGTTTTGTGCTGAACCCATATCGTGTAACGTGAAGATTATATGTTCCACCCTAACTTAAAAAGAAAATCTTCTAGTGTATGACCTTTATGTACCATATACTAATTGAGATGAGATAAATTTTCTTTTACAAGTGCCCCATATAAACAAAGTGATAGAGTGATCTCGTGAAAGTGAGGATAGGCCCAATGAAGACAATGATACAAATGGAAAGGTAAGTAAGATATAATTTTACATATATTATTTTATTTAAATTACTATCATATATACATATATAAAAATACAAAATATAATTAAATTTATCTTTTGATTAAGATGAAATGAAATATGGATCTTTAGCTTCTCCTTATAGAATTTTATTCTGGGGGGGATTAAAGATTCACATTTCATATATAATAAATAAAATTTTCATAACTTAAATTTTTCATAAAATTTTTAAATTTTTAAAAAAACAAGCCTACTGATGAGTCCATAGGGGTATGGACGAAACCGGTATAGGTACCCATTATTAATATATAATTCTTTATTTTCATGCATTATATGTATATATTGTTTTTTGTATGTTGTAGAAATATTGTACTTAGAAATACAAATTTGCTTTATATATTTTTTAAATTATTTTCAGAAAACTTTCCATTTGTGTCAATGTCGTCTCTTTCAACTTTCTTTTTTTATCTGTTTGTCAGTCTGTCTGTCTGTTTAAATTTTCTCTATTTTTTTTGTCTGTCAGTCTGTCTGCTTAATCAGTGTCCTTTATATATCTATTCAAATTTCTTCTTTCCTTCTTGCGCACTAATTTGTTTTCCTGTTGGTTTTGATGACTTAATTAAATTTCGTTTTCCTGGGTCTATCTTTACAATTATCAGTTAACTGTCTTCTTCACTTAACTGTTTGTCTGTCCGTTTGTCTGTCTGTTTACGTCACTTGCCTGCTTATTTGTCT
Organism: Microchrysa polita; assembly: GCA_949715475.1. Classification (NCBI taxonomy): domain Eukaryota; kingdom Metazoa; phylum Arthropoda; class Insecta; order Diptera; family Stratiomyidae; genus Microchrysa; species Microchrysa polita. Next base: position 202,786 of record OX454415.1, read on the forward strand.
ATTCACTTACTGTCGATCTATTTGCATGATTTATTTATTTACATAATTTGCTTGCCTGTCTGTCTGTATATTCACTGTCGGTCTGTTTGCATGTCTGTTTATCTGTCTTTTTTGTTCATATGATCTCATACTTACTGCCTCTCGCCATTTTATACTTAAAATCCGATTCCAATATGTTAGGCTGATAACATAATAGCCGCAATGGAATCAAATATATAGAAATTCCCTACGTGTAGGTCACAATTAGTAGCCTCACAGTTAAGACAACTACTGTTACGCTCGCATTATGTGAACCTTACACCCATACTCCTTATTGGTTCCTTTTCTCATAACATTAAACCAATATTCCGAATACATACATTCGAACAAGGAGTTAGGTAATTTTTGATTGAAGTAATCTCATTCGTACTTGATCCAGTGGGACTCTTTTATGACGCGTCTCGTATTGTGCCTTGGGCTTATGAGATTTTCCGATATTAAAAATTACACGTTCTCAGAGAACATCCCCATCATCAAGAATCCGCGGTGTTAGCATGAGTGACTAGCATCCTAAACATTAGGTTTAGGACAAACTAAATTTGTTCTGTAATCCGGTTTGCCTGGTACCAATATAATAGTTTTATATTGGAACCCATGCCAGGTTAATGGATACTAATGCTAACGATATAATGCATAACTTTTTTAGGTTGTTTTGTGGTTCCCGCCTAAAATTGTTAAACAAACATTATATCACTCCCTGTTAGAATAGTATTCCAAACAAGGCTCAATGACACTGATAGAATATACCTAAATATATTCTATTGTAGGAGGATTCTTTTCTTTTTTAGCTTAAATTAGTACCCGGACCGAACCACACGTAATGAGTCCAGAAAAGTTTATTAAATCTTAGAAAATATTAGACCGAACCACACGTAATGATCTCATAAAATATAAAATACTAAAACCCAACAATTTTAAAATATAAAATATTAAAATCCAACAATAATAAAATAAATAAAATACTTAAAATTCTTCTAGATAGATTTATTAAATCTTATAAATTTATAAAATATTAATATTAAAATTAAAAACAACAACTAAACATATAAAATCAAATTCATCTAGATAGGTTCTTTAAATCTTGTTAAATCTTAGAAAATATTAAACAAAAATAATCCTAACATTAAAATATAGGTATACATACATTAGAATGATGACTTAAGATGATATTGAGAAAGAAAGAATATGTGACTCTAACAAGTAATCTTACATTGTATAAAATGTGTCATGTGTCGACAATGTCATCCTATCCAAGAGATAGTGTGCTAAATCACAAATCACTACTCACTCAAATCCTAACCTATTAAACCCGCCCCCCATCCGAAAAAATAAAAATAATGTGGGAAACCACCACTCATCCTAACCTAGAGATAATGTGCATAAATCATTACTCACTCTATCCTAGAGATAATGTTCAAAGACATTCATACTCATTCTATCAGAGAGATAGTGTGCGAAATTCACTTCTTATTGATCCTCAAGATAGTGCGAAAATCACTATTTACTCTTACCTACCTTATAAATCCATCATTGTTGTCACAAGACACATACATGACATAAATTAAATTTCTCTTAATATAAATCCTTCTCAATAGTATCTTATTTTAATCAATAACAAATGAAACACAACAAAAACACATCAATTTAACTAACATTTATAATTAATAACAACACGAATTTAACTAACCACACTAAATAAAACAAATAAAAAACACAAAATAAATTTTGACATAAAATAACCCAAAACCAACCACCACCCCAAAAGATGCATTATGCAATCTATCCTTCACATTAGTATGAACGAGAGCACTCAAATTCATTAAGAAAGCGGTGAATGATTGACTCAAAAAAAGGGAGTACTATGTGAACTCATCCCATCCACACTAAATAAAACAAATAAAAAACACAAAATAAATTTTGACATAAAATAACCCAAAACCAACCACCACCCCAAAAGATGCATTATGCAATCTATCCTTCACATTAGTATGAACGAGAGCACTCAAATTCATTAAGAAAGCGGTGAATGATTGACTCAAAAAAAGGGAGTACTATGTGAACTCATCCCATCCTAACACATCCATCTTAAAATAAAACTATAACATACTCTAAAATGACATATATAAAATCACCACATTAATATTCCTAATATGAATAAAATAATAAAAATATAATCCCATATTTATCTGCCACATTGTATCTTCCACATTCCATACCATACCGTATACACCACAATAAGTGCACCGCATCCTTCATGCACTACTCCATACCACATAATATACCATACCACGGCATATGCTACTGGGAGTTTACATTATGTAATCTCCTCAGATACACGTTACCAGGCAACATTCCTAAATGAGGTCTCCGGACATCCTACCTGTCCTGACCCAAATTAGTCTTCACGTGTGTTCGCTACACGAAACTTGTACTCGATACGACCTTGCACGCGATCGGAATTTGTTCCCACAAGGTCTCTTCTTGTTATTTGTTGTTGCTTGTATCTTTTTCGTATTACGTACATTACATCGCGATCGGTATAAGATCTATCCTTTTGAGAAAAAATTTTGTTGTTTGTGTATCGCCATATCATGCATTATGTTCCATGTGATGATCATATGATGATTTATTGTGTGTACCATTTCTTGTGTTTGTGTCTTATTATATCGCCATGTTTTGCATCGCGATTAGTGAAAGTTTGTCCCTATGAGGTCCTTTTCTGTCCTTTGATGTTTTGTGCTGAACCCATATCGTGTAACGTGAAGATTATATGTTCCACCCTAACTTAAAAAGAAAATCTTCTAGTGTATGACCTTTATGTACCATATACTAATTGAGATGAGATAAATTTTCTTTTACAAGTGCCCCATATAAACAAAGTGATAGAGTGATCTCGTGAAAGTGAGGATAGGCCCAATGAAGACAATGATACAAATGGAAAGGTAAGTAAGATATAATTTTACATATATTATTTTATTTAAATTACTATCATATATACATATATAAAAATACAAAATATAATTAAATTTATCTTTTGATTAAGATGAAATGAAATATGGATCTTTAGCTTCTCCTTATAGAATTTTATTCTGGGGGGGATTAAAGATTCACATTTCATATATAATAAATAAAATTTTCATAACTTAAATTTTTCATAAAATTTTTAAATTTTTAAAAAAACAAGCCTACTGATGAGTCCATAGGGGTATGGACGAAACCGGTATAGGTACCCATTATTAATATATAATTCTTTATTTTCATGCATTATATGTATATATTGTTTTTTGTATGTTGTAGAAATATTGTACTTAGAAATACAAATTTGCTTTATATATTTTTTAAATTATTTTCAGAAAACTTTCCATTTGTGTCAATGTCGTCTCTTTCAACTTTCTTTTTTTATCTGTTTGTCAGTCTGTCTGTCTGTTTAAATTTTCTCTATTTTTTTTGTCTGTCAGTCTGTCTGCTTAATCAGTGTCCTTTATATATCTATTCAAATTTCTTCTTTCCTTCTTGCGCACTAATTTGTTTTCCTGTTGGTTTTGATGACTTAATTAAATTTCGTTTTCCTGGGTCTATCTTTACAATTATCAGTTAACTGTCTTCTTCACTTAACTGTTTGTCTGTCCGTTTGTCTGTCTGTTTACGTCACTTGCCTGCTTATTTGTCTATTCACTTACTGTCGATCTATTTGCATGATTTATTTATTTACATAATTTGCTTGCCTGTCTGTCTGTATATTCACTGTCGGTCTGTTTGCATGTCTGTTTATCTGTCTTTTTTGTTCATATGATCTCATACTTACTGCCTCTCGCCATTTTATACTTAAAATCCGATTCCAATATGTTAGGCTGATAACATAATAGCCGCAATGGAATCAAATATATAGAAATTCCCTACGTGTAGGTCACAATTAGTAGCCTCACAGTTAAGACAACTACTGTTACGCTCGCATTATGTGAACCTTACACCCATACTCCTTATTGGTTCCTTTTCTCATAACATTAAACCAATATTCCGAATACATACATTCGAACAAGGAGTTAGGTAATTTTTGATTGAAGTAATCTCATTCGTACTTGATCCAGTGGGACTCTTTTATGACGCGTCTCGTATTGTGCCTTGGGCTTATGAGATTTTCCGATATTAAAAATTACACGTTCTCAGAGAACATCCCCATCATCAAGAATCCGCGGTGTTAGCATGAGTGACTAGCATCCTAAACATTAGGTTTAGGACAAACTAAATTTGTTCTGTAATCCGGTTTGCCTGGTACCAATATAATAGTTTTATATTGGAACCCATGCCAGGTTAATGGATACTAATGCTAACGATATAATGCATAACTTTTTTAGGTTGTTTTGTGGTTCCCGCCTAAAATTGTTAAACAAACATTATATCACTCCCTGTTAGAATAGTATTCCAAACAAGGCTCAATGACACTGATAGAATATACCTAAATATATTCTATTGTAGGAGGATTCTTTTCTTTTTTAGCTTAAATTAGTACCCGGACCGAACCACACGTAATGAGTCCAGAAAAGTTTATTAAATCTTAGAAAATATTAGACCGAACCACACGTAATGATCTCATAAAATATAAAATACTAAAACCCAACAATTTTAAAATATAAAATATTAAAATCCAACAATAATAAAATAAATAAAATACTTAAAATTCTTCTAGATAGATTTATTAAATCTTATAAATTTATAAAATATTAATATTAAAATTAAAAACAACAACTAAACATATAAAATCAAATTCATCTAGATAGGTTCTTTAAATCTTGTTAAATCTTAGAAAATATTAAACAAAAATAATCCTAACATTAAAATATAGGTATACATACATTAGAATGATGACTTAAGATGATATTGAGAAAGAAAGAATATGTGACTCTAACAAGTAATCTTACATTGTATAAAATGTGTCATGTGTCGACAATGTCATCCTATCCAAGAGATAGTGTGCTAAATCACAAATCACTACTCACTCAAATCCTAACCTATTAAACCCGCCCCCCATCCGAAAAAATAAAAATAATGTGGGAAACCACCACTCATCCTAACCTAGAGATAATGTGCATAAATCATTACTCACTCTATCCTAGAGATAATGTTCAAAGACATTCATACTCATTCTATCAGAGAGATAGTGTGCGAAATTCACTTCTTATTGATCCTCAAGATAGTGCGAAAATCACTATTTACTCTTACCTACCTTATAAATCCATCATTGTTGTCACAAGACACATACATGACATAAATTAAATTTCTCTTAATATAAATCCTTCTCAATAGTATCTTATTTTAATCAATAACAAATGAAACACAACAAAAACACATCAATTTAACTAACATTTATAATTAATAACAACACGAATTTAACTAACCACACTAAATAAAACAAATAAAAAACACAAAATAAATTTTGACATAAAATAACCCAAAACCAACCACCACCCCAAAAGATGCATTATGCAATCTATCCTTCACATTAGTATGAACGAGAGCACTCAAATTCATTAAGAAAGCGGTGAATGATTGACTCAAAAAAAGGGAGTACTATGTGAACTCATCCCATCCACACTAAATAAAACAAATAAAAAACACAAAATAAATTTTGACATAAAATAACCCAAAACCAACCACCACCCCAAAAGATGCATTATGCAATCTATCCTTCACATTAGTATGAACGAGAGCACTCAAATTCATTAAGAAAGCGGTGAATGATTGACTCAAAAAAAGGGAGTACTATGTGAACTCATCCCATCCTAACACATCCATCTTAAAATAAAACTATAACATACTCTAAAATGACATATATAAAATCACCACATTAATATTCCTAATATGAATAAAATAATAAAAATATAATCCCATATTTATCTGCCACATTGTATCTTCCACATTCCATACCATACCGTATACACCACAATAAGTGCACCGCATCCTTCATGCACTACTCCATACCACATAATATACCATACCACGGCATATGCTACTGGGAGTTTACATTATGTAATCTCCTCAGATACACGTTACCAGGCAACATTCCTAAATGAGGTCTCCGGACATCCTACCTGTCCTGACCCAAATTAGTCTTCACGTGTGTTCGCTACACGAAACTTGTACTCGATACGACCTTGCACGCGATCGGAATTTGTTCCCACAAGGTCTCTTCTTGTTATTTGTTGTTGCTTGTATCTTTTTCGTATTACGTACATTACATCGCGATCGGTATAAGATCTATCCTTTTGAGAAAAAATTTTGTTGTTTGTGTATCGCCATATCATGCATTATGTTCCATGTGATGATCATATGATGATTTATTGTGTGTACCATTTCTTGTGTTTGTGTCTTATTATATCGCCATGTTTTGCATCGCGATTAGTGAAAGTTTGTCCCTATGAGGTCCTTTTCTGTCCTTTGATGTTTTGTGCTGAACCCATATCGTGTAACGTGAAGATTATATGTTCCACCCTAACTTAAAAAGAAAATCTTCTAGTGTATGACCTTTATGTACCATATACTAATTGAGATGAGATAAATTTTCTTTTACAAGTGCCCCATATAAACAAAGTGATAGAGTGATCTCGTGAAAGTGAGGATAGGCCCAATGAAGACAATGATACAAATGGAAAGGTAAGTAAGATATAATTTTACATATATTATTTTATTTAAATTACTATCATATATACATATATAAAAATACAAAATATAATTAAATTTATCTTTTGATTAAGATGAAATGAAATATGGATCTTTAGCTTCTCCTTATAGAATTTTATTCTGGGGGGGATTAAAGATTCACATTTCATATATAATAAATAAAATTTTCATAACTTAAATTTTTCATAAAATTTTTAAATTTTTAAAAAAACAAGCCTACTGATGAGTCCATAGGGGTATGGACGAAACCGGTATAGGTACCCATTATTAATATATAATTCTTTATTTTCATGCATTATATGTATATATTGTTTTTTGTATGTTGTAGAAATATTGTACTTAGAAATACAAATTTGCTTTATATATTTTTTAAATTATTTTCAGAAAACTTTCCATTTGTGTCAATGTCGTCTCTTTCAACTTTCTTTTTTTATCTGTTTGTCAGTCTGTCTGTCTGTTTAAATTTTCTCTATTTTTTTTGTCTGTCAGTCTGTCTGCTTAATCAGTGTCCTTTATATATCTATTCAAATTTCTTCTTTCCTTCTTGCGCACTAATTTGTTTTCCTGTTGGTTTTGATGACTTAATTAAATTTCGTTTTCCTGGGTCTATCTTTACAATTATCAGTTAACTGTCTTCTTCACTTAACTGTTTGTCTGTCCGTTTGTCTGTCTGTTTACGTCACTTGCCTGCTTATTTGTCTATTCACTTACTGTCGATCTATTTGCATGATTTATTTATTTACATAATTTGCTTGCCTGTCTGTCTGTATATTCACTGTCGGTCTGTTTGCATGTCTGTTTATCTGTCTTTTTTGTTCATATGATCTCATACTTACTGCCTCTCGCCATTTTATACTTAAAATCCGATTCCAATATGTTAGGCTGATAACATAATAGCCGCAATGGAATCAAATATATAGAAATTCCCTACGTGTAGGTCACAATTAGTAGCCTCACAGTTAAGACAACTACTGTTACGCTCGCATTATGTGAACCTTACACCCATACTCCTTATTGGTTCCTTTTCTCATAACATTAAACCAATATTCCGAATACATACATTCGAACAAGGAGTTAGGTAATTTTTGATTGAAGTAATCTCATTCGTACTTGATCCAGTGGGACTCTTTTATGACGCGTCTCGTATTGTGCCTTGGGCTTATGAGATTTTCCGATATTAAAAATTACACGTTCTCAGAGAACATCCCCATCATCAAGAATCCGCGGTGTTAGCATGAGTGACTAGCATCCTAAACATTAGGTTTAGGACAAACTAAATTTGTTCTGTAATCCGGTTTGCCTGGTACCAATATAATAGTTTTATATTGGAACCCATGCCAGGTTAATGGATACTAATGCTAACGATATAATGCATAACTTTTTTAGGTTGTTTTGTGGTTCCCGCCTAAAATTGTTAAACAAACATTATATCACTCCCTGTTAGAATAGTATTCCAAACAAGGCTCAATGACACTGATAGAATATACCTAAATATATTCTATTGTAGGAGGATTCTTTTCTTTTTTAGCTTAAATTAGTACCCGGACCGAACCACACGTAATGAGTCCAGAAAAGTTTATTAAATCTTAGAAAATATTAGACCGAACCACACGTAATGATCTCATAAAATATAAAATACTAAAACCCAACAATTTTAAAATATAAAATATTAAAATCCAACAATAATAAAATAAATAAAATACTTAAAATTCTTCTAGATAGATTTATTAAATCTTATAAATTTATAAAATATTAATATTAAAATTAAAAACAACAACTAAACATATAAAATCAAATTCATCTAGATAGGTTCTTTAAATCTTGTTAAATCTTAGAAAATATTAAACAAAAATAATCCTAACATTAAAATATAGGTATACATACATTAGAATGATGACTTAAGATGATATTGAGAAAGAAAGAATATGTGACTCTAACAAGTAATCTTACATTGTATAAAATGTGTCATGTGTCGACAATGTCATCCTATCCAAGAGATAGTGTGCTAAATCACAAATCACTACTCACTCAAATCCTAACCTATTAAACCCGCCCCCCATCCGAAAAAATAAAAATAATGTGGGAAACCACCACTCATCCTAACCTAGAGATAATGTGCATAAATCATTACTCACTCTATCCTAGAGATAATGTTCAAAGACATTCATACTCATTCTATCAGAGAGATAGTGTGCGAAATTCACTTCTTATTGATCCTCAAGATAGTGCGAAAATCACTATTTACTCTTACCTACCTTATAAATCCATCATTGTTGTCACAAGACACATACATGACATAAATTAAATTTCTCTTAATATAAATCCTTCTCAATAGTATCTTATTTTAATCAATAACAAATGAAACACAACAAAAACACATCAATTTAACTAACATTTATAATTAATAACAACACGAATTTAACTAACCACACTAAATAAAACAAATAAAAAACACAAAATAAATTTTGACATAAAATAACCCAAAACCAACCACCACCCCAAAAGATGCATTATGCAATCTATCCTTCACATTAGTATGAACGAGAGCACTCAAATTCATTAAGAAAGCGGTGAATGATTGACTCAAAAAAAGGGAGTACTATGTGAACTCATCCCATCCACACTAAATAAAACAAATAAAAAACACAAAATAAATTTTGACATAAAATAACCCAAAACCAACCACCACCCCAAAAGATGCATTATGCAATCTATCCTTCACATTAGTATGAACGAGAGCACTCAAATTCATTAAGAAAGCGGTGAATGATTGACTCAAAAAAAGGGAGTACTATGTGAACTCATCCCATCCTAACACATCCATCTTAAAATAAAACTATAACATACTCTAAAATGACATATATAAAATCACCACATTAATATTCCTAATATGAATAAAATAATAAAAATATAATCCCATATTTATCTGCCACATTGTATCTTCCACATTCCATACCATACCGTATACACCACAATAAGTGCACCGCATCCTTCATGCACTACTCCATACCACATAATATACCATACCACGGCATATGCTACTGGGAGTTTACATTATGTAATCTCCTCAGATACACGTTACCAGGCAACATTCCTAAATGAGGTCTCCGGACATCCTACCTGTCCTGACCCAAATTAGTCTTCACGTGTGTTCGCTACACGAAACTTGTACTCGATACGACCTTGCACGCGATCGGAATTTGTTCCCACAAGGTCTCTTCTTGTTATTTGTTGTTGCTTGTATCTTTTTCGTATTACGTACATTACATCGCGATCGGTATAAGATCTATCCTTTTGAGAAAAAATTTTGTTGTTTGTGTATCGCCATATCATGCATTATGTTCCATGTGATGATCATATGATGATTTATTGTGTGTACCATTTCTTGTGTTTGTGTCTTATTATATCGCCATGTTTTGCATCGCGATTAGTGAAAGTTTGTCCCTATGAGGTCCTTTTCTGTCCTTTGATGTTTTGTGCTGAACCCATATCGTGTAACGTGAAGATTATATGTTCCACCCTAACTTAAAAAGAAAATCTTCTAGTGTATGACCTTTATGTACCATATACTAATTGAGATGAGATAAATTTTCTTTTACAAGTGCCCCATATAAACAAAGTGATAGAGTGATCTCGTGAAAGTGAGGATAGGCCCAATGAAGACAATGATACAAATGGAAAGGTAAGTAAGATATAATTTTACATATATTATTTTATTTAAATTACTATCATATATACATATATAAAAATACAAAATATAATTAAATTTATCTTTTGATTAAGATGAAATGAAATATGGATCTTTAGCTTCTCCTTATAGAATTTTATTCTGGGGGGGATTAAAGATTCACATTTCATATATAATAAATAAAATTTTCATAACTTAAATTTTTCATAAAATTTTTAAATTTTTAAAAAAACAAGCCTACTGATGAGTCCATAGGGGTATGGACGAAACCGGTATAGGTACCCATTATTAATATATAATTCTTTATTTTCATGCATTATATGTATATATTGTTTTTTGTATGTTGTAGAAATATTGTACTTAGAAATACAAATTTGCTTTATATATTTTTTAAATTATTTTCAGAAAACTTTCCATTTGTGTCAATGTCGTCTCTTTCAACTTTCTTTTTTTTATCTGTTTGTCAGTCTGTCTGTCTGTTTAAATTTTCTCTATTTTTTTTGTCTGTCAGTCTGTCTGCTTAATCAGTGTCCTTTATATATCTATTCAAATTTCTTCTTTCCTTCTTGCGCACTAATTTGTTTTCCTGTTGGTTTTGATGACTTAATTAAATTTCGTTTTCCTGGGTCTATCTTTACAATTATCAGTTAACTGTCTTCTTCACTTAACTGTTTGTCTGTCCGTTTGTCTGTCTGTTTACGTCACTTGCCTGCTTATTTGTCTATTCACTTACTGTCGATCTATTTGCATGATTTATTTATTTACATAATTTGCTTGCCTGTCTGTCTGTATATTCACTGTCGGTCTGTTTGCATGTCTGTTTATCTGTCTTTTTTGTTCATATGATCTCATACTTACTGCCTCTCGCCATTTTATACTTAAAATCCGATTCCAATATGTTAGGCTGATAACATAATAGCCGCAATGGAATCAAATATATAGAAATTCCCTACGTGTAGGTCACAATTAGTAGCCTCACAGTTAAGACAACTACTGTTACGCTCGCATTATGTGAACCTTACACCCATACTCCTTATTGGTTCCTTTTCTCATAACATTAAACCAATATTCCGAATACATACATTCGAACAAGGAGTTAGGTAATTTTTGATTGAAGTAATCTCATTCGTACTTGATCCAGTGGGACTCTTTTATGACGCGTCTCGTATTGTGCCTTGGGCTTATGAGATTTTCCGATATTAAAAATTACACGTTCTCAGAGAACATCCCCATCATCAAGAATCCGCGGTGTTAGCATGAGTGACTAGCATCCTAAACATTAGGTTTAGGACAAACTAAATTTGTTCTGTAAATCAGTACTATCAATTAAATTTATGGAGAATTGCTATAAAATACTATAAATTACTAAAAATAACGTAAAACGAGGCAATGCAAATTAGAATGGTAAAAACACACCAATTTACACTTTTAATCAATACACTTTTAATCAATACATATACACTATAGGGAACATAATGTAAGAAGTCACTTGTAGACACGAGATAATGTTGTGGAATCACTACTCATTCAGGAGATAGGATTGGAAAACATAACAAATACACTAAACAGGAGAGTGTTTTTCAAAATCACTACTCATTCAAGAGATAGGATTAAGAAGAAACACTACTCATCAATGAACATAACACTTACAATAATATACAATACACCTACAAAATATACTTACACGATCCACCCAAAGGATCCCATACATCCGACTATGTGCTGGAAAATATGTTGAGAAGTTGACTACGTTCTCCATACTTCCACACAAAAAGGTACATTTAGACCCACAAATAGTGAAGTAAACTCATATTAAGGAGGTTCACTGTAACACAAACATTTAACACAAATCATTATTATCCTAATCATCCTAATTATACACGTAATGAAGAATTAAGAATGTTTAGCCATAAAGTTAACAAAGAAATTTAAGAATTTACAGCCAAAAAATTAGAATTATGCACGTTATCATTTTAACACAAATCATTATCATCCTAATCATCCTAATTATGCACGTAATTAAGAATTGAGAATGTTTAGCCATAAAGTTAACAAAGAGATTTAAGAATTTACAGCCAAAAAATAGAATTATAAACGAAATCAAGGAAATAGAATCATAATTACGTATAGAATCATCATTATGAATAAAATAATTAGCCAGGAATTTATAGATAATTAACTACGAATTTGTATGAAAATGAAATATGATAGTAATAGCTAAGCAAGTTAACCATGAAATCTCATGTCAATTTAGCCATGAAATTTCATGTCAAAAATATAATTTATAAAAGATGTAGTAAAATAGAATAAAGTAAAAGTGAAATTTTAATAGAGCCGGGTTATAGTGAGTTTTAGTGAAATCGAGTTATAGTGAAGTGTAATGGAATCAGGACAGAATGTGTTTGTTGCAATTGATACGGGGAACGAATGGATGAACAAGGTGAGTTTGAACAAATTCTTTATTTCTATTAAAGTTGTTAAAAGATTTTTCACATAAATCAAAATAATACGTAAAACCTACTGATGAGTCCCTTTGGGCGGGGACGAAACGCGTCTAGGTGCCCATCTAAGTAGTATTTGAATTTGAATTACACATAATGTAAAATTGGAAGATTTGTGGTGAAACACATGTGGTTTTTTTCAATTCAAATTTACTGCAGTGCTGATCATGTGTTTTATTACAATCTTTCACATCAATTGCTAATGTATTACAATTTTTCCACATAAATTGATTTGGAAACATATATTTCGTTGTACTTTACATATTTTGTTGTGGTTTGCATATTTTATTACAGACAGCCTTGATCATCCAATGTCGTCACCCGTCATGGATTGCAATTTTAGGAGAAATTGTTAGATTAAATTTAACAGTTGAAATACTACATACGCAGGATGATTAGAGTAAATTTAACAGTTGAAAAATAAAAATACATTACATATTTAGGATAGTCGTATTAAACACATTACACATTACATATTTGAAATAATTGGACTAAATTTAAATATTGAAAATATTGAAAGAATTTTTAAAAATAAAGTACACATCACATATGTAGGATAGTGGTAGTGAATTTAACTAATGAAAATATGAAAAACTCCAACATGCTTAGCTAGTAAAAAACAGAAACACAATAGCGGCAATGGAGAAACCTAAGGAAGTCACTGATTGTGTCAAGGGACTGTTTCAGTTAAAGCACCTACTGAGCAGTTGGAAGAATCACAATCATACATATAAATTTCCTCAAGGAATAGGATTAGATAACAACATAGGTAGGACAGAGAGCACTGAACGTGCAAAAAGAGGAAATGGTAGGGTGGAGAATCAGGATTTTACCTAATTGCGGTCTAAGGCGCTAGCTCGACCAAAAGAACATGATCCTTACTGCAATGGGCCTAAGAATGTTATCCACCAAAAAGGTTCTTCACGAACATGACACGAAGAAATCCAGTACTAACATGAGATTCTGGCATAAAAAATATAGGTTTATTTTTTTAAAAAGTAAGAAAAATATCGATATTACTGTTTGCCTGGTACCATGTAATAATTATACATGGAAGAAACGTCAGGTTAAAGAGAGTTTAAACTAATGATGTAATAAGTTACCTGGGTTGAGTGTGGTTCCCACCCAGAATGTCAACAAAATATACATCAAGAAAATTGGTTCTCGACTCCAAAAACAAGACTCAATGGTACATGTAGATGCACCTAAATGCAATCTACCGTAGGAGGATTTCTATACAAAACAGGGTGAATAAATATAGAAATATAGAAATACAAATAAACAAATACATAGGACACGAACCACACGAAAGATGTCCATAAAAACAAAATTAAAATTACTAAAGTAAATCAGAACAAGATAGCGTAAATCAATTAAATTAATAGAAGATTTGGCCATAAATTAATAAATATAATGTAAATCAGTACTATCAATTAAGTTTATGGAGAATTGCTATAAAATGCTATAAATTACTATAAATTACTAAAAATAACGTAAAACGAGACAATGCAAATTAGAATGGGAAAAACACACCAATTTACACTTTTAATCAATCCTATCATGTTATTACTTTGGTGTAGACTTGTGTGTTGATCGAGACAAATGGGAAAAGGAACATCGCACACATCAAGACATAAGGTGAAAGAGACAGTGTGAAAGACCACCACTCAACCACCACTCAAACACATAAGGTGAAAGAGACAGTGTGAAAGACCACCACTCAACCACCACTCAAACACATAAGGTGAAAGAGACAGTGTGAAAGACCACCACTCAACCACCACTCAAACACATCAAGACATAGTGTGAAAGAGACAGTGTGAAAGACCACCACTCAACCACACTTACACACAAAAATGTCCCACCCATCTGCCTCCAAAAAACAGACAAGTGTACACTAATAGAAAATTTGGCCATAAATTAATAAATATAATGTAAATCAGTACTATCAATTAAATTTATGGAGAATTGCTATAAAATACTATAAATTACTAAAAATAACGTAAAACGAGGCAATGCAAATTAGAATGGTAAAAACACACCAATTTACACTTTTAATCAATACACTTTTAATCAATACATATACACTATAGGGAACATAATGTAAGAAGTCACTTGTAGACACGAGATAATGTTGTGGAATCACTACTCATTCAGGAGATAGGATTGGAAAACATAACAAATACACTAAACAGGAGAGTGTTTTTCAAAATCACTACTCATTCAAGAGATAGGATTAAGAAGAAACACTACTCATCAATGAACATAACACTTACAATAATATACAATACACCTACAAAATATACTTACACGATCCACCCAAAGGATCCCATACATCCGACTATGTGCTGGAAAATATGTTGAGAAGTTGACTACGTTCTCCATACTTCCACACAAAAAGGTACATTTAGACCCACAAATAGTGAAGTAAACTCATATTAAGGAGGTTCACTGTAACACAAACATTTAACACAAATCATTATTATCCTAATCATCCTAATTATACACGTAATGAAGAATTAAGAATGTTTAGCCATAAAGTTAACAAAGAAATTTAAGAATTTACAGCCAAAAAATTAGAATTATGCACGTTATCATTTTAACACAAATCATTATCATCCTAATCATCCTAATTATGCACGTAATTAAGAATTGAGAATGTTTAGCCATAAAGTTAACAAAGAGATTTAAGAATTTACAGCCAAAAAATAGAATTATAAACGAAATCAAGGAAATAGAATCATAATTACGTATAGAATCATCATTATGAATAAAATAATTAGCCAGGAATTTATAGATAATTAACTACGAATTTGTATGAAAATGAAATATGATAGTAATAGCTAAGCAAGTTAACCATGAAATCTCATGTCAATTTAGCCATGAAATTTCATGTCAAAAATATAATTTATAAAAGATGTAGTAAAATAGAATAAAGTAAAAGTGAAATTTTAATAGAGCCGGGTTATAGTGAGTTTTAGTGAAATCGAGTTATAGTGAAGTGTAATGGAATCAGGACAGAATGTGTTTGTTGCAATTGATACGGGGAACGAATGGATGAACAAGGTGAGTTTGAACAAATTCTTTATTTCTATTAAAGTTGTTAAAAGATTTTTCACATAAATCAAAATAATACGTAAAACCTACTGATGAGTCCCTTTGGGCGGGGACGAAACGCGTCTAGGTGCCCATCTAAGTAGTATTTGAATTTGAATTACACATAATGTAAAATTGGAAGATTTGTGGTGAAACACATGTGGTTTTTTTCAATTCAAATTTACTGCAGTGCTGATCATGTGTTTTATTACAATCTTTCACATCAATTGCTAATGTATTACAATTTTTCCACATAAATTGATTTGGAAACATATATTTCGTTGTACTTTACATATTTTGTTGTGGTTTGCATATTTTATTACAGACAGCCTTGATCATCCAATGTCGTCACCCGTCATGGATTGCAATTTTAGGAGAAATTGTTAGATTAAATTTAACAGTTGAAATACTACATACGCAGGATGATTAGAGTAAATTTAACAGTTGAAAAATAAAAATACATTACATATTTAGGATAGTCGTATTAAACACATTACACATTACATATTTGAAATAATTGGACTAAATTTAAATATTGAAAATATTGAAAGAATTTTTAAAAATAAAGTACACATCACATATGTAGGATAGTGGTAGTGAATTTAACTAATGAAAATATGAAAAACTCCAACATGCTTAGCTAGTAAAAAACAGAAACACAATAGCGGCAATGGAGAAACCTAAGGAAGTCACTGATTGTGTCAAGGGACTGTTTCAGTTAAAGCACCTACTGAGCAGTTGGAAGAATCACAATCATACATATAAATTTCCTCAAGGAATAGGATTAGATAACAACATAGGTAGGACAGAGAGCACTGAACGTGCAAAAAGAGGAAATGGTAGGGTGGAGAATCAGGATTTTACCTAATTGCGGTCTAAGGCGCTAGCTCGACCAAAAGAACATGATCCTTACTGCAATGGGCCTAAGAATGTTATCCACCAAAAAGGTTCTTCACGAACATGACACGAAGAAATCCAGTACTAACATGAGATTCTGGCATAAAAAATATAGGTTTATTTTTTTAAAAAGTAAGAAAAATATCGATATTACTGTTTGCCTGGTACCATGTAATAATTATACATGGAAGAAACGTCAGGTTAAAGAGAGTTTAAACTAATGATGTAATAAGTTACCTGGGTTGAGTGTGGTTCCCACCCAGAATGTCAACAAAATATACATCAAGAAAATTGGTTCTCGACTCCAAAAACAAGACTCAATGGTACATGTAGATGCACCTAAATGCAATCTACCGTAGGAGGATTTCTATACAAAACAGGGTGAATAAATATAGAAATATAGAAATACAAATAAACAAATACATAGGACACGAACCACACGAAAGATGTCCATAAAAACAAAATTAAAATTACTAAAGTAAATCAGAACAAGATAGCGTAAATCAATTAAATTAATAGAAGATTTGGCCATAAATTAATAAATATAATGTAAATCAGTACTATCAATTAAGTTTATGGAGAATTGCTATAAAATGCTATAAATTACTATAAATTACTAAAAATAACGTAAAACGAGACAATGCAAATTAGAATGGGAAAAACACACCAATTTACACTTTTAATCAATCCTATCATGTTATTACTTTGGTGTAGACTTGTGTGTTGATCGAGACAAATGGGAAAAGGAACATCGCACACATCAAGACATAAGGTGAAAGAGACAGTGTGAAAGACCACCACTCAATCACCACTCAAACACATAAGGTGAAAGAGACAGTGTGAAAGACCACCACTCAACCACCACTCAAACACATAAGGTGAAAGAGACAGTGTGAAAGACCACCACTCAACCACCACTCAAACACATCAAGACATAGTGTGAAAGAGACAGTGTGAAAGACCACCACTCAACCACACTTACACACAAAAATGTCCCACCCATCTGCCTCCAAAAAACAGACAAGTGTACACTAATAGAAAATTTGGCCATAAATTAATAAATATAATGTAAATCAGTACTATCAATTAAATTTATGGAGAATTGCTATAAAATACTATAAATTACTAAAAATAACGTAAAACGAGGCAATGCAAATTAGAATGGTAAAAACACACCAATTTACACTTTTAATCAATACACTTTTAATCAATACATATACACTATAGGGAACATAATGTAAGAAGTCACTTGTAGACACGAGATAATGTTGTGGAATCACTACTCATTCAGGAGATAGGATTGGAAAACATAACAAATACACTAAACAGGAGAGTGTTTTTCAAAATCACTACTCATTCAAGAGATAGGATTAAGAAGAAACACTACTCATCAATGAACATAACACTTACAATAATATACAATACACCTACAAAATATACTTACACGATCCACCCAAAGGATCCCATACATCCGACTATGTGCTGGAAAATATGTTGAGAAGTTGACTACGTTCTCCATACTTCCACACAAAAAGGTACATTTAGACCCACAAATAGTGAAGTAAACTCATATTAAGGAGGTTCACTGTAACACAAACATTTAACACAAATCATTATTATCCTAATCATCCTAATTATACACGTAATGAAGAATTAAGAATGTTTAGCCATAAAGTTAACAAAGAAATTTAAGAATTTACAGCCAAAAAATTAGAATTATGCACGTTATCATTTTAACACAAATCATTATCATCCTAATCATCCTAATTATGCACGTAATTAAGAATTGAGAATGTTTAGCCATAAAGTTAACAAAGAGATTTAAGAATTTACAGCCAAAAAATAGAATTATAAACGAAATCAAGGAAATAGAATCATAATTACGTATAGAATCATCATTATGAATAAAATAATTAGCCAGGAATTTATAGATAATTAACTACGAATTTGTATGAAAATGAAATATGATAGTAATAGCTAAGCAAGTTAACCATGAAATCTCATGTCAATTTAGCCATGAAATTTCATGTCAAAAATATAATTTATAAAAGATGTAGTAAAATAGAATAAAGTAAAAGTGAAATTTTAATAGAGCCGGGTTATAGTGAGTTTTAGTGAAATCGAGTTATAGTGAAGTGTAATGGAATCAGGACAGAATGTGTTTGTTGCAATTGATACGGGGAACGAATGGATGAACAAGGTGAGTTTGAACAAATTCTTTATTTCTATTAAAGTTGTTAAAAGATTTTTCACATAAATCAAAATAATACGTAAAACCTACTGATGAGTCCCTTTGGGCGGGGACGAAACGCGTCTAGGTGCCCATCTAAGTAGTATTTGAATTTGAATTACACATAATGTAAAATTGGAAGATTTGTGGTGAAACACATGTGGTTTTTTTCAATTCAAATTTACTGCAGTGCTGATCATGTGTTTTATTACAATCTTTCACATCAATTGCTAATGTATTACAATTTTTCCACATAAATTGATTTGGAAACATATATTTCGTTGTACTTTACATATTTTGTTGTGGTTTGCATATTTTATTACAGACAGCCTTGATCATCCAATGTCGTCACCCGTCATGGATTGCAATTTTAGGAGAAATTGTTAGATTAAATTTAACAGTTGAAATACTACATACGCAGGATGATTAGAGTAAATTTAACAGTTGAAAAATAAAAATACATTACATATTTAGGATAGTCGTATTAAACACATTACACATTACATATTTGAAATAATTGGACTAAATTTAAATATTGAAAATATTGAAAGAATTTTTAAAAATAAAGTACACATCACATATGTAGGATAGTGGTAGTGAATTTAACTAATGAAAATATGAAAAACTCCAACATGCTTAGCTAGTAAAAAACAGAAACACAATAGCGGCAATGGAGAAACCTAAGGAAGTCACTGATTGTGTCAAGGGACTGTTTCAGTTAAAGCACCTACTGAGCAGTTGGAAGAATCACAATCATACATATAAATTTCCTCAAGGAATAGGATTAGATAACAACATAGGTAGGACAGAGAGCACTGAACGTGCAAAAAGAGGAAATGGTAGGGTGGAGAATCAGGATTTTACCTAATTGCGGTCTAAGGCGCTAGCTCGACCAAAAGAACATGATCCTTACTGCAATGGGCCTAAGAATGTTATCCACCAAAAAGGTTCTTCACGAACATGACACGAAGAAATCCAGTACTAACATGAGATTCTGGCATAAAAAATATAGGTTTATTTTTTTAAAAAGTAAGAAAAATATCGATATTACTGTTTGCCTGGTACCATGTAATAATTATACATGGAAGAAACGTCAGGTTAAAGAGAGTTTAAACTAATGATGTAATAAGTTACCTGGGTTGAGTGTGGTTCCCACCCAGAATGTCAACAAAATATACATCAAGAAAATTGGTTCTCGACTCCAAAAACAAGACTCAATGGTACATGTAGATGCACCTAAATGCAATCTACCGTAGGAGGATTTCTATACAAAACAGGGTGAATAAATATAGAAATATAGAAATACAAATAAACAAATACATAGGACACGAACCACACGAAAGATGTCCATAAAAACAAAATTAAAATTACTAAAGTAAATCAGAACAAGATAGCGTAAATCAATTAAATTAATAGAAGATTTGGCCATAAATTAATAAATATAATGTAAATCAGTACTATCAATTAAGTTTATGGAGAATTGCTATAAAATGCTATAAATTACTATAAATTACTAAAAATAACGTAAAACGAGACAATGCAAATTAGAATGGGAAAAACACACCAATTTACACTTTTAATCAATCCTATCATGTTATTACTTTGGTGTAGACTTGTGTGTTGATCGAGACAAATGGGAAAAGGAACATCGCACACATCAAGACATAAGGTGAAAGAGACAGTGTGAAAGACCACCACTCAACCACCACTCAAACACATAAGGTGAAAGAGACAGTGTGAAAGACCACCACTCAACCACCACTCAAACACATAAGGTGAAAGAGACAGTGTGAAAGACCACCACTCAACCACCACTCAAACACATCAAGACATAGTGTGAAAGAGACAGTGTGAAAGACCACCACTCAACCACACTTACACACAAAAATGTCCCACCCATCTGCCTCCAAAAAACAGACAAGTGTACACTAATAGAAAATTTGGCCATAAATTAATAAATATAATGTAAATCAGTACTATCAATTAAATTTATGGAGAATTGCTATAAAATACTATAAATTACTAAAAATAACGTAAAACGAGGCAATGCAAATTAGAATGGTAAAAACACACCAATTTACACTTTTAATCAATACACTTTTAATCAATACATATACACTATAGGGAACATAATGTAAGAAGTCACTTGTAGACACGAGATAATGTTGTGGAATCACTACTCATTCAGGAGATAGGATTGGAAAACATAACAAATACACTAAACAGGAGAGTGTTTTTCAAAATCACTACTCATTCAAGAGATAGGATTAAGAAGAAACACTACTCATCAATGAACATAACACTTACAATAATATACAATACACCTACAAAATATACTTACACGATCCACCCAAAGGATCCCATACATCCGACTATGTGCTGGAAAATATGTTGAGAAGTTGACTACGTTCTCCATACTTCCACACAAAAAGGTACATTTAGACCCACAAATAGTGAAGTAAACTCATATTAAGGAGGTTCACTGTAACACAAACATTTAACACAAATCATTATTATCCTAATCATCCTAATTATACACGTAATGAAGAATTAAGAATGTTTAGCCATAAAGTTAACAAAGAAATTTAAGAATTTACAGCCAAAAAATTAGAATTATGCACGTTATCATTTTAACACAAATCATTATCATCCTAATCATCCTAATTATGCACGTAATTAAGAATTGAGAATGTTTAGCCATAAAGTTAACAAAGAGATTTAAGAATTTACAGCCAAAAAATAGAATTATAAACGAAATCAAGGAAATAGAATCATAATTACGTATAGAATCATCATTATGAATAAAATAATTAGCCAGGAATTTATAGATAATTAACTACGAATTTGTATGAAAATGAAATATGATAGTAATAGCTAAGCAAGTTAACCATGAAATCTCATGTCAATTTAGCCATGAAATTTCATGTCAAAAATATAATTTATAAAAGATGTAGTAAAATAGAATAAAGTAAAAGTGAAATTTTAATAGAGCCGGGTTATAGTGAGTTTTAGTGAAATCGAGTTATAGTGAAGTGTAATGGAATCAGGACAGAATGTGTTTGTTGCAATTGATACGGGGAACGAATGGATGAACAAGGTGAGTTTGAACAAATTCTTTATTTCTATTAAAGTTGTTAAAAGATTTTTCACATAAATCAAAATAATACGTAAAACCTACTGATGAGTCCCTTTGGGCGGGGACGAAACGCGTCTAGGTGCCCATCTAAGTAGTATTTGAATTTGAATTACACATAATGTAAAATTGGAAGATTTGTGGTGAAACACATGTGGTTTTTTTCAATTCAAATTTACTGCAGTGCTGATCATGTGTTTTATTACAATCTTTCACATCAATTGCTAATGTATTACAATTTTTCCACATAAATTGATTTGGAAACATATATTTCGTTGTACTTTACATATTTTGTTGTGGTTTGCATATTTTATTACAGACAGCCTTGATCATCCAATGTCGTCACCCGTCATGGATTGCAATTTTAGGAGAAATTGTTAGATTAAATTTAACAGTTGAAATACTACATACGCAGGATGATTAGAGTAAATTTAACAGTTGAAAAATAAAAATACATTACATATTTAGGATAGTCGTATTAAACACATTACACATTACATATTTGAAATAATTGGACTAAATTTAAATATTGAAAATATTGAAAGAATTTTTAAAAATAAAGTACACATCACATATGTAGGATAGTGGTAGTGAATTTAACTAATGAAAATATGAAAAACTCCAACATGCTTAGCTAGTAAAAAACAGAAACACAATAGCGGCAATGGAGAAACCTAAGGAAGTCACTGATTGTGTCAAGGGACTGTTTCAGTTAAAGCACCTACTGAGCAGTTGGAAGAATCACAATCATACATATAAATTTCCTCAAGGAATAGGATTAGATAACAACATAGGTAGGACAGAGAGCACTGAACGTGCAAAAAGAGGAAATGGTAGGGTGGAGAATCAGGATTTTACCTAATTGCGGTCTAAGGCGCTAGCTCGACCAAAAGAACATGATCCTTACTGCAATGGGCCTAAGAATGTTATCCACCAAAAAGGTTCTTCACGAACATGACACGAAGAAATCCAGTACTAACATGAGATTCTGGCATAAAAAATATAGGTTTATTTTTTTAAAAAGTAAGAAAAATATCGATATTACTGTTTGCCTGGTACCATGTAATAATTATACATGGAAGAAACGTCAGGTTAAAGAGAGTTTAAACTAATGATGTAATAAGTTACCTGGGTTGAGTGTGGTTCCCACCCAGAATGTCAACAAAATATACATCAAGAAAATTGGTTCTCGACTCCAAAAACAAGACTCAATGGTACATGTAGATGCACCTAAATGCAATCTACCGTAGGAGGATTTCTATACAAAACAGGGTGAATAAATATAGAAATATAGAAATACAAATAAACAAATACATAGGACACGAACCACACGAAAGATGTCCATAAAAACAAAATTAAAATTACTAAAGTAAATCAGAACAAGATAGCGTAAATCAATTAAATTAATAGAAGATTTGGCCATAAATTAATAAATATAATGTAAATCAGTACTATCAATTAAGTTTATGGAGAATTGCTATAAAATGCTATAAATTACTATAAATTACTAAAAATAACGTAAAACGAGACAATGCAAATTAGAATGGGAAAAACACACCAATTTACACTTTTAATCAATCCTATCATGTTATTACTTTGGTGTAGACTTGTGTGTTGATCGAGACAAATGGGAAAAGGAACATCGCACACATCAAGACATAAGGTGAAAGAGACAGTGTGAAAGACCACCACTCAACCACCACTCAAACACATAAGGTGAAAGAGACAGTGTGAAAGACCACCACTCAACCACCACTCAAACACATAAGGTGAAAGAGACAGTGTGAAAGACCACCACTCAACCACCACTCAAACACATCAAGACATAGTGTGAAAGAGACAGTGTGAAAGACCACCACTCAACCACACTTACACACAAAAATGTCCCACCCATCTGCCTCCAAAAAACAGACAAGTGTACACTAATAGAAAATTTGGCCATAAATTAATAAATATAATGTAAATCAGTACTATCAATTAAATTTATGGAGAATTGCTATAAAATACTATAAATTACTAAAAATAACGTAAAACGAGGCAATGCAAATTAGAATGGTAAAAACACACCAATTTACACTTTTAATCAATACACTTTTAATCAATACATATACACTATAGGGAACATAATGTAAGAAGTCACTTGTAGACACGAGATAATGTTGTGGAATCACTACTCATTCAGGAGATAGGATTGGAAAACATAACAAATACACTAAACAGGAGAGTGTTTTTCAAAATCACTACTCATTCAAGAGATAGGATTAAGAAGAAACACTACTCATCAATGAACATAACACTTACAATAATATACAATACACCTACAAAATATACTTACACGATCCACCCAAAGGATCCCATACATCCGACTATGTGCTGGAAAATATGTTGAGAAGTTGACTACGTTCTCCATACTTCCACACAAAAAGGTACATTTAGACCCACAAATAGTGAAGTAAACTCATATTAAGGAGGTTCACTGTAACACAAACATTTAACACAAATCATTATTATCCTAATCATCCTAATTATACACGTAATGAAGAATTAAGAATGTTTAGCCATAAAGTTAACAAAGAAATTTAAGAATTTACAGCCAAAAAATTAGAATTATGCACGTTATCATTTTAACACAAATCATTATCATCCTAATCATCCTAATTATGCACGTAATTAAGAATTGAGAATGTTTAGCCATAAAGTTAACAAAGAGATTTAAGAATTTACAGCCAAAAAATAGAATTATAAACGAAATCAAGGAAATAGAATCATAATTACGTATAGAATCATCATTATGAATAAAATAATTAGCCAGGAATTTATAGATAATTAACTACGAATTTGTATGAAAATGAAATATGATAGTAATAGCTAAGCAAGTTAACCATGAAATCTCATGTCAATTTAGCCATGAAATTTCATGTCAAAAATATAATTTATAAAAGATGTAGTAAAATAGAATAAAGTAAAAGTGAAATTTTAATAGAGCCGGGTTATAGTGAGTTTTAGTGAAATCGAGTTATAGTGAAGTGTAATGGAATCAGGACAGAATGTGTTTGTTGCAATTGATACGGGGAACGAATGGATGAACAAGGTGAGTTTGAACAAATTCTTTATTTCTATTAAAGTTGTTAAAAGATTTTTCACATAAATCAAAATAATACGTAAAACCTACTGATGAGTCCCTTTGGGCGGGGACGAAACGCGTCTAGGTGCCCATCTAAGTAGTATTTGAATTTGAATTACACATAATGTAAAATTGGAAGATTTGTGGTGAAACACATGTGGTTTTTTTCAATTCAAATTTACTGCAGTGCTGATCATGTGTTTTATTACAATCTTTCACATCAATTGCTAATGTATTACAATTTTTCCACATAAATTGATTTGGAAACATATATTTCGTTGTACTTTACATATTTTGTTGTGGTTTGCATATTTTATTACAGACAGCCTTGATCATCCAATGTCGTCACCCGTCATGGATTGCAATTTTAGGAGAAATTGTTAGATTAAATTTAACAGTTGAAATACTACATACGCAGGATGATTAGAGTAAATTTAACAGTTGAAAAATAAAAATACATTACATATTTAGGATAGTCGTATTAAACACATTACACATTACATATTTGAAATAATTGGACTAAATTTAAATATTGAAAATATTGAAAGAATTTTTAAAAATAAAGTACACATCACATATGTAGGATAGTGGTAGTGAATTTAACTAATGAAAATATGAAAAACTCCAACATGCTTAGCTAGTAAAAAACAGAAACACAATAGCGGCAATGGAGAAACCTAAGGAAGTCACTGATTGTGTCAAGGGACTGTTTCAGTTAAAGCACCTACTGAGCAGTTGGAAGAATCACAATCATACATATAAATTTCCTCAAGGAATAGGATTAGATAACAACATAGGTAGGACAGAGAGCACTGAACGTGCAAAAAGAGGAAATGGTAGGGTGGAGAATCAGGATTTTACCTAATTGCGGTCTAAGGCGCTAGCTCGACCAAAAGAACATGATCCTTACTGCAATGGGCCTAAGAATGTTATCCACCAAAAAGGTTCTTCACGAACATGACACGAAGAAATCCAGTACTAACATGAGATTCTGGCATAAAAAATATAGGTTTATTTTTTTAAAAAGTAAGAAAAATATCGATATTACTGTTTGCCTGGTACCATGTAATAATTATACATGGAAGAAACGTCAGGTTAAAGAGAGTTTAAACTAATGATGTAATAAGTTACCTGGGTTGAGTGTGGTTCCCACCCAGAATGTCAACAAAATATACATCAAGAAAATTGGTTCTCGACTCCAAAAACAAGACTCAATGGTACATGTAGATGCACCTAAATGCAATCTACCGTAGGAGGATTTCTATACAAAACAGGGTGAATAAATATAGAAATATAGAAATACAAATAAACAAATACATAGGACACGAACCACACGAAAGATGTCCATAAAAACAAAATTAAAATTACTAAAGTAAATCAGAACAAGATAGCGTAAATCAATTAAATTAATAGAAGATTTGGCCATACATTAATAAATATAATGTAAATCAGTACTATCAATTAAGTTTATGGAGAATTGCTATAAAATGCTATAAATTACTATAAATTACTAAAAATAACGTAAAACGAGACAATGCAAATTAGAATGGGAAAAACACACCAATTTACACTTTTAATCAATCCTATCATGTTATTACTTTGGTGTAGACTTGTGTGTTGATCGAGACAAATGGGAAAAGGAACATCGCACACATCAAGACATAAGGTGAAAGAGACAGTGTGAAAGACCACCACTCAACCACCACTCAAACACATAAGGTGAAAGAGACAGTGTGAAAGACCACCACTCAACCACCACTCAAACACATAAGGTGAAAGAGACAGTGTGAAAGACCACCACTCAACCACCACTCAAACACATCAAGACATAGTGTGAAAGAGACAGTGTGAAAGACCACCACTCAACCACACTTACACACAAAAATGTCCCACCCATCTGCCTCCAAAAAACAGACAAGTGTACACTAATAGAAAATTTGGCCATAAATTAATAAATATAATGTAAATCAGTACTATCAATTAAATTTATGGAGAATTGCTATAAAATACTATAAATTACTAAAAATAACGTAAAACGAGGCAATGCAAATTAGAATGGTAAAAACACACCAATTTACACTTTTAATCAATACACTTTTAATCAATACATATACACTATAGGGAACATAATGTAAGAAGTCACTTGTAGACACGAGATAATGTTGTGGAATCACTACTCATTCAGGAGATAGGATTGGAAAACATAACAAATACACTAAACAGGAGAGTGTTTTTCAAAATCACTACTCATTCAAGAGATAGGATTAAGAAGAAACACTACTCATCAATGAACATAACACTTACAATAATATACAATACACCTACAAAATATACTTACACGATCCACCCAAAGGATCCCATACATCCGACTATGTGCTGGAAAATATGTTGAGAAGTTGACTACGTTCTCCATACTTCCACACAAAAAGGTACATTTAGACCCACAAATAGTGAAGTAAACTCATATTAAGGAGGTTCACTGTAACACAAACATTTAACACAAATCATTATTATCCTAATCATCCTAATTATACACGTAATGAAGAATTAAGAATGTTTAGCCATAAAGTTAACAAAGAAATTTAAGAATTTACAGCCAAAAAATTAGAATTATGCACGTTATCATTTTAACACAAATCATTATCATCCTAATCATCCTAATTATGCACGTAATTAAGAATTGAGAATGTTTAGCCATAAAGTTAACAAAGAGATTTAAGAATTTACAGCCAAAAAATAGAATTATAAACGAAATCAAGGAAATAGAATCATAATTACGTATAGAATCATCATTATGAATAAAATAATTAGCCAGGAATTTATAGATAATTAACTACGAATTTGTATGAAAATGAAATATGATAGTAATAGCTAAGCAAGTTAACCATGAAATCTCATGTCAATTTAGCCATGAAATTTCATGTCAAAAATATAATTTATAAAAGATGTAGTAAAATAGAATAAAGTAAAAGTGAAATTTTAATAGAGCCGGGTTATAGTGAGTTTTAGTGAAATCGAGTTATAGTGAAGTGTAATGGAATCAGGACAGAATGTGTTTGTTGCAATTGATACGGGGAACGAATGGATGAACAAGGTGAGTTTGAACAAATTCTTTATTTCTATTAAAGTTGTTAAAAGATTTTTCACATAAATCAAAATAATACGTAAAACCTACTGATGAGTCCCTTTGGGCGGGGACGAAACGCGTCTAGGTGCCCATCTAAGTAGTATTTGAATTTGAATTACACATAATGTAAAATTGGAAGATTTGTGGTGAAACACATGTGGTTTTTTTCAATTCAAATTTACTGCAGTGCTGATCATGTGTTTTATTACAATCTTTCACATCAATTGCTAATGTATTACAATTTTTCCACATAAATTGATTTGGAAACATATATTTCGTTGTACTTTACATATTTTGTTGTGGTTTGCATATTTTATTACAGACAGCCTTGATCATCCAATGTCGTCACCCGTCATGGATTGCAATTTTAGGAGAAATTGTTAGATTAAATTTAACAGTTGAAATACTACATACGCAGGATGATTAGAGTAAATTTAACAGTTGAAAAATAAAAATACATTACATATTTAGGATAGTCGTATTAAACACATTACACATTACATATTTGAAATAATTGGACTAAATTTAAATATTGAAAATATTGAAAGAATTTTTAAAAATAAAGTACACATCACATATGTAGGATAGTGGTAGTGAATTTAACTAATGAAAATATGAAAAACTCCAACATGCTTAGCTAGTAAAAAACAGAAACACAATAGCGGCAATGGAGAAACCTAAGGAAGTCACTGATTGTGTCAAGGGACTGTTTCAGTTAAAGCACCTACTGAGCAGTTGGAAGAATCACAATCATACATATAAATTTCCTCAAGGAATAGGATTAGATAACAACATAGGTAGGACAGAGAGCACTGAACGTGCAAAAAGAGGAAATGGTAGGGTGGAGAATCAGGATTTTACCTAATTGCGGTCTAAGGCGCTAGCTCGACCAAAAGAACATGATCCTTACTGCAATGGGCCTAAGAATGTTATCCACCAAAAAGGTTCTTCACGAACATGACACGAAGAAATCCAGTACTAACATGAGATTCTGGCATAAAAAATATAGGTTTATTTTTTTAAAAAGTAAGAAAAATATCGATATTACTGTTTGCCTGGTACCATGTAATAATTATACATGGAAGAAACGTCAGGTTAAAGAGAGTTTAAACTAATGATGTAATAAGTTACCTGGGTTGAGTGTGGTTCCCACCCAGAATGTCAACAAAATATACATCAAGAAAATTGGTTCTCGACTCCAAAAACAAGACTCAATGGTACATGTAGATGCACCTAAATGCAATCTACCGTAGGAGGATTTCTATACAAAACAGGGTGAATAAATATAGAAATATAGAAATACAAATAAACAAATACATAGGACACGAACCACACGAAAGATGTCCATAAAAACAAAATTAAAATTACTAAAGTAAATCAGAACAAGATAGCGTAAATCAATTAAATTAATAGAAGATTTGGCCATAAATTAATAAATATAATGTAAATCAGTACTATCAATTAAGTTTATGGAGAATTGCTATAAAATGCTATAAATTACTATAAATTACTAAAAATAACGTAAAACGAGACAATGCAAATTAGAATGGGAAAAACACACCAATTTACACTTTTAATCAATCCTATCATGTTATTACTTTGGTGTAGACTTGTGTGTTGATCGAGACAAATGGGAAAAGGAACATCGCACACATCAAGACATAAGGTGAAAGAGACAGTGTGAAAGACCACCACTCAACCACCACTCAAACACATAAGGTGAAAGAGACAGTGTGAAAGACCACCACTCAACCACCACTCAAACACATAAGGTGAAAGAGACAGTGTGAAAGACCACCACTCAACCACCACTCAAACACATCAAGACATAGTGTGAAAGAGACAGTGTGAAAGACCACCACTCAACCACACTTACACACAAAAATGTCCCACCCATCTGCCTCCAAAAAACAGACAAGTGTACACTAATAGAAAATTTGGCCATAAATTAATAAATATAATGTAAATCAGTACTATCAATTAAATTTATGGAGAATTGCTATAAAATACTATAAATTACTAAAAATAACGTAAAACGAGGCAATGCAAATTAGAATGGTAAAAACACACCAATTTACACTTTTAATCAATACACTTTTAATCAATACATATACACTATAGGGAACATAATGTAAGAAGTCACTTGTAGACACGAGATAATGTTGTGGAATCACTACTCATTCAGGAGATAGGATTGGAAAACATAACAAATACACTAAACAGGAGAGTGTTTTTCAAAATCACTACTCATTCAAGAGATAGGATTAAGAAGAAACACTACTCATCAATGAACATAACACTTACAATAATATACAATACACCTACAAAATATACTTACACGATCCACCCAAAGGATCCCATACATCCGACTATGTGCTGGAAAATATGTTGAGAAGTTGACTACGTTCTCCATACTTCCACACAAAAAGGTACATTTAGACCCACAAATAGTGAAGTAAACTCATATTAAGGAGGTTCACTGTAACACAAACATTTAACACAAATCATTATTATCCTAATCATCCTAATTATACACGTAATGAAGAATTAAGAATGTTTAGCCATAAAGTTAACAAAGAAATTTAAGAATTTACAGCCAAAAAATTAGAATTATGCACGTTATCATTTTAACACAAATCATTATCATCCTAATCATCCTAATTATGCACGTAATTAAGAATTGAGAATGTTTAGCCATAAAGTTAACAAAGAGATTTAAGAATTTACAGCCAAAAAATAGAATTATAAACGAAATCAAGGAAATAGAATCATAATTACGTATAGAATCATCATTATGAATAAAATAATTAGCCAGGAATTTATAGATAATTAACTACGAATTTGTATGAAAATGAAATATGATAGTAATAGCTAAGCAAGTTAACCATGAAATCTCATGTCAATTTAGCCATGAAATTTCATGTCAAAAATATAATTTATAAAAGATGTAGTAAAATAGAATAAAGTAAAAGTGAAATTTTAATAGAGCCGGGTTATAGTGAGTTTTAGTGAAATCGAGTTATAGTGAAGTGTAATGGAATCAGGACAGAATGTGTTTGTTGCAATTGATACGGGGAACGAATGGATGAACAAGGTGAGTTTGAACAAATTCTTTATTTCTATTAAAGTTGTTAAAAGATTTTTCACATAAATCAAAATAATACGTAAAACCTACTGATGAGTCCCTTTGGGCGGGGACGAAACGCGTCTAGGTGCCCATCTAAGTAGTATTTGAATTTGAATTACACATAATGTAAAATTGGAAGATTTGTGGTGAAACACATGTGGTTTTTTTCAATTCAAATTTACTGCAGTGCTGATCATGTGTTTTATTACAATCTTTCACATCAATTGCTAATGTATTACAATTTTTCCACATAAATTGATTTGGAAACATATATTTCGTTGTACTTTACATATTTTGTTGTGGTTTGCATATTTTATTACAGACAGCCTTGATCATCCAATGTCGTCACCCGTCATGGATTGCAATTTTAGGAGAAATTGTTAGATTAAATTTAACAGTTGAAATACTACATACGCAGGATGATTAGAGTAAATTTAACAGTTGAAAAATAAAAATACATTACATATTTAGGATAGTCGTATTAAACACATTACACATTACATATTTGAAATAATTGGACTAAATTTAAATATTGAAAATATTGAAAGAATTTTTAAAAATAAAGTACACATCACATATGTAGGATAGTGGTAGTGAATTTAACTAATGAAAATATGAAAAACTCCAACATGCTTAGCTAGTAAAAAACAGAAACACAATAGCGGCAATGGAGAAACCTAAGGAAGTCACTGATTGTGTCAAGGGACTGTTTCAGTTAAAGCACCTACTGAGCAGTTGGAAGAATCACAATCATACATATAAATTTCCTCAAGGAATAGGATTAGATAACAACATAGGTAGGACAGAGAGCACTGAACGTGCAAAAAGAGGAAATGGTAGGGTGGAGAATCAGGATTTTACCTAATTGCGGTCTAAGGCGCTAGCTCGACCAAAAGAACATGATCCTTACTGCAATGGGCCTAAGAATGTTATCCACCAAAAAGGTTCTTCACGAACATGACACGAAGAAATCCAGTACTAACATGAGATTCTGGCATAAAAAATATAGGTTTATTTTTTTAAAAAGTAAGAAAAATATCGATATTACTGTTTGCCTGGTACCATGTAATAATTATACATGGAAGAAACGTCAGGTTAAAGAGAGTTTAAACTAATGATGTAATAAGTTACCTGGGTTGAGTGTGGTTCCCACCCAGAATGTCAACAAAATATACATCAAGAAAATTGGTTCTCGACTCCAAAAACAAGACTCAATGGTACATGTAGATGCACCTAAATGCAATCTACCGTAGGAGGATTTCTATACAAAACAGGGTGAATAAATATAGAAATATAGAAATACAAATAAACAAATACATAGGACACGAACCACACGAAAGATGTCCATAAAAACAAAATTAAAATTACTAAAGTAAATCAGAACAAGATAGCGTAAATCAATTAAATTAATAGAAGATTTGGCCATAAATTAATAAATATAATGTAAATCAGTACTATCAATTAAGTTTATGGAGAATTGCTATAAAATGCTATAAATTACTATAAATTACTAAAAATAACGTAAAACGAGACAATGCAAATTAGAATGGGAAAAACACACCAATTTACACTTTTAATCAATCCTATCATGTTATTACTTTGGTGTAGACTTGTGTGTTGATCGAGACAAATGGGAAAAGGAACATCGCACACATCAAGACATAAGGTGAAAGAGACAGTGTGAAAGACCACCACTCAACCACCACTCAAACACATAAGGTGAAAGAGACAGTGTGAAAGACCACCACTCAACCACCACTCAAACACATAAGGTGAAAGAGACAGTGTGAAAGACCACCACTCAACCACCACTCAAACACATCAAGACATAGTGTGAAAGAGACAGTGTGAAAGACCACCACTCAACCACACTTACACACAAAAATGTCCCACCCATCTGCCTCCAAAAAACAGACAAGTGTACACTAATAGAAAATTTGGCCATAAATTAATAAATATAATGTAAATCAGTACTATCAATTAAATTTATGGAGAATTGCTATAAAATACTATAAATTACTAAAAATAACGTAAAACGAGGCAATGCAAATTAGAATGGTAAAAACACACCAATTTACACTTTTAATCAATACACTTTTAATCAATACATATACACTATAGGGAACATAATGTAAGAAGTCACTTGTAGACACGAGATAATGTTGTGGAATCACTACTCATTCAGGAGATAGGATTGGAAAACATAACAAATACACTAAACAGGAGAGTGTTTTTCAAAATCACTACTCATTCAAGAGATAGGATTAAGAAGAAACACTACTCATCAATGAACATAACACTTACAATAATATACAATACACCTACAAAATATACTTACACGATCCACCCAAAGGATCCCATACATCCGACTATGTGCTGGAAAATATGTTGAGAAGTTGACTACGTTCTCCATACTTCCACACAAAAAGGTACATTTAGACCCACAAATAGTGAAGTAAACTCATATTAAGGAGGTTCACTGTAACACAAACATTTAACACAAATCATTATTATCCTAATCATCCTAATTATACACGTAATGAAGAATTAAGAATGTTTAGCCATAAAGTTAACAAAGAAATTTAAGAATTTACAGCCAAAAAATTAGAATTATGCACGTTATCATTTTAACACAAATCATTATCATCCTAATCATCCTAATTATGCACGTAATTAAGAATTGAGAATGTTTAGCCATAAAGTTAACAAAGAGATTTAAGAATTTACAGCCAAAAAATAGAATTATAAACGAAATCAAGGAAATAGAATCATAATTACGTATAGAATCATCATTATGAATAAAATAATTAGCCAGGAATTTATAGATAATTAACTACGAATTTGTATGAAAATGAAATATGATAGTAATAGCTAAGCAAGTTAACCATGAAATCTCATGTCAATTTAGCCATGAAATTTCATGTCAAAAATATAATTTATAAAAGATGTAGTAAAATAGAATAAAGTAAAAGTGAAATTTTAATAGAGCCGGGTTATAGTGAGTTTTAGTGAAATCGAGTTATAGTGAAGTGTAATGGAATCAGGACAGAATGTGTTTGTTGCAATTGATACGGGGAACGAATGGATGAACAAGGTGAGTTTGAACAAATTCTTTATTTCTATTAAAGTTGTTAAAAGATTTTTCACATAAATCAAAATAATACGTAAAACCTACTGATGAGTCCCTTTGGGCGGGGACGAAACGCGTCTAGGTGCCCATCTAAGTAGTATTTGAATTTGAATTACACATAATGTAAAATTGGAAGATTTGTGGTGAAACACATGTGGTTTTTTTCAATTCAAATTTACTGCAGTGCTGATCATGTGTTTTATTACAATCTTTCACATCAATTGCTAATGTATTACAATTTTTCCACATAAATTGATTTGGAAACATATATTTCGTTGTACTTTACATATTTTGTTGTGGTTTGCATATTTTATTACAGACAGCCTTGATCATCCAATGTCGTCACCCGTCATGGATTGCAATTTTAGGAGAAATTGTTAGATTAAATTTAACAGTTGAAATACTACATACGCAGGATGATTAGAGTAAATTTAACAGTTGAAAAATAAAAATACATTACATATTTAGGATAGTCGTATTAAACACATTACACATTACATATTTGAAATAATTGGACTAAATTTAAATATTGAAAATATTGAAAGAATTTTTAAAAATAAAGTACACATCACATATGTAGGATAGTGGTAGTGAATTTAACTAATGAAAATATGAAAAACTCCAACATGCTTAGCTAGTAAAAAACAGAAACACAATAGCGGCAATGGAGAAACCTAAGGAAGTCACTGATTGTGTCAAGGGACTGTTTCAGTTAAAGCACCTACTGAGCAGTTGGAAGAATCACAATCATACATATAAATTTCCTCAAGGAATAGGATTAGATAACAACATAGGTAGGACAGAGAGCACTGAACGTGCAAAAAGAGGAAATGGTAGGGTGGAGAATCAGGATTTTACCTAATTGCGGTCTAAGGCGCTAGCTCGACCAAAAGAACATGATCCTTACTGCAATGGGCCTAAGAATGTTATCCACCAAAAAGGTTCTTCACGAACATGACACGAAGAAATCCAGTACTAACATGAGATTCTGGCATAAAAAATATAGGTTTATTTTTTTAAAAAGTAAGAAAAATATCGATATTACTGTTTGCCTGGTACCATGTAATAATTATACATGGAAGAAACGTCAGGTTAAAGAGAGTTTAAACTAATGATGTAATAAGTTACCTGGGTTGAGTGTGGTTCCCACCCAGAATGTCAACAAAATATACATCAAGAAAATTGGTTCTCGACTCCAAAAACAAGACTCAATGGTACATGTAGATGCACCTAAATGCAATCTACCGTAGGAGGATTTCTATACAAAACAGGGTGAATAAATATAGAAATATAGAAATACAAATAAACAAATACATAGGACACGAACCACACGAAAGATGTCCATAAAAACAAAATTAAAATTACTAAAGTAAATCAGAACAAGATAGCGTAAATCAATTAAATTAATAGAAGATTTGGCCATAAATTAATAAATATAATGTAAATCAGTACTATCAATTAAGTTTATGGAGAATTGCTATAAAATGCTATAAATTACTATAAATTACTAAAAATAACGTAAAACGAGACAATGCAAATTAGAATGGGAAAAACACACCAATTTACACTTTTAATCAATCCTATCATGTTATTACTTTGGTGTAGACTTGTGTGTTGATCGAGACAAATGGGAAAAGGAACATCGCACACATCAAGACATAAGGTGAAAGAGACAGTGTGAAAGACCACCACTCAACCACCACTCAAACACATAAGGTGAAAGAGACAGTGTGAAAGACCACCACTCAACCACCACTCAAACACATAAGGTGAAAGAGACAGTGTGAAAGACCACCACTCAACCACCACTCAAACACATCAAGACATAGTGTGAAAGAGACAGTGTGAAAGACCACCACTCAACCACACTTACACACAAAAATGTCCCACCCATCTGCCTCCAAAAAACAGACAAGTGTACACTAATAGAAAATTTGGCCATAAATTAATAAATATAATGTAAATCAGTACTATCAATTAAATTTATGGAGAATTGCTATAAAATACTATAAATTACTAAAAATAACGTAAAACGAGGCAATGCAAATTAGAATGGTAAAAACACACCAATTTACACTTTTAATCAATACACTTTTAATCAATACATATACACTATAGGGAACATAATGTAAGAAGTCACTTGTAGACACGAGATAATGTTGTGGAATCACTACTCATTCAGGAGATAGGATTGGAAAACATAACAAATACACTAAACAGGAGAGTGTTTTTCAAAATCACTACTCATTCAAGAGATAGGATTAAGAAGAAACACTACTCATCAATGAACATAACACTTACAATAATATACAATACACCTACAAAATATACTTACACGATCCACCCAAAGGATCCCATACATCCGACTATGTGCTGGAAAATATGTTGAGAAGTTGACTACGTTCTCCATACTTCCACACAAAAAGGTACATTTAGACCCACAAATAGTGAAGTAAACTCATATTAAGGAGGTTCACTGTAACACAAACATTTAACACAAATCATTATTATCCTAATCATCCTAATTATACACGTAATGAAGAATTAAGAATGTTTAGCCATAAAGTTAACAAAGAAATTTAAGAATTTACAGCCAAAAAATTAGAATTATGCACGTTATCATTTTAACACAAATCATTATCATCCTAATCATCCTAATTATGCACGTAATTAAGAATTGAGAATGTTTAGCCATAAAGTTAACAAAGAGATTTAAGAATTTACAGCCAAAAAATAGAATTATAAACGAAATCAAGGAAATAGAATCATAATTACGTATAGAATCATCATTATGAATAAAATAATTAGCCAGGAATTTATAGATAATTAACTACGAATTTGTATGAAAATGAAATATGATAGTAATAGCTAAGCAAGTTAACCATGAAATCTCATGTCAATTTAGCCATGAAATTTCATGTCAAAAATATAATTTATAAAAGATGTAGTAAAATAGAATAAAGTAAAAGTGAAATTTTAATAGAGCCGGGTTATAGTGAGTTTTAGTGAAATCGAGTTATAGTGAAGTGTAATGGAATCAGGACAGAATGTGTTTGTTGCAATTGATACGGGGAACGAATGGATGAACAAGGTGAGTTTGAACAAATTCTTTATTTCTATTAAAGTTGTTAAAAGATTTTTCACATAAATCAAAATAATACGTAAAACCTACTGATGAGTCCCTTTGGGCGGGGACGAAACGCGTCTAGGTGCCCATCTAAGTAGTATTTGAATTTGAATTACACATAATGTAAAATTGGAAGATTTGTGGTGAAACACATGTGGTTTTTTTCAATTCAAATTTACTGCAGTGCTGATCATGTGTTTTATTACAATCTTTCACATCAATTGCTAATGTATTACAATTTTTCCACATAAATTGATTTGGAAACATATATTTCGTTGTACTTTACATATTTTGTTGTGGTTTGCATATTTTATTACAGACAGCCTTGATCATCCAATGTCGTCACCCGTCATGGATTGCAATTTTAGGAGAAATTGTTAGATTAAATTTAACAGTTGAAATACTACATACGCAGGATGATTAGAGTAAATTTAACAGTTGAAAAATAAAAATACATTACATATTTAGGATAGTCGTATTAAACACATTACACATTACATATTTGAAATAATTGGACTAAATTTAAATATTGAAAATATTGAAAGAATTTTTAAAAATAAAGTACACATCACATATGTAGGATAGTGGTAGTGAATTTAACTAATGAAAATATGAAAAACTCCAACATGCTTAGCTAGTAAAAAACAGAAACACAATAGCGGCAATGGAGAAACCTAAGGAAGTCACTGATTGTGTCAAGGGACTGTTTCAGTTAAAGCACCTACTGAGCAGTTGGAAGAATCACAATCATACATATAAATTTCCTCAAGGAATAGGATTAGATAACAACATAGGTAGGACAGAGAGCACTGAACGTGCAAAAAGAGGAAATGGTAGGGTGGAGAATCAGGATTTTACCTAATTGCGGTCTAAGGCGCTAGCTCGACCAAAAGAACATGATCCTTACTGCAATGGGCCTAAGAATGTTATCCACCAAAAAGGTTCTTCACGAACATGACACGAAGAAATCCAGTACTAACATGAGATTCTGGCATAAAAAATATAGGTTTATTTTTTTAAAAAGTAAGAAAAATATCGATATTACTGTTTGCCTGGTACCATGTAATAATTATACATGGAAGAAACGTCAGGTTAAAGAGAGTTTAAACTAATGATGTAATAAGTTACCTGGGTTGAGTGTGGTTCCCACCCAGAATGTCAACAAAATATACATCAAGAAAATTGGTTCTCGACTCCAAAAACAAGACTCAATGGTACATGTAGATGCACCTAAATGCAATCTACCGTAGGAGGATTTCTATACAAAACAGGGTGAATAAATATAGAAATATAGAAATACAAATAAACAAATACATAGGACACGAACCACACGAAAGATGTCCATAAAAACAAAATTAAAATTACTAAAGTAAATCAGAACAAGATAGCGTAAATCAATTAAATTAATAGAAGATTTGGCCATAAATTAATAAATATAATGTAAATCAGTACTATCAATTAAGTTTATGGAGAATTGCTATAAAATGCTATAAATTACTATAAATTACTAAAAATAACGTAAAACGAGACAATGCAAATTAGAATGGGAAAAACACACCAATTTACACTTTTAATCAATCCTATCATGTTATTACTTTGGTGTAGACTTGTGTGTTGATCGAGACAAATGGGAAAAGGAACATCGCACACATCAAGACATAAGGTGAAAGAGACAGTGTGAAAGACCACCACTCAACCACCACTCAAACACATAAGGTGAAAGAGACAGTGTGAAAGACCACCACTCAACCACCACTCAAACACATAAGGTGAAAGAGACAGTGTGAAAGACCACCACTCAACCACCACTCAAACACATCAAGACATAGTGTGAAAGAGACAGTGTGAAAGACCACCACTCAACCACACTTACACACAAAAATGTCCCACCCATCTGCCTCCAAAAAACAGACAAGTGTACACTAATAGAAAATTTGGCCATAAATTAATAAATATAATGTAAATCAGTACTATCAATTAAATTTATGGAGAATTGCTATAAAATACTATAAATTACTAAAAATAACGTAAAACGAGGCAATGCAAATTAGAATGGTAAAAACACACCAATTTACACTTTTAATCAATACACTTTTAATCAATACATATACACTATAGGGAACATAATGTAAGAAGTCACTTGTAGACACGAGATAATGTTGTGGAATCACTACTCATTCAGGAGATAGGATTGGAAAACATAACAAATACACTAAACAGGAGAGTGTTTTTCAAAATCACTACTCATTCAAGAGATAGGATTAAGAAGAAACACTACTCATCAATGAACATAACACTTACAATAATATACAATACACCTACAAAATATACTTACACGATCCACCCAAAGGATCCCATACATCCGACTATGTGCTGGAAAATATGTTGAGAAGTTGACTACGTTCTCCATACTTCCACACAAAAAGGTACATTTAGACCCACAAATAGTGAAGTAAACTCATATTAAGGAGGTTCACTGTAACACAAACATTTAACACAAATCATTATTATCCTAATCATCCTAATTATACACGTAATGAAGAATTAAGAATGTTTAGCCATAAAGTTAACAAAGAAATTTAAGAATTTACAGCCAAAAAATTAGAATTATGCACGTTATCATTTTAACACAAATCATTATCATCCTAATCATCCTAATTATGCACGTAATTAAGAATTGAGAATGTTTAGCCATAAAGTTAACAAAGAGATTTAAGAATTTACAGCCAAAAAATAGAATTATAAACGAAATCAAGGAAATAGAATCATAATTACGTATAGAATCATCATTATGAATAAAATAATTAGCCAGGAATTTATAGATAATTAACTACGAATTTGTATGAAAATGAAATATGATAGTAATAGCTAAGCAAGTTAACCATGAAATCTCATGTCAATTTAGCCATGAAATTTCATGTCAAAAATATAATTTATAAAA
This sequence comes from Microchrysa polita, assembly GCA_949715475.1. Taxonomy (NCBI): domain Eukaryota; kingdom Metazoa; phylum Arthropoda; class Insecta; order Diptera; family Stratiomyidae; genus Microchrysa; species Microchrysa polita. The sequence continues at coordinate 243,624 of OX454415.1, forward strand.
GATGTAGTAAAATAGAATAAAGTAAAAGTGAAATTTTAATAGAGCCGGGTTATAGTGAGTTTTAGTGAAATCGAGTTATAGTGAAGTGTAATGGAATCAGGACAGAATGTGTTTGTTGCAATTGATACGGGGAACGAATGGATGAACAAGGTGAGTTTGAACAAATTCTTTATTTCTATTAAAGTTGTTAAAAGATTTTTCACATAAATCAAAATAATACGTAAAACCTACTGATGAGTCCCTTTGGGCGGGGACGAAACGCGTCTAGGTGCCCATCTAAGTAGTATTTGAATTTGAATTACACATAATGTAAAATTGGAAGATTTGTGGTGAAACACATGTGGTTTTTTTCAATTCAAATTTACTGCAGTGCTGATCATGTGTTTTATTACAATCTTTCACATCAATTGCTAATGTATTACAATTTTTCCACATAAATTGATTTGGAAACATATATTTCGTTGTACTTTACATATTTTGTTGTGGTTTGCATATTTTATTACAGACAGCCTTGATCATCCAATGTCGTCACCCGTCATGGATTGCAATTTTAGGAGAAATTGTTAGATTAAATTTAACAGTTGAAATACTACATACGCAGGATGATTAGAGTAAATTTAACAGTTGAAAAATAAAAATACATTACATATTTAGGATAGTCGTATTAAACACATTACACATTACATATTTGAAATAATTGGACTAAATTTAAATATTGAAAATATTGAAAGAATTTTTAAAAATAAAGTACACATCACATATGTAGGATAGTGGTAGTGAATTTAACTAATGAAAATATGAAAAACTCCAACATGCTTAGCTAGTAAAAAACAGAAACACAATAGCGGCAATGGAGAAACCTAAGGAAGTCACTGATTGTGTCAAGGGACTGTTTCAGTTAAAGCACCTACTGAGCAGTTGGAAGAATCACAATCATACATATAAATTTCCTCAAGGAATAGGATTAGATAACAACATAGGTAGGACAGAGAGCACTGAACGTGCAAAAAGAGGAAATGGTAGGGTGGAGAATCAGGATTTTACCTAATTGCGGTCTAAGGCGCTAGCTCGACCAAAAGAACATGATCCTTACTGCAATGGGCCTAAGAATGTTATCCACCAAAAAGGTTCTTCACGAACATGACACGAAGAAATCCAGTACTAACATGAGATTCTGGCATAAAAAATATAGGTTTATTTTTTTAAAAAGTAAGAAAAATATCGATATTACTGTTTGCCTGGTACCATGTAATAATTATACATGGAAGAAACGTCAGGTTAAAGAGAGTTTAAACTAATGATGTAATAAGTTACCTGGGTTGAGTGTGGTTCCCACCCAGAATGTCAACAAAATATACATCAAGAAAATTGGTTCTCGACTCCAAAAACAAGACTCAATGGTACATGTAGATGCACCTAAATGCAATCTACCGTAGGAGGATTTCTATACAAAACAGGGTGAATAAATATAGAAATATAGAAATACAAATAAACAAATACATAGGACACGAACCACACGAAAGATGTCCATAAAAACAAAATTAAAATTACTAAAGTAAATCAGAACAAGATAGCGTAAATCAATTAAATTAATAGAAGATTTGGCCATAAATTAATAAATATAATGTAAATCAGTACTATCAATTAAGTTTATGGAGAATTGCTATAAAATGCTATAAATTACTATAAATTACTAAAAATAACGTAAAACGAGACAATGCAAATTAGAATGGGAAAAACACACCAATTTACACTTTTAATCAATCCTATCATGTTATTACTTTGGTGTAGACTTGTGTGTTGATCGAGACAAATGGGAAAAGGAACATCGCACACATCAAGACATAAGGTGAAAGAGACAGTGTGAAAGACCACCACTCAACCACCACTCAAACACATAAGGTGAAAGAGACAGTGTGAAAGACCACCACTCAACCACCACTCAAACACATAAGGTGAAAGAGACAGTGTGAAAGACCACCACTCAACCACCACTCAAACACATCAAGACATAGTGTGAAAGAGACAGTGTGAAAGACCACCACTCAACCACACTTACACACAAAAATGTCCCACCCATCTGCCTCCAAAAAACAGACAAGTGTACACTAATAGAAAATTTGGCCATAAATTAATAAATATAATGTAAATCAGTACTATCAATTAAATTTATGGAGAATTGCTATAAAATACTATAAATTACTAAAAATAACGTAAAACGAGGCAATGCAAATTAGAATGGTAAAAACACACCAATTTACACTTTTAATCAATACACTTTTAATCAATACATATACACTATAGGGAACATAATGTAAGAAGTCACTTGTAGACACGAGATAATGTTGTGGAATCACTACTCATTCAGGAGATAGGATTGGAAAACATAACAAATACACTAAACAGGAGAGTGTTTTTCAAAATCACTACTCATTCAAGAGATAGGATTAAGAAGAAACACTACTCATCAATGAACATAACACTTACAATAATATACAATACACCTACAAAATATACTTACACGATCCACCCAAAGGATCCCATACATCCGACTATGTGCTGGAAAATATGTTGAGAAGTTGACTACGTTCTCCATACTTCCACACAAAAAGGTACATTTAGACCCACAAATAGTGAAGTAAACTCATATTAAGGAGGTTCACTGTAACACAAACATTTAACACAAATCATTATTATCCTAATCATCCTAATTATACACGTAATGAAGAATTAAGAATGTTTAGCCATAAAGTTAACAAAGAAATTTAAGAATTTACAGCCAAAAAATTAGAATTATGCACGTTATCATTTTAACACAAATCATTATCATCCTAATCATCCTAATTATGCACGTAATTAAGAATTGAGAATGTTTAGCCATAAAGTTAACAAAGAGATTTAAGAATTTACAGCCAAAAAATAGAATTATAAACGAAATCAAGGAAATAGAATCATAATTACGTATAGAATCATCATTATGAATAAAATAATTAGCCAGGAATTTATAGATAATTAACTACGAATTTGTATGAAAATGAAATATGATAGTAATAGCTAAGCAAGTTAACCATGAAATCTCATGTCAATTTAGCCATGAAATTTCATGTCAAAAATATAATTTATAAAAGATGTAGTAAAATAGAATAAAGTAAAAGTGAAATTTTAATAGAGCCGGGTTATAGTGAGTTTTAGTGAAATCGAGTTATAGTGAAGTGTAATGGAATCAGGACAGAATGTGTTTGTTGCAATTGATACGGGGAACGAATGGATGAACAAGGTGAGTTTGAACAAATTCTTTATTTCTATTAAAGTTGTTAAAAGATTTTTCACATAAATCAAAATAATACGTAAAACCTACTGATGAGTCCCTTTGGGCGGGGACGAAACGCGTCTAGGTGCCCATCTAAGTAGTATTTGAATTTGAATTACACATAATGTAAAATTGGAAGATTTGTGGTGAAACACATGTGGTTTTTTTCAATTCAAATTTACTGCAGTGCTGATCATGTGTTTTATTACAATCTTTCACATCAATTGCTAATGTATTACAATTTTTCCACATAAATTGATTTGGAAACATATATTTCGTTGTACTTTACATATTTTGTTGTGGTTTGCATATTTTATTACAGACAGCCTTGATCATCCAATGTCGTCACCCGTCATGGATTGCAATTTTAGGAGAAATTGTTAGATTAAATTTAACAGTTGAAATACTACATACGCAGGATGATTAGAGTAAATTTAACAGTTGAAAAATAAAAATACATTACATATTTAGGATAGTCGTATTAAACACATTACACATTACATATTTGAAATAATTGGACTAAATTTAAATATTGAAAATATTGAAAGAATTTTTAAAAATAAAGTACACATCACATATGTAGGATAGTGGTAGTGAATTTAACTAATGAAAATATGAAAAACTCCAACATGCTTAGCTAGTAAAAAACAGAAACACAATAGCGGCAATGGAGAAACCTAAGGAAGTCACTGATTGTGTCAAGGGACTGTTTCAGTTAAAGCACCTACTGAGCAGTTGGAAGAATCACAATCATACATATAAATTTCCTCAAGGAATAGGATTAGATAACAACATAGGTAGGACAGAGAGCACTGAACGTGCAAAAAGAGGAAATGGTAGGGTGGAGAATCAGGATTTTACCTAATTGCGGTCTAAGGCGCTAGCTCGACCAAAAGAACATGATCCTTACTGCAATGGGCCTAAGAATGTTATCCACCAAAAAGGTTCTTCACGAACATGACACGAAGAAATCCAGTACTAACATGAGATTCTGGCATAAAAAATATAGGTTTATTTTTTTAAAAAGTAAGAAAAATATCGATATTACTGTTTGCCTGGTACCATGTAATAATTATACATGGAAGAAACGTCAGGTTAAAGAGAGTTTAAACTAATGATGTAATAAGTTACCTGGGTTGAGTGTGGTTCCCACCCAGAATGTCAACAAAATATACATCAAGAAAATTGGTTCTCGACTCCAAAAACAAGACTCAATGGTACATGTAGATGCACCTAAATGCAATCTACCGTAGGAGGATTTCTATACAAAACAGGGTGAATAAATATAGAAATATAGAAATACAAATAAACAAATACATAGGACACGAACCACACGAAAGATGTCCATAAAAACAAAATTAAAATTACTAAAGTAAATCAGAACAAGATAGCGTAAATCAATTAAATTAATAGAAGATTTGGCCATAAATTAATAAATATAATGTAAATCAGTACTATCAATTAAGTTTATGGAGAATTGCTATAAAATGCTATAAATTACTATAAATTACTAAAAATAACGTAAAACGAGACAATGCAAATTAGAATGGGAAAAACACACCAATTTACACTTTTAATCAATCCTATCATGTTATTACTTTGGTGTAGACTTGTGTGTTGATCGAGACAAATGGGAAAAGGAACATCGCACACATCAAGACATAAGGTGAAAGAGACAGTGTGAAAGACCACCACTCAACCACCACTCAAACACATAAGGTGAAAGAGACAGTGTGAAAGACCACCACTCAACCACCACTCAAACACATAAGGTGAAAGAGACAGTGTGAAAGACCACCACTCAACCACCACTCAAACACATCAAGACATAGTGTGAAAGAGACAGTGTGAAAGACCACCACTCAACCACACTTACACACAAAAATGTCCCACCCATCTGCCTCCAAAAAACAGACAAGTGTACACTAATAGAAAATTTGGCCATAAATTAATAAATATAATGTAAATCAGTACTATCAATTAAATTTATGGAGAATTGCTATAAAATACTATAAATTACTAAAAATAACGTAAAACGAGGCAATGCAAATTAGAATGGTAAAAACACACCAATTTACACTTTTAATCAATACACTTTTAATCAATACATATACACTATAGGGAACATAATGTAAGAAGTCACTTGTAGACACGAGATAATGTTGTGGAATCACTACTCATTCAGGAGATAGGATTGGAAAACATAACAAATACACTAAACAGGAGAGTGTTTTTCAAAATCACTACTCATTCAAGAGATAGGATTAAGAAGAAACACTACTCATCAATGAACATAACACTTACAATAATATACAATACACCTACAAAATATACTTACACGATCCACCCAAAGGATCCCATACATCCGACTATGTGCTGGAAAATATGTTGAGAAGTTGACTACGTTCTCCATACTTCCACACAAAAAGGTACATTTAGACCCACAAATAGTGAAGTAAACTCATATTAAGGAGGTTCACTGTAACACAAACATTTAACACAAATCATTATTATCCTAATCATCCTAATTATACACGTAATGAAGAATTAAGAATGTTTAGCCATAAAGTTAACAAAGAAATTTAAGAATTTACAGCCAAAAAATTAGAATTATGCACGTTATCATTTTAACACAAATCATTATCATCCTAATCATCCTAATTATGCACGTAATTAAGAATTGAGAATGTTTAGCCATAAAGTTAACAAAGAGATTTAAGAATTTACAGCCAAAAAATAGAATTATAAACGAAATCAAGGAAATAGAATCATAATTACGTATAGAATCATCATTATGAATAAAATAATTAGCCAGGAATTTATAGATAATTAACTACGAATTTGTATGAAAATGAAATATGATAGTAATAGCTAAGCAAGTTAACCATGAAATCTCATGTCAATTTAGCCATGAAATTTCATGTCAAAAATATAATTTATAAAAGATGTAGTAAAATAGAATAAAGTAAAAGTGAAATTTTAATAGAGCCGGGTTATAGTGAGTTTTAGTGAAATCGAGTTATAGTGAAGTGTAATGGAATCAGGACAGAATGTGTTTGTTGCAATTGATACGGGGAACGAATGGATGAACAAGGTGAGTTTGAACAAATTCTTTATTTCTATTAAAGTTGTTAAAAGATTTTTCACATAAATCAAAATAATACGTAAAACCTACTGATGAGTCCCTTTGGGCGGGGACGAAACGCGTCTAGGTGCCCATCTAAGTAGTATTTGAATTTGAATTACACATAATGTAAAATTGGAAGATTTGTGGTGAAACACATGTGGTTTTTTTCAATTCAAATTTACTGCAGTGCTGATCATGTGTTTTATTACAATCTTTCACATCAATTGCTAATGTATTACAATTTTTCCACATAAATTGATTTGGAAACATATATTTCGTTGTACTTTACATATTTTGTTGTGGTTTGCATATTTTATTACAGACAGCCTTGATCATCCAATGTCGTCACCCGTCATGGATTGCAATTTTAGGAGAAATTGTTAGATTAAATTTAACAGTTGAAATACTACATACGCAGGATGATTAGAGTAAATTTAACAGTTGAAAAATAAAAATACATTACATATTTAGGATAGTCGTATTAAACACATTACACATTACATATTTGAAATAATTGGACTAAATTTAAATATTGAAAATATTGAAAGAATTTTTAAAAATAAAGTACACATCACATATGTAGGATAGTGGTAGTGAATTTAACTAATGAAAATATGAAAAACTCCAACATGCTTAGCTAGTAAAAAACAGAAACACAATAGCGGCAATGGAGAAACCTAAGGAAGTCACTGATTGTGTCAAGGGACTGTTTCAGTTAAAGCACCTACTGAGCAGTTGGAAGAATCACAATCATACATATAAATTTCCTCAAGGAATAGGATTAGATAACAACATAGGTAGGACAGAGAGCACTGAACGTGCAAAAAGAGGAAATGGTAGGGTGGAGAATCAGGATTTTACCTAATTGCGGTCTAAGGCGCTAGCTCGACCAAAAGAACATGATCCTTACTGCAATGGGCCTAAGAATGTTATCCACCAAAAAGGTTCTTCACGAACATGACACGCAGAAATCCAGTACTAACATGAGATTCTGGCATAAAAAATATAGGTTTATTTTTTTAAAAAGTAAGAAAAATATCGATATTACTGTTTGCCTGGTACCATGTAATAATTATACATGGAAGAAACGTCAGGTTAAAGAGAGTTTAAACTAATGATGTAATAAGTTACCTGGGTTGAGTGTGGTTCCCACCCAGAATGTCAACAAAATATACATCAAGAAAATTGGTTCTCGACTCCAAAAACAAGACTCAATGGTACATGTAGATGCACCTAAATGCAATCTACCGTAGGAGGATTTCTATACAAAACAGGGTGAATAAATATAGAAATATAGAAATACAAATAAACAAATACATAGGACACGAACCACACGAAAGATGTCCATAAAAACAAAATTAAAATTACTAAAGTAAATCAGAACAAGATAGCGTAAATCAATTAAATTAATAGAAGATTTGGCCATAAATTAATAAATATAATGTAAATCAGTACTATCAATTAAGTTTATGGAGAATTGCTATAAAATGCTATAAATTACTATAAATTACTAAAAATAACGTAAAACGAGACAATGCAAATTAGAATGGGAAAAACACACCAATTTACACTTTTAATCAATCCTATCATGTTATTACTTTGGTGTAGACTTGTGTGTTGATCGAGACAAATGGGAAAAGGAACATCGCACACATCAAGACATAAGGTGAAAGAGACAGTGTGAAAGACCACCACTCAACCACCACTCAAACACATAAGGTGAAAGAGACAGTGTGAAAGACCACCACTCAACCACCACTCAAACACATAAGGTGAAAGAGACAGTGTGAAAGACCACCACTCAACCACCACTCAAACACATCAAGACATAGTGTGAAAGAGACAGTGTGAAAGACCACCACTCAACCACACTTACACACAAAAATGTCCCACCCATCTGCCTCCAAAAAACAGACAAGTGTACACTAATAGAAAATTTGGCCATAAATTAATAAATATAATGTAAATCAGTACTATCAATTAAATTTATGGAGAATTGCTATAAAATACTATAAATTACTAAAAATAACGTAAAACGAGGCAATGCAAATTAGAATGGTAAAAACACACCAATTTACACTTTTAATCAATACACTTTTAATCAATACATATACACTATAGGGAACATAATGTAAGAAGTCACTTGTAGACACGAGATAATGTTGTGGAATCACTACTCATTCAGGAGATAGGATTGGAAAACATAACAAATACACTAAACAGGAGAGTGTTTTTCAAAATCACTACTCATTCAAGAGATAGGATTAAGAAGAAACACTACTCATCAATGAACATAACACTTACAATAATATACAATACACCTACAAAATATACTTACACGATCCACCCAAAGGATCCCATACATCCGACTATGTGCTGGAAAATATGTTGAGAAGTTGACTACGTTCTCCATACTTCCACACAAAAAGGTACATTTAGACCCACAAATAGTGAAGTAAACTCATATTAAGGAGGTTCACTGTAACACAAACATTTAACACAAATCATTATTATCCTAATCATCCTAATTATACACGTAATGAAGAATTAAGAATGTTTAGCCATAAAGTTAACAAAGAAATTTAAGAATTTACAGCCAAAAAATTAGAATTATGCACGTTATCATTTTAACACAAATCATTATCATCCTAATCATCCTAATTATGCACGTAATTAAGAATTGAGAATGTTTAGCCATAAAGTTAACAAAGAGATTTAAGAATTTACAGCCAAAAAATAGAATTATAAACGAAATCAAGGAAATAGAATCATAATTACGTATAGAATCATCATTATGAATAAAATAATTAGCCAGGAATTTATAGATAATTAACTACGAATTTGTATGAAAATGAAATATGATAGTAATAGCTAAGCAAGTTAACCATGAAATCTCATGTCAATTTAGCCATGAAATTTCATGTCAAAAATATAATTTATAAAAGATGTAGTAAAATAGAATAAAGTAAAAGTGAAATTTTAATAGAGCCGGGTTATAGTGAGTTTTAGTGAAATCGAGTTATAGTGAAGTGTAATGGAATCAGGACAGAATGTGTTTGTTGCAATTGATACGGGGAACGAATGGATGAACAAGGTGAGTTTGAACAAATTCTTTATTTCTATTAAAGTTGTTAAAAGATTTTTCACATAAATCAAAATAATACGTAAAACCTACTGATGAGTCCCTTTGGGCGGGGACGAAACGCGTCTAGGTGCCCATCTAAGTAGTATTTGAATTTGAATTACACATAATGTAAAATTGGAAGATTTGTGGTGAAACACATGTGGTTTTTTTCAATTCAAATTTACTGCAGTGCTGATCATGTGTTTTATTACAATCTTTCACATCAATTGCTAATGTATTACAATTTTTCCACATAAATTGATTTGGAAACATATATTTCGTTGTACTTTACATATTTTGTTGTGGTTTGCATATTTTATTACAGACAGCCTTGATCATCCAATGTCGTCACCCGTCATGGATTGCAATTTTAGGAGAAATTGTTAGATTAAATTTAACAGTTGAAATACTACATACGCAGGATGATTAGAGTAAATTTAACAGTTGAAAAATAAAAATACATTACATATTTAGGATAGTCGTATTAAACACATTACACATTACATATTTGAAATAATTGGACTAAATTTAAATATTGAAAATATTGAAAGAATTTTTAAAAATAAAGTACACATCACATATGTAGGATAGTGGTAGTGAATTTAACTAATGAAAATATGAAAAACTCCAACATGCTTAGCTAGTAAAAAACAGAAACACAATAGCGGCAATGGAGAAACCTAAGGAAGTCACTGATTGTGTCAAGGGACTGTTTCAGTTAAAGCACCTACTGAGCAGTTGGAAGAATCACAATCATACATATAAATTTCCTCAAGGAATAGGATTAGATAACAACATAGGTAGGACAGAGAGCACTGAACGTGCAAAAAGAGGAAATGGTAGGGTGGAGAATCAGGATTTTACCTAATTGCGGTCTAAGGCGCTAGCTCGACCAAAAGAACATGATCCTTACTGCAATGGGCCTAAGAATGTTATCCACCAAAAAGGTTCTTCACGAACATGACACGAAGAAATCCAGTACTAACATGAGATTCTGGCATAAAAAATATAGGTTTATTTTTTTAAAAAGTAAGAAAAATATCGATATTACTGTTTGCCTGGTACCATGTAATAATTATACATGGAAGAAACGTCAGGTTAAAGAGAGTTTAAACTAATGATGTAATAAGTTACCTGGGTTGAGTGTGGTTCCCACCCAGAATGTCAACAAAATATACATCAAGAAAATTGGTTCTCGACTCCAAAAACAAGACTCAATGGTACATGTAGATGCACCTAAATGCAATCTACCGTAGGAGGATTTCTATACAAAACAGGGTGAATAAATATAGAAATATAGAAATACAAATAAACAAATACATAGGACACGAACCACACGAAAGATGTCCATAAAAACAAAATTAAAATTACTAAAGTAAATCAGAACAAGATAGCGTAAATCAATTAAATTAATAGAAGATTTGGCCATAAATTAATAAATATAATGTAAATCAGTACTATCAATTAAGTTTATGGAGAATTGCTATAAAATGCTATAAATTACTATAAATTACTAAAAATAACGTAAAACGAGACAATGCAAATTAGAATGGGAAAAACACACCAATTTACACTTTTAATCAATCCTATCATGTTATTACTTTGGTGTAGACTTGTGTGTTGATCGAGACAAATGGGAAAAGGAACATCGCACACATCAAGACATAAGGTGAAAGAGACAGTGTGAAAGACCACCACTCAACCACCACTCAAACACATAAGGTGAAAGAGACAGTGTGAAAGACCACCACTCAACCACCACTCAAACACATAAGGTGAAAGAGACAGTGTGAAAGACCACCACTCAACCACCACTCAAACACATCAAGACATAGTGTGAAAGAGACAGTGTGAAAGACCACCACTCAACCACACTTACACACAAAAATGTCCCACCCATCTGCCTCCAAAAAACAGACAAGTGTACACTAATAGAAAATTTGGCCATAAATTAATAAATATAATGTAAATCAGTACTATCAATTAAATTTATGGAGAATTGCTATAAAATACTATAAATTACTAAAAATAACGTAAAACGAGGCAATGCAAATTAGAATGGTAAAAACACACCAATTTACACTTTTAATCAATACACTTTTAATCAATACATATACACTATAGGGAACATAATGTAAGAAGTCACTTGTAGACACGAGATAATGTTGTGGAATCACTACTCATTCAGGAGATAGGATTGGAAAACATAACAAATACACTAAACAGGAGAGTGTTTTTCAAAATCACTACTCATTCAAGAGATAGGATTAAGAAGAAACACTACTCATCAATGAACATAACACTTACAATAATATACAATACACCTACAAAATATACTTACACGATCCACCCAAAGGATCCCATACATCCGACTATGTGCTGGAAAATATGTTGAGAAGTTGACTACGTTCTCCATACTTCCACACAAAAAGGTACATTTAGACCCACAAATAGTGAAGTAAACTCATATTAAGGAGGTTCACTGTAACACAAACATTTAACACAAATCATTATTATCCTAATCATCCTAATTATACACGTAATGAAGAATTAAGAATGTTTAGCCATAAAGTTAACAAAGAAATTTAAGAATTTACAGCCAAAAAATTAGAATTATGCACGTTATCATTTTAACACAAATCATTATCATCCTAATCATCCTAATTATGCACGTAATTAAGAATTGAGAATGTTTAGCCATAAAGTTAACAAAGAGATTTAAGAATTTACAGCCAAAAAATAGAATTATAAACGAAATCAAGGAAATAGAATCATAATTACGTATAGAATCATCATTATGAATAAAATAATTAGCCAGGAATTTATAGATAATTAACTACGAATTTGTATGAAAATGAAATATGATAGTAATAGCTAAGCAAGTTAACCATGAAATCTCATGTCAATTTAGCCATGAAATTTCATGTCAAAAATATAATTTATAAAAGATGTAGTAAAATAGAATAAAGTAAAAGTGAAATTTTAATAGAGCCGGGTTATAGTGAGTTTTAGTGAAATCGAGTTATAGTGAAGTGTAATGGAATCAGGACAGAATGTGTTTGTTGCAATTGATACGGGGAACGAATGGATGAACAAGGTGAGTTTGAACAAATTCTTTATTTCTATTAAAGTTGTTAAAAGATTTTTCACATAAATCAAAATAATACGTAAAACCTACTGATGAGTCCCTTTGGGCGGGGACGAAACGCGTCTAGGTGCCCATCTAAGTAGTATTTGAATTTGAATTACACATAATGTAAAATTGGAAGATTTGTGGTGAAACACATGTGGTTTTTTTCAATTCAAATTTACTGCAGTGCTGATCATGTGTTTTATTACAATCTTTCACATCAATTGCTAATGTATTACAATTTTTCCACATAAATTGATTTGGAAACATATATTTCGTTGTACTTTACATATTTTGTTGTGGTTTGCATATTTTATTACAGACAGCCTTGATCATCCAATGTCGTCACCCGTCATGGATTGCAATTTTAGGAGAAATTGTTAGATTAAATTTAACAGTTGAAATACTACATACGCAGGATGATTAGAGTAAATTTAACAGTTGAAAAATAAAAATACATTACATATTTAGGATAGTCGTATTAAACACATTACACATTACATATTTGAAATAATTGGACTAAATTTAAATATTGAAAATATTGAAAGAATTTTTAAAAATAAAGTACACATCACATATGTAGGATAGTGGTAGTGAATTTAACTAATGAAAATATGAAAAACTCCAACATGCTTAGCTAGTAAAAAACAGAAACACAATAGCGGCAATGGAGAAACCTAAGGAAGTCACTGATTGTGTCAAGGGACTGTTTCAGTTAAAGCACCTACTGAGCAGTTGGAAGAATCACAATCATACATATAAATTTCCTCAAGGAATAGGATTAGATAACAACATAGGTAGGACAGAGAGCACTGAACGTGCAAAAAGAGGAAATGGTAGGGTGGAGAATCAGGATTTTACCTAATTGCGGTCTAAGGCGCTAGCTCGACCAAAAGAACATGATCCTTACTGCAATGGGCCTAAGAATGTTATCCACCAAAAAGGTTCTTCACGAACATGACACGAAGAAATCCAGTACTAACATGAGATTCTGGCATAAAAAATATAGGTTTATTTTTTTAAAAAGTAAGAAAAATATCGATATTACTGTTTGCCTGGTACCATGTAATAATTATACATGGAAGAAACGTCAGGTTAAAGAGAGTTTAAACTAATGATGTAATAAGTTACCTGGGTTGAGTGTGGTTCCCACCCAGAATGTCAACAAAATATACATCAAGAAAATTGGTTCTCGACTCCAAAAACAAGACTCAATGGTACATGTAGATGCACCTAAATGCAATCTACCGTAGGAGGATTTCTATACAAAACAGGGTGAATAAATATAGAAATATAGAAATACAAATAAACAAATACATAGGACACGAACCACACGAAAGATGTCCATAAAAACAAAATTAAAATTACTAAAGTAAATCAGAACAAGATAGCGTAAATCAATTAAATTAATAGAAGATTTGGCCATAAATTAATAAATATAATGTAAATCAGTACTATCAATTAAGTTTATGGAGAATTGCTATAAAATGCTATAAATTACTATAAATTACTAAAAATAACGTAAAACGAGACAATGCAAATTAGAATGGGAAAAACACACCAATTTACACTTTTAATCAATCCTATCATGTTATTACTTTGGTGTAGACTTGTGTGTTGATCGAGACAAATGGGAAAAGGAACATCGCACACATCAAGACATAAGGTGAAAGAGACAGTGTGAAAGACCACCACTCAACCACCACTCAAACACATAAGGTGAAAGAGACAGTGTGAAAGACCACCACTCAACCACCACTCAAACACATAAGGTGAAAGAGACAGTGTGAAAGACCACCACTCAACCACCACTCAAACACATCAAGACATAGTGTGAAAGAGACAGTGTGAAAGACCACCACTCAACCACACTTACACACAAAAATGTCCCACCCATCTGCCTCCAAAAAACAGACAAGTGTACACTAATAGAAAATTTGGCCATAAATTAATAAATATAATGTAAATCAGTACTATCAATTAAATTTATGGAGAATTGCTATAAAATACTATAAATTACTAAAAATAACGTAAAACGAGGCAATGCAAATTAGAATGGTAAAAACACACCAATTTACACTTTTAATCAATACACTTTTAATCAATACATATACACTATAGGGAACATAATGTAAGAAGTCACTTGTAGACACGAGATAATGTTGTGGAATCACTACTCATTCAGGAGATAGGATTGGAAAACATAACAAATACACTAAACAGGAGAGTGTTTTTCAAAATCACTACTCATTCAAGAGATAGGATTAAGAAGAAACACTACTCATCAATGAACATAACACTTACAATAATATACAATACACCTACAAAATATACTTACACGATCCACCCAAAGGATCCCATACATCCGACTATGTGCTGGAAAATATGTTGAGAAGTTGACTACGTTCTCCATACTTCCACACAAAAAGGTACATTTAGACCCACAAATAGTGAAGTAAACTCATATTAAGGAGGTTCACTGTAACACAAACATTTAACACAAATCATTATTATCCTAATCATCCTAATTATACACGTAATGAAGAATTAAGAATGTTTAGCCATAAAGTTAACAAAGAAATTTAAGAATTTACAGCCAAAAAATTAGAATTATGCACGTTATCATTTTAACACAAATCATTATCATCCTAATCATCCTAATTATGCACGTAATTAAGAATTGAGAATGTTTAGCCATAAAGTTAACAAAGAGATTTAAGAATTTACAGCCAAAAAATAGAATTATAAACGAAATCAAGGAAATAGAATCATAATTACGTATAGAATCATCATTATGAATAAAATAATTAGCCAGGAATTTATAGATAATTAACTACGAATTTGTATGAAAATGAAATATGATAGTAATAGCTAAGCAAGTTAACCATGAAATCTCATGTCAATTTAGCCATGAAATTTCATGTCAAAAATATAATTTATAAAAGATGTAGTAAAATAGAATAAAGTAAAAGTGAAATTTTAATAGAGCCGGGTTATAGTGAGTTTTAGTGAAATCGAGTTATAGTGAAGTGTAATGGAATCAGGACAGAATGTGTTTGTTGCAATTGATACGGGGAACGAATGGATGAACAAGGTGAGTTTGAACAAATTCTTTATTTCTATTAAAGTTGTTAAAAGATTTTTCACATAAATCAAAATAATACGTAAAACCTACTGATGAGTCCCTTTGGGCGGGGACGAAACGCGTCTAGGTGCCCATCTAAGTAGTATTTGAATTTGAATTACACATAATGTAAAATTGGAAGATTTGTGGTGAAACACATGTGGTTTTTTTCAATTCAAATTTACTGCAGTGCTGATCATGTGTTTTATTACAATCTTTCACATCAATTGCTAATGTATTACAATTTTTCCACATAAATTGATTTGGAAACATATATTTCGTTGTACTTTACATATTTTGTTGTGGTTTGCATATTTTATTACAGACAGCCTTGATCATCCAATGTCGTCACCCGTCATGGATTGCAATTTTAGGAGAAATTGTTAGATTAAATTTAACAGTTGAAATACTACATACGCAGGATGATTAGAGTAAATTTAACAGTTGAAAAATAAAAATACATTACATATTTAGGATAGTCGTATTAAACACATTACACATTACATATTTGAAATAATTGGACTAAATTTAAATATTGAAAATATTGAAAGAATTTTTAAAAATAAAGTACACATCACATATGTAGGATAGTGGTAGTGAATTTAACTAATGAAAATATGAAAAACTCCAACATGCTTAGCTAGTAAAAAACAGAAACACAATAGCGGCAATGGAGAAACCTAAGGAAGTCACTGATTGTGTCAAGGGACTGTTTCAGTTAAAGCACCTACTGAGCAGTTGGAAGAATCACAATCATACATATAAATTTCCTCAAGGAATAGGATTAGATAACAACATAGGTAGGACAGAGAGCACTGAACGTGCAAAAAGAGGAAATGGTAGGGTGGAGAATCAGGATTTTACCTAATTGCGGTCTAAGGCGCTAGCTCGACCAAAAGAACATGATCCTTACTGCAATGGGCCTAAGAATGTTATCCACCAAAAAGGTTCTTCACGAACATGACACGAAGAAATCCAGTACTAACATGAGATTCTGGCATAAAAAATATAGGTTTATTTTTTTAAAAAGTAAGAAAAATATCGATATTACTGTTTGCCTGGTACCATGTAATAATTATACATGGAAGAAACGTCAGGTTAAAGAGAGTTTAAACTAATGATGTAATAAGTTACCTGGGTTGAGTGTGGTTCCCACCCAGAATGTCAACAAAATATACATCAAGAAAATTGGTTCTCGACTCCAAAAACAAGACTCAATGGTACATGTAGATGCACCTAAATGCAATCTACCGTAGGAGGATTTCTATACAAAACAGGGTGAATAAATATAGAAATATAGAAATACAAATAAACAAATACATAGGACACGAACCACACGAAAGATGTCCATAAAAACAAAATTAAAATTACTAAAGTAAATCAGAACAAGATAGCGTAAATCAATTAAATTAATAGAAGATTTGGCCATAAATTAATAAATATAATGTAAATCAGTACTATCAATTAAGTTTATGGAGAATTGCTATAAAATGCTATAAATTACTATAAATTACTAAAAATAACGTAAAACGAGACAATGCAAATTAGAATGGGAAAAACACACCAATTTACACTTTTAATCAATCCTATCATGTTATTACTTTGGTGTAGACTTGTGTGTTGATCGAGACAAATGGGAAAAGGAACATCGCACACATCAAGACATAAGGTGAAAGAGACAGTGTGAAAGACCACCACTCAACCACCACTCAAACACATAAGGTGAAAGAGACAGTGTGAAAGACCACCACTCAACCACCACTCAAACACATAAGGTGAAAGAGACAGTGTGAAAGACCACCACTCAACCACCACTCAAACACATCAAGACATAGTGTGAAAGAGACAGTGTGAAAGACCACCACTCAACCACACTTACACACAAAAATGTCCCACCCATCTGCCTCCAAAAAACAGACAAGTGTACACTAATAGAAAATTTGGCCATAAATTAATAAATATAATGTAAATCAGTACTATCAATTAAATTTATGGAGAATTGCTATAAAATACTATAAATTACTAAAAATAACGTAAAACGAGGCAATGCAAATTAGAATGGTAAAAACACACCAATTTACACTTTTAATCAATACACTTTTAATCAATACATATACACTATAGGGAACATAATGTAAGAAGTCACTTGTAGACACGAGATAATGTTGTGGAATCACTACTCATTCAGGAGATAGGATTGGAAAACATAACAAATACACTAAACAGGAGAGTGTTTTTCAAAATCACTACTCATTCAAGAGATAGGATTAAGAAGAAACACTACTCATCAATGAACATAACACTTACAATAATATACAATACACCTACAAAATATACTTACACGATCCACCCAAAGGATCCCATACATCCGACTATGTGCTGGAAAATATGTTGAGAAGTTGACTACGTTCTCCATACTTCCACACAAAAAGGTACATTTAGACCCACAAATAGTGAAGTAAACTCATATTAAGGAGGTTCACTGTAACACAAACATTTAACACAAATCATTATTATCCTAATCATCCTAATTATACACGTAATGAAGAATTAAGAATGTTTAGCCATAAAGTTAACAAAGAAATTTAAGAATTTACAGCCAAAAAATTAGAATTATGCACGTTATCATTTTAACACAAATCATTATCATCCTAATCATCCTAATTATGCACGTAATTAAGAATTGAGAATGTTTAGCCATAAAGTTAACAAAGAGATTTAAGAATTTACAGCCAAAAAATAGAATTATAAACGAAATCAAGGAAATAGAATCATAATTACGTATAGAATCATCATTATGAATAAAATAATTAGCCAGGAATTTATAGATAATTAACTACGAATTTGTATGAAAATGAAATATGATAGTAATAGCTAAGCAAGTTAACCATGAAATCTCATGTCAATTTAGCCATGAAATTTCATGTCAAAAATATAATTTATAAAAGATGTAGTAAAATAGAATAAAGTAAAAGTGAAATTTTAATAGAGCCGGGTTATAGTGAGTTTTAGTGAAATCGAGTTATAGTGAAGTGTAATGGAATCAGGACAGAATGTGTTTGTTGCAATTGATACGGGGAACGAATGGATGAACAAGGTGAGTTTGAACAAATTCTTTATTTCTATTAAAGTTGTTAAAAGATTTTTCACATAAATCAAAATAATACGTAAAACCTACTGATGAGTCCCTTTGGGCGGGGACGAAACGCGTCTAGGTGCCCATCTAAGTAGTATTTGAATTTGAATTACACATAATGTAAAATTGGAAGATTTGTGGTGAAACACATGTGGTTTTTTTCAATTCAAATTTACTGCAGTGCTGATCATGTGTTTTATTACAATCTTTCACATCAATTGCTAATGTATTACAATTTTTCCACATAAATTGATTTGGAAACATATATTTCGTTGTACTTTACATATTTTGTTGTGGTTTGCATATTTTATTACAGACAGCCTTGATCATCCAATGTCGTCACCCGTCATGGATTGCAATTTTAGGAGAAATTGTTAGATTAAATTTAACAGTTGAAATACTACATACGCAGGATGATTAGAGTAAATTTAACAGTTGAAAAATAAAAATACATTACATATTTAGGATAGTCGTATTAAACACATTACACATTACATATTTGAAATAATTGGACTAAATTTAAATATTGAAAATATTGAAAGAATTTTTAAAAATAAAGTACACATCACATATGTAGGATAGTGGTAGTGAATTTAACTAATGAAAATATGAAAAACTCCAACATGCTTAGCTAGTAAAAAACAGAAACACAATAGCGGCAATGGAGAAACCTAAGGAAGTCACTGATTGTGTCAAGGGACTGTTTCAGTTAAAGCACCTACTGAGCAGTTGGAAGAATCACAATCATACATATAAATTTCCTCAAGGAATAGGATTAGATAACAACATAGGTAGGACAGAGAGCACTGAACGTGCAAAAAGAGGAAATGGTAGGGTGGAGAATCAGGATTTTACCTAATTGCGGTCTAAGGCGCTAGCTCGACCAAAAGAACATGATCCTTACTGCAATGGGCCTAAGAATGTTATCCACCAAAAAGGTTCTTCACGAACATGACACGAAGAAATCCAGTACTAACATGAGATTCTGGCATAAAAAATATAGGTTTATTTTTTTTAAAAAGTAAGAAAAATATTACAGTATTGCTCATGTGTTGTATTACGATTTCACATAAATTATTCATAATTTATAAACTGCCTGTTTTGCAATTTACAGATAAATTATCTTACATAAATTAAAAAATTTTACATAAATTGCTTATATTACAATTTGAAGATAAATTTAGCCTTGGTCATCCAGCGTCGTCAACCGTCATTGCATTTTTAGGATAAACTTTTCATCTCTGGATTACATATGCAAGAGAGTTAATTTAATTGCTAAATAATACAAACTCCAACATGCTTAGCTAGTAAAAAACAGAAACACAATAGCGGCAATGGAGAAACTTAAGGAAGTCACTGATTGTGTCAAGGGACTGTTTCAGTTAAAGCACCTACTGAGCAGTTGGAAGAATCACAATCATACATATAAATTTCCTCAAGGAATAGGATTAGATAACAACATAGGTAGGACAGAGAGCACTGAACGTGCAAAAAGAGGAAATGGTAGGGTGGAGAATCAGGATTTTGCCTAATTGCGGTCTAAGGCGCTAGCTCGACCAAAAGAACATGATCCTTACTGCAATGGGCCTAAGAATGTTATCCACCAAAAAGGTTCTTCACGAACATGACACGAAGAAATCCAGTACTAACATGAGATTCTGGCATAAAAAATATAGGTGTATTTTTTTAAAAAGTAAGAAAAATATCGATATTACTGTTTGCCTGGTACCATGTAATAATTATACATGGAAGAAACGTCAGGTTAAAGAGAGTTTAAACTAATGATGTAATAAGTTACCTGGGTTGAGTGTGGTTCCCACCCAGAATGTTAACAAAATATACATCAAGAAAATTGGTTCTCGACTCCAAAAACAAGACTCAATGGTACATGTAGATGCACCTAAATGCAATCTACCGTAGGAGGATTTCTATACAAAACAGGGTGAATAAATATAGAAATACAAATAAACAAATACATAGGACACGAACCACACGAAAGATGTCCATAAAAACAAAAATTAAAATTACTAAAGTAAATCAGAACAAGATAGCGTAAATCAATTAAATTAATAGAAGATTTGGCCATAAATTAATAAATATAATGTAAATCAGTACTATCAATTAAGTTTATGGAGAATTGCTATAAAATGCTATAAATTACTATAAATTACTAAAAATAACGTAAAACGAGACAATGCAAATTAGAATGGGAAAAACACACCAATTTACACTTTTAATCAATCCTATCATGTTATTACTTTGGTGTGGACTTGTGTGTTGATCGAGACAAATGGGAAAAGGAACATCGCACACATCAAGACATAAGGTGAAAGAGACAGTGTGAAAGACCACCACTCAACCACCACTCAAACACATAAGGTGAAAGAGACAGTGTGAAAGACCACCACTCAACCACCACTCAAACACATAAGGTGAAAGAGACAGTGTGAAAGACCACCACTCAACCACCACTCAAACACATCAAGACATAGTGTGAAAGAGACAGTGTGAAAGACCACCACTCAACCACACTTACACACAAAAATGTCCCACCCATCTGCCTCCAAAAAACAGACAAGTGTACACTAATAGAAAATTTGGCCATAAATTAATAAATATAATGTAAATCAGTACTATCAATTAAATTTATGGAGAATTGCTATAAAATACTATAAATTACTAAAAATAACGTAAAACGCGGCAATGCAAATTAGAATGGTAAAAACACACCAATTTACACTTTTAATCAATACACTTTTAATCAATACATATACACTATAGGGAACATAATGTAAGAAGTCACTTGTAGACACGAGATAATGTTGTGGAATCACTACTCATTCAGGAGATAGGATTGGAAAACATAACAAATACACTAAACAGGAGAGTGTTTTTCAAAATCACTACTCATTCAAGAGATAGGATTAAGAAGAAACACTACTCATCAATGAACATAACACTTACAATAATATACAATACACCTACAAAATATACTTACACGATCCACCCAAAGGATCCCATACATCCGACTATGTGCTGGAAAATATGTTGAGAAGTTGACTACGTTCTCCATACTTCCACACAAAAAGGTACATTTAGACCCACAAATAGTGAAGTAAACTCATATTAAGGAGGTTCACTGTAACACAAACATTTAACACAAATCATTATTATCCTAATCATCCTAATTATACACGTAATGAAGAATTAAGAATGTTTAGCCATAAAGTTAACAAAGAAATTTAAGAATTTACAGCCAAAAATTAGAATTATGCACGTTATCATTTTAACACAAATCATTATCATCCTAATCATCCTAATTATGCACGTAATTAAGAATTGAGAATGTTTAGCCATAAAGTTAACAAAGAGATTTAAGAATTTACAGCCAAAAAATAGAATTATAAACGAAATCAAGGAAATAGAATCATAATTACGTATAGAATCATCATTATGAATAAAATAATTAGCCAGGAATTTATAGATAATTAACTACGAATTTGTATGAAAATGAAATATGATAGTAATAGCTAAGCAAGTTAACCATGAAATCTCATGTCAATTTAGCCATGAAATTTCATGTCAAAAATATAATTTATAAAAGATGTAGTAAAATAGAATAAAGTAAAAGTGAAATTTTAATAGAGCCGGGTTATAGTGAGTTTTAGTGAAATCGAGTTATAGTGAAGTGTAATGGAATCAGGACAGAATGTGTTTGTTGCAATTGATACGGGGAACGAATGGATGAACAAGGTGAGTTTGAACAAATTCTTTATTTCTATTAAAGTTGTTAAAAGATTTTTCACATAAATCAAAATAATACGTAAAACCTACTGATGAGTCCCTTTGGGCGGGGACGAAACGCGTCTAGGTGCCCATCTAATTAATGTTTTTTTAAAAAAATTTCATTATATATAACGTAAAATTGGAGGAATTGTGATAGGACACATGTAGCTTTTTCAATGCACTTTTATTACAGTATTGCTCATGTGTTGTATTACGATTTCACATAAATTATTCATAATTTATAAACTGCCTGTTTTGCAATTTACAGATAAATTATCTTACATAAATTAAAAAATTTTACATAAATTGCTTATATTACAATTTGAAGATAAATTTAGCCTTGGTCATCCAGCGTCGTCAACCGTCATTGCATTTTTAGGATAAACTTTTCATCTCTGGATTACATATGCAAGAGAGTTAATTTAATTGCTAAATAATACAAACTCCAACATGCTTAGCTAGTAAAAAACAGAAACACAATAGCGGCAATGGAGAAACTTAAGGAAGTCACTGATTGTGTCAAGGGACTGTTTCAGTTAAAGCACCTACTGAGCAGTTGGAAGAATCACAATCATACATATAAATTTCCTCAAGGAATAGGATTAGATAACAACATAGGTAGGACAGAGAGCACTGAACGTGCAAAAAGAGGAAATGGTAGGGTGGAGAATCAGGATTTTGCCTAATTGCGGTCTAAGGCGCTAGCTCGACCAAAAGAACATGATCCTTACTGCAATGGGCCTAAGAATGTTATCCACCAAAAAGGTTCTTCACGAACATGACACGAAGAAATCCAGTACTAACATGAGATTCTGGCATAAAAAATATAGGTGTATTTTTTTAAAAAGTAAGAAAAATATCGATATTACTGTTTGCCTGGTACCATGTAATAATTATACATGGAAGAAACGTCAGGTTAAAGAGAGTTTAAACTAATGATGTAATAAGTTACCTGGGTTGAGTGTGGTTCCCACCCAGAATGTTAACAAAATATACATCAAGAAAATTGGTTCTCGACTCCAAAAACAAGACTCAATGGTACATGTAGATGCACCTAAATGCAATCTACCGTAGGAGGATTTCTATACAAAACAGGGTGAATAAATATAGAAATACAAATAAACAAATACATAGGACACGAACCACACGAAAGATGTCCATAAAAACAAAAATTAAAATTACTAAAGTAAATCAGAACAAGATAGCGTAAATCAATTAAATTAATAGAAGATTTGGCCATAAATTAATAAATATAATGTAAATCAGTACTATCAATTAAGTTTATGGAGAATTGCTATAAAATGCTATAAATTACTATAAATTACTAAAAATAACGTAAAACGAGACAATGCAAATTAGAATGGGAAAAACACACCAATTTACACTTTTAATCAATCCTATCATGTTATTACTTTGGTGTGGACTTGTGTGTTGATCGAGACAAATGGGAAAAGGAACATCGCACACATCAAGACATAAGGTGAAAGAGACAGTGTGAAAGACCACCACTCAACCACCACTCAAACACATAAGGTGAAAGAGACAGTGTGAAAGACCACCACTCAACCACCACTCAAACACATAAGGTGAAAGAGACAGTGTGAAAGACCACCACTCAACCACCACTCAAACACATCAAGACATAGTGTGAAAGAGACAGTGTGAAAGACCACCACTCAACCACACTTACACACAAAAATGTCCCACCCATCTGCCTCCAAAAAACAGACAAGTGTACACTAATAGAAAATTTGGCCATAAATTAATAAATATAATGTAAATCAGTACTATCAATTAAATTTATGGAGAATTGCTATAAAATACTATAAATTACTAAAAATAACGTAAAACGCGGCAATGCAAATTAGAATGGTAAAAACACACCAATTTACACTTTTAATCAATACACTTTTAATCAATACATATACACTATAGGGAACATAATGTAAGAAGTCACTTGTAGACACGAGATAATGTTGTGGAATCACTACTCATTCAGGAGATAGGATTGGAAAACATAACAAATACACTAAACAGGAGAGTGTTTTTCAAAATCACTACTCATTCAAGAGATAGGATTAAGAAGAAACACTACTCATCAATGAACATAACACTTACAATAATATACAATACACCTACAAAATATACTTACACGATCCACCCAAAGGATCCCATACATCCGACTATGTGCTGGAAAATATGTTGAGAAGTTGACTACGTTCTCCATACTTCCACACAAAAAGGTACATTTAGACCCACAAATAGTGAAGTAAACTCATATTAAGGAGGTTCACTGTAACACAAACATTTAACACAAATCATTATTATCCTAATCATCCTAATTATACACGTAATGAAGAATTAAGAATGTTTAGCCATAAAGTTAACAAAGAAATTTAAGAATTTACAGCCAAAAATTAGAATTATGCACGTTATCATTTTAACACAAATCATTATCATCCTAATCATCCTAATTATGCACGTAATTAAGAATTGAGAATGTTTAGCCATAAAGTTAACAAAGAGATTTAAGAATTTACAGCCAAAAAATAGAATTATAAACGAAATCAAGGAAATAGAATCATAATTACGTATAGAATCATCATTATGAATAAAATAATTAGCCAGGAATTTATAGATAATTAACTACGAATTTGTATGAAAATGAAATATGATAGTAATAGCTAAGCAAGTTAACCATGAAATCTCATGTCAATTTAGCCATGAAATTTCATGTCAAAAATATAATTTATAAAAGATGTAGTAAAATAGAATAAAGTAAAAGTGAAATTTTAATAGAGCCGGGTTATAGTGAGTTTTAGTGAAATCGAGTTATAGTGAAGTGTAATGGAATCAGGACAGAATGTGTTTGTTGCAATTGATACGGGGAACGAATGGATGAACAAGGTGAGTTTGAACAAATTCTTTATTTCTATTAAAGTTGTTAAAAGATTTTTCACATAAATCAAAATAATACGTAAAACCTACTGATGAGTCCCTTTGGGCGGGGACGAAACGCGTCTAGGTGCCCATCTAATTAATGTTTTTTTAAAAAAATTTCATTATATATAACGTAAAATTGGAGGAATTGTGATAGGACACATGTAGCTTTTTCAATGCACTTTTATTACAGTATTGCTCATGTGTTGTATTACGATTTCACATAAATTATTCATAATTTATAAACTGCCTGTTTTGCAATTTACAGATAAATTATCTTACATAAATTAAAAAATTTTACATAAATTGCTTATATTACAATTTGAAGATAAATTTAGCCTTGGTCATCCAGCGTCGTCAACCGTCATTGCATTTTTAGGATAAACTTTTCATCTCTGGATTACATATGCAAGAGAGTTAATTTAATTGCTAAATAATACAAACTCCAACATGCTTAGCTAGTAAAAAACAGAAACACAATAGCGGCAATGGAGAAACTTAAGGAAGTCACTGATTGTGTCAAGGGACTGTTTCAGTTAAAGCACCTACTGAGCAGTTGGAAGAATCACAATCATACATATAAATTTCCTCAAGGAATAGGATTAGATAACAACATAGGTAGGACAGAGAGCACTGAACGTGCAAAAAGAGGAAATGGTAGGGTGGAGAATCAGGATTTTGCCTAATTGCGGTCTAAGGCGCTAGCTCGACCAAAAGAACATGATCCTTACTGCAATGGGCCTAAGAATGTTATCCACCAAAAAGGTTCTTCACGAACATGACACGAAGAAATCCAGTACTAACATGAGATTCTGGCATAAAAAATATAGGTGTATTTTTTTAAAAAGTAAGAAAAATATCGATATTACTGTTTGCCTGGTACCATGTAATAATTATACATGGAAGAAACGTCAGGTTAAAGAGAGTTTAAACTAATGATGTAATAAGTTACCTGGGTTGAGTGTGGTTCCCACCCAGAATGTTAACAAAATATACATCAAGAAAATTGGTTCTCGACTCCAAAAACAAGACTCAATGGTACATGTAGATGCACCTAAATGCAATCTACCGTAGGAGGATTTCTATACAAAACAGGGTGAATAAATATAGAAATACAAATAAACAAATACATAGGACACGAACCACACGAAAGATGTCCATAAAAACAAAAATTAAAATTACTAAAGTAAATCAGAACAAGATAGCGTAAATCAATTAAATTAATAGAAGATTTGGCCATAAATTAATAAATATAATGTAAATCAGTACTATCAATTAAGTTTATGGAGAATTGCTATAAAATGCTATAAATTACTATAAATTACTAAAAATAACGTAAAACGAGACAATGCAAATTAGAATGGGAAAAACACACCAATTTACACTTTTAATCAATCCTATCATGTTATTACTTTGGTGTGGACTTGTGTGTTGATCGAGACAAATGGGAAAAGGAACATCGCACACATCAAGACATAAGGTGAAAGAGACAGTGTGAAAGACCACCACTCAACCACCACTCAAACACATAAGGTGAAAGAGACAGTGTGAAAGACCACCACTCAACCACCACTCAAACACATAAGGTGAAAGAGACAGTGTGAAAGACCACCACTCAACCACCACTCAAACACATCAAGACATAGTGTGAAAGAGACAGTGTGAAAGACCACCACTCAACCACACTTACACACAAAAATGTCCCACCCATCTGCCTCCAAAAAACAGACAAGTGTACACTAATAGAAAATTTGGCCATAAATTAATAAATATAATGTAAATCAGTACTATCAATTAAATTTATGGAGAATTGCTATAAAATACTATAAATTACTAAAAATAACGTAAAACGCGGCAATGCAAATTAGAATGGTAAAAACACACCAATTTACACTTTTAATCAATACACTTTTAATCAATACATATACACTATAGGGAACATAATGTAAGAAGTCACTTGTAGACACGAGATAATGTTGTGGAATCACTACTCATTCAGGAGATAGGATTGGAAAACATAACAAATACACTAAACAGGAGAGTGTTTTTCAAAATCACTACTCATTCAAGAGATAGGATTAAGAAGAAACACTACTCATCAATGAACATAACACTTACAATAATATACAATACACCTACAAAATATACTTACACGATCCACCCAAAGGATCCCATACATCCGACTATGTGCTGGAAAATATGTTGAGAAGTTGACTACGTTCTCCATACTTCCACACAAAAAGGTACATTTAGACCCACAAATAGTGAAGTAAACTCATATTAAGGAGGTTCACTGTAACACAAACATTTAACACAAATCATTATTATCCTAATCATCCTAATTATACACGTAATGAAGAATTAAGAATGTTTAGCCATAAAGTTAACAAAGAAATTTAAGAATTTACAGCCAAAAATTAGAATTATGCACGTTATCATTTTAACACAAATCATTATCATCCTAATCATCCTAATTATGCACGTAATTAAGAATTGAGAATGTTTAGCCATAAAGTTAACAAAGAGATTTAAGAATTTACAGCCAAAAAATAGAATTATAAACGAAATCAAGGAAATAGAATCATAATTACGTATAGAATCATCATTATGAATAAAATAATTAGCCAGGAATTTATAGATAATTAACTACGAATTTGTATGAAAATGAAATATGATAGTAATAGCTAAGCAAGTTAACCATGAAATCTCATGTCAATTTAGCCATGAAATTTCATGTCAAAAATATAATTTATAAAAGATGTAGTAAAATAGAATAAAGTAAAAGTGAAATTTTAATAGAGCCGGGTTATAGTGAGTTTTAGTGAAATCGAGTTATAGTGAAGTGTAATGGAATCAGGACAGAATGTGTTTGTTGCAATTGATACGGGGAACGAATGGATGAACAAGGTGAGTTTGAACAAATTCTTTATTTCTATTAAAGTTGTTAAAAGATTTTTCACATAAATCAAAATAATACGTAAAACCTACTGATGAGTCCCTTTGGGCGGGGACGAAACGCGTCTAGGTGCCCATCTAATTAATGTTTTTTTAAAAAAATTTCATTATATATAACGTAAAATTGGAGGAATTGTGATAGGACACATGTAGCTTTTTCAATGCACTTTTATTACAGTATTGCTCATGTGTTGTATTACGATTTCACATAAATTATTCATAATTTATAAACTGCCTGTTTTGCAATTTACAGATAAATTATCTTACATAAATTAAAAAATTTTACATAAATTGCTTATATTACAATTTGAAGATAAATTTAGCCTTGGTCATCCAGCGTCGTCAACCGTCATTGCATTTTTAGGATAAACTTTTCATCTCTGGATTACATATGCAAGAGAGTTAATTTAATTGCTAAATAATACAAACTCCAACATGCTTAGCTAGTAAAAAACAGAAACACAATAGCGGCAATGGAGAAACTTAAGGAAGTCACTGATTGTGTCAAGGGACTGTTTCAGTTAAAGCACCTACTGAGCAGTTGGAAGAATCACAATCATACATATAAATTTCCTCAAGGAATAGGATTAGATAACAACATAGGTAGGACAGAGAGCACTGAACGTGCAAAAAGAGGAAATGGTAGGGTGGAGAATCAGGATTTTGCCTAATTGCGGTCTAAGGCGCTAGCTCGACCAAAAGAACATGATCCTTACTGCAATGGGCCTAAGAATGTTATCCACCAAAAAGGTTCTTCACGAACATGACACGAAGAAATCCAGTACTAACATGAGATTCTGGCATAAAAAATATAGGTGTATTTTTTTAAAAAGTAAGAAAAATATCGATATTACTGTTTGCCTGGTACCATGTAATAATTATACATGGAAGAAACGTCAGGTTAAAGAGAGTTTAAACTAATGATGTAATAAGTTACCTGGGTTGAGTGTGGTTCCCACCCAGAATGTTAACAAAATATACATCAAGAAAATTGGTTCTCGACTCCAAAAACAAGACTCAATGGTACATGTAGATGCACCTAAATGCAATCTACCGTAGGAGGATTTCTATACAAAACAGGGTGAATAAATATAGAAATACAAATAAACAAATACATAGGACACGAACCACACGAAAGATGTCCATAAAAACAAAAATTAAAATTACTAAAGTAAATCAGAACAAGATAGCGTAAATCAATTAAATTAATAGAAGATTTGGCCATAAATTAATAAATATAATGTAAATCAGTACTATCAATTAAGTTTATGGAGAATTGCTATAAAATGCTATAAATTACTATAAATTACTAAAAATAACGTAAAACGAGACAATGCAAATTAGAATGGGAAAAACACACCAATTTACACTTTTAATCAATCCTATCATGTTATTACTTTGGTGTGGACTTGTGTGTTGATCGAGACAAATGGGAAAAGGAACATCGCACACATCAAGACATAAGGTGAAAGAGACAGTGTGAAAGACCACCACTCAACCACCACTCAAACACATAAGGTGAAAGAGACAGTGTGAAAGACCACCACTCAACCACCACTCAAACACATCAAGACATAGTGTGAAAGAGACAGTGTGAAAGACCACCACTCAACCACACTTACACACAAAAATGTCCCACCCATCTGCCTCCAAAAAACAGACAAGTGTACACTAATAGAAAATTTGGCCATAAATTAATAAATATAATGTAAATCAGTACTATCAATTAAATTTATGGAGAATTGCTATAAAATACTATAAATTACTAAAAATAACGTAAAACGCGGCAATGCAAATTAGAATGGTAAAAACACACCAATTTACACTTTTAATCAATACACTTTTAATCAATACATATACACTATAGGGAACATAATGTAAGAAGTCACTTGTAGACACGAGATAATGTTGTGGAATCACTACTCATTCAGGAGATAGGATTGGAAAACATAACAAATACACTAAACAGGAGAGTGTTTTTCAAAATCACTACTCATTCAAGAGATAGGATTAAGAAGAAACACTACTCATCAATGAACATAACACTTACAATAATATACAATACACCTACAAAATATACTTACACGATCCACCCAAAGGATCCCATACATCCGACTATGTGCTGGAAAATATGTTGAGAAGTTGACTACGTTCTCCATACTTCCACACAAAAAGGTACATTTAGACCCACAAATAGTGAAGTAAACTCATATTAAGGAGGTTCACTGTAACACAAACATTTAACACAAATCATTATTATCCTAATCATCCTAATTATACACGTAATGAAGAATTAAGAATGTTTAGCCATAAAGTTAACAAAGAAATTTAAGAATTTACAGCCAAAAAATTAGAATTATGCACGTTATCATTTTAACACAAATCATTATCATCCTAATCATCCTAATTATGCACGTAATTAAGAATTGAGAATGTTTAGCCATAAAGTTAACAAAGAGATTTAAGAATTTACAGCCAAAAAATAGAATTATAAACGAAATCAAGGAAATAGAATCATAATTACGTATAGAATCATCATTATGAATAAAATAATTAGCCAGGAATTTATAGATAATTAACTACGAATTTGTATGAAAATGAAATATGATAGTAATAGCTAAGCAAGTTAACCATGAAATCTCATGTCAATTTAGCCATGAAATTTCATGTCAAAAATATAATTTATAAAAGATGTAGTAAAATAGAATAAAGTAAAAGTGAAATTTTAATAGAGCCGGGTTATAGTGAGTTTTAGTGAAATCGAGTTATAGTGAAGTGTAATGGAATCAGGACAGAATGTGTTTGTTGCAATTGATACGGGGAACGAATGGATGAACAAGGTGAGTTTGAACAAATTCTTTATTTCTATTAAAGTTGTTAAAAGATTTTTCACATAAATCAAAATAATACGTAAAACCTACTGATGAGTCCCTTTGGGCGGGGACGAAACGCGTCTAGGTGCCCATCTAATTAATGTTTTTTTAAAAAAATTTCATTATATATAACGTAAAATTGGAGGAATTGTGATAGGACACATGTAGCTTTTTCAATGCACTTTTATTACAGTATTGCTCATGTGTTGTATTACGATTTCACATAAATTATTCATAATTTATAAACTGCCTGTTTTGCAATTTACAGATAAATTATCTTACATAAATTAAAAAATTTTACATAAATTGCTTATATTACAATTTGAAGATAAATTTAGCCTTGGTCATCCAGCGTCGTCAACCGTCATTGCATTTTTAGGATAAACTTTTCATCTCTGGATTACATATGCAAGAGAGTTAATTTAATTGCTAAATAATACAAACTCCAACATGCTTAGCTAGTAAAAAACAGAAACACAATAGCGGCAATGGAGAAACTTAAGGAAGTCACTGATTGTGTCAAGGGACTGTTTCAGTTAAAGCACCTACTGAGCAGTTGGAAGAATCACAATCATACATATAAATTTCCTCAAGGAATAGGATTAGATAACAACATAGGTAGGACAGAGAGCACTGAACGTGCAAAAAGAGGAAATGGTAGGGTGGAGAATCAGGATTTTGCCTAATTGCGGTCTAAGGCGCTAGCTCGACCAAAAGAACATGATCCTTACTGCAATGGGCCTAAGAATGTTATCCACCAAAAAGGTTCTTCACGAACATGACACGAAGAAATCCAGTACTAACATGAGATTCTGGCATAAAAAATATAGGTGTATTTTTTTAAAAAGTAAGAAAAATATCGATATTACTGTTTGCCTGGTACCATGTAATAATTATACATGGAAGAAACGTCAGGTTAAAGAGAGTTTAAACTAATGATGTAATAAGTTACCTGGGTTGAGTGTGGTTCCCACCCAGAATGTTAACAAAATATACATCAAGAAAATTGGTTCTCGACTCCAAAAACAAGACTCAATGGTACATGTAGATGCACCTAAATGCAATCTACCGTAGGAGGATTTCTATACAAAACAGGGTGAATAAATATAGAAATACAAATAAACAAATACATAGGACACGAACCACACGAAAGATGTCCATAAAAACAAAAATTAAAATTACTAAAGTAAATCAGAACAAGATAGCGTAAATCAATTAAATTAATAGAAGATTTGGCCATAAATTAATAAATATAATGTAAATCAGTACTATCAATTAAGTTTATGGAGAATTGCTATAAAATGCTATAAATTACTATAAATTACTAAAAATAACGTAAAACGAGACAATGCAAATTAGAATGGGAAAAACACACCAATTTACACTTTTAATCAATCCTATCATGTTATTACTTTGGTGTGGACTTGTGTGTTGATCGAGACAAATGGGAAAAGGAACATCGCACACATCAAGACATAAGGTGAAAGAGACAGTGTGAAAGACCACCACTCAACCACCACTCAAACACATAAGGTGAAAGAGACAGTGTGAAAGACCACCACTCAACCACCACTCAAACACATAAGGTGAAAGAGACAGTGTGAAAGACCACCACTCAACCACCACTCAAACACATCAAGACATAGTGTGAAAGAGACAGTGTGAAAGACCACCACTCAACCACACTTACACACAAAAATGTCCCACCCATCTGCCTCCAAAAAACAGACAAGTGTACACTAATAGAAAATTTGGCCATAAATTAATAAATATAATGTAAATCAGTACTATCAATTAAATTTATGGAGAATTGCTATAAAATACTATAAATTACTAAAAATAACGTAAAACGCGGCAATGCAAATTAGAATGGTAAAAACACACCAATTTACACTTTTAATCAATACACTTTTAATCAATACATATACACTATAGGGAACATAATGTAAGAAGTCACTTGTAGACACGAGATAATGTTGTGGAATCACTACTCATTCAGGAGATAGGATTGGAAAACATAACAAATACACTAAACAGGAGAGTGTTTTTCAAAATCACTACTCATTCAAGAGATAGGATTAAGAAGAAACACTACTCATCAATGAACATAACACTTACAATAATATACAATACACCTACAAAATATACTTACACGATCCACCCAAAGGATCCCATACATCCGACTATGTGCTGGAAAATATGTTGAGAAGTTGACTACGTTCTCCATACTTCCACACAAAAAGGTACATTTAGACCCACAAATAGTGAAGTAAACTCATATTAAGGAGGTTCACTGTAACACAAACATTTAACACAAATCATTATTATCCTAATCATCCTAATTATACACGTAATGAAGAATTAAGAATGTTTAGCCATAAAGTTAACAAAGAAATTTAAGAATTTACAGCCAAAAAATTAGAATTATGCACGTTATCATTTTAACACAAATCATTATCATCCTAATCATCCTAATTATGCACGTAATTAAGAATTGAGAATGTTTAGCCATAAAGTTAACAAAGAGATTTAAGAATTTACAGCCAAAAAATAGAATTATAAACGAAATCAAGGAAATAGAATCATAATTACGTATAGAATCATCATTATGAATAAAATAATTAGCCAGGAATTTATAGATAATTAACTACGAATTTGTATGAAAATGAAATATGATAGTAATAGCTAAGCAAGTTAACCATGAAATCTCATGTCAATTTAGCCATGAAATTTCATGTCAAAAATATAATTTATAAAAGATGTAGTAAAATAGAATAAAGTAAAAGTGAAATTTTAATAGAGCCGGGTTATAGTGAGTTTTAGTGAAATCGAGTTATAGTGAAGTGTAATGGAATCAGGACAGAATGTGTTTGTTGCAATTGATACGGGGAACGAATGGATGAACAAGGTGAGTTTGAACAAATTCTTTATTTCTATTAAAGTTGTTAAAAGATTTTTCACATAAATCAAAATAATACGTAAAACCTACTGATGAGTCCCTTTGGGCGGGGACGAAACGCGTCTAGGTGCCCATCTAATTAATGTTTTTTTAAAAAAATTTCATTATATATAACGTAAAATTGGAGGAATTGTGATAGGACACATGTAGCTTTTTCAATGCACTTTTATTACAGTATTGCTCATGTGTTGTATTACGATTTCACATAAATTATTCATAATTTATAAACTGCCTGTTTTGCAATTTACAGATAAATTATCTTACATAAATTAAAAAATTTTACATAAATTGCTTATATTACAATTTGAAGATAAATTTAGCCTTGGTCATCCAGCGTCGTCAACCGTCATTGCATTTTTAGGATAAACTTTTCATCTCTGGATTACATATGCAAGAGAGTTAATTTAATTGCTAAATAATACAAACTCCAACATGCTTAGCTAGTAAAAAACAGAAACACAATAGCGGCAATGGAGAAACTTAAGGAAGTCACTGATTGTGTCAAGGGACTGTTTCAGTTAAAGCACCTACTGAGCAGTTGGAAGAATCACAATCATACATATAAATTTCCTCAAGGAATAGGATTAGATAACAACATAGGTAGGACAGAGAGCACTGAACGTGCAAAAAGAGGAAATGGTAGGGTGGAGAATCAGGATTTTGCCTAATTGCGGTCTAAGGCGCTAGCTCGACCAAAAGAACATGATCCTTACTGCAATGGGCCTAAGAATGTTATCCACCAAAAAGGTTCTTCACGAACATGACACGAAGAAATCCAGTACTAACATGAGATTCTGGCATAAAAAATATAGGTGTATTTTTTTAAAAAGTAAGAAAAATATCGATATTACTGTTTGCCTGGTACCATGTAATAATTATACATGGAAGAAACGTCAGGTTAAAGAGAGTTTAAACTAATGATGTAATAAGTTACCTGGGTTGAGTGTGGTTCCCACCCAGAATGTTAACAAAATATACATCAAGAAAATTGGTTCTCGACTCCAAAAACAAGACTCAATGGTACATGTAGATGCACCTAAATGCAATCTACCGTAGGAGGATTTCTATACAAAACAGGGTGAATAAATATAGAAATACAAATAAACAAATACATAGGACACGAACCACACGAAAGACGTCCATAAAAACAAAAATTAAAATTACTAAAGTAAATCAGAACAAGATAGCGTAAATCAATTAAATTAATAGAAGATTTGGCCATAAATTAATAAATATAATGTAAATCAGTACTATCAATTAAGTTTATGGAGAATTGCTATAAAATGCTATAAATTACTATAAATTACTAAAAATAACGTAAAACGAGACAATGCAAATTAGAATGGGAAAAACACACCAATTTACACTTTTAATCAATCCTATCATGTTATTACTTTGGTGTGGACTTGTGTGTTGATCGAGACAAATGGGAAAAGGAACATCGCACACATCAAGACATAAGGTGAAAGAGACAGTGTGAAAGACCACCACTCAACCACCACTCAAACACATAAGGTGAAAGAGACAGTGTGAAAGACCACCACTCAACCACCACTCAAACACATAAGGTGAAAGAGACAGTGTGAAAGACCACCACTCAACCACCACTCAAACACATCAAGACATAGTGTGAAAGAGACAGTGTGAAAGACCACCACTCAACCACACTTACACACAAAAATGTCCCACCCATCTGCCTCCAAAAAACAGACAAGTGTACACTAATAGAAAATTTGGCCATAAATTAATAAATATAATGTAAATCAGTACTATCAATTAAATTTATGGAGAATTGCTATAAAATACTATAAATTACTAAAAATAACGTAAAACGCGGCAATGCAAATTAGAATGGTAAAAACACACCAATTTACACTTTTAATCAATACACTTTTAATCAATACATATACACTATAGGGAACATAATGTAAGAAGTCACTTGTAGACACGAGATAATGTTGTGGAATCACTACTCATTCAGGAGATAGGATTGGAAAACATAACAAATACACTAAACAGGAGAGTGTTTTTCAAAATCACTACTCATTCAAGAGATAGGATTAAGAAGAAACACTACTCATCAATGAACATAACACTTACAATAATATACAATACACCTACAAAATATACTTACACGATCCACCCAAAGGATCCCATACATCCGACTATGTGCTGGAAAATATGTTGAGAAGTTGACTACGTTCTCCATACTTCCACACAAAAAGGTACATTTAGACCCACAAATAGTGAAGTAAACTCATATTAAGGAGGTTCACTGTAACACAAACATTTAACACAAATCATTATTATCCTAATCATCCTAATTATACACGTAATGAAGAATTAAGAATGTTTAGCCATAAAGTTAACAAAGAAATTTAAGAATTTACAGCCAAAAAATTAGAATTATGCACGTTATCATTTTAACACAAATCATTATCATCCTAATCATCCTAATTATGCACGTAATTAAGAATTGAGAATGTTTAGCCATAAAGTTAACAAAGAGATTTAAGAATTTACAGCCAAAAAATAGAATTATAAACGAAATCAAGGAAATAGAATCATAATTACGTATAGAATCATCATTATGAATAAAATAATTAGCCAGGAATTTATAGATAATTAACTACGAATTTGTATGAAAATGAAATATGATAGTAATAGCTAAGCAAGTTAACCATGAAATCTCATGTCAATTTAGCCATGAAATTTCATGTCAAAAATATAATTTATAAAAGATGTAGTAAAATAGAATAAAGTAAAAGTGAAATTTTAATAGAGCCGGGTTATAGTGAGTTTTAGTGAAATCGAGTTATAGTGAAGTGTAATGGAATCAGGACAGAATGTGTTTGTTGCAATTGATACGGGGAACGAATGGATGAACAAGGTGAGTTTGAACAAATTCTTTATTTCTATTAAAGTTGTTAAAAGATTTTTCACATAAATCAAAATAATACGTAAAACCTACTGATGAGTCCCTTTGGGCGGGGACGAAACGCGTCTAGGTGCCCATCTAATTAATGTTTTTTTAAAAAAATTTCATTATATATAACGTAAAATTGGAGGAATTGTGATAGGACACATGTAGCTTTTTCAATGCACTTTTATTACAGTATTGCTCATGTGTTGTATTACGATTTCACATAAATTATTCATAATTTATAAACTGCCTGTTTTGCAATTTACAGATAAATTATCTTACATAAATTAAAAAATTTTACATAAATTGCTTATATTACAATTTGAAGATAAATTTAGCCTTGGTCATCCAGCGTCGTCAACCGTCATTGCATTTTTAGGATAAACTTTTCATCTCTGGATTACATATGCAAGAGAGTTAATTTAATTGCTAAATAATACAAACTCCAACATGCTTAGCTAGTAAAAAACAGAAACACAATAGCGGCAATGGAGAAACTTAAGGAAGTCACTGATTGTGTCAAGGGACTGTTTCAGTTAAAGCACCTACTGAGCAGTTGGAAGAATCACAATCATACATATAAATTTCCTCAAGGAATAGGATTAGATAACAACATAGGTAGGACAGAGAGCACTGAACGTGCAAAAAGAGGAAATGGTAGGGTGGAGAATCAGGATTTTGCCTAATTGCGGTCTAAGGCGCTAGCTCGACCAAAAGAACATGATCCTTACTGCAATGGGCCTAAGAATGTTATCCACCAAAAAGGTTCTTCACGAACATGACACGAAGAAATCCAGTACTAACATGAGATTCTGGCATAAAAAATATAGGTGTATTTTTTTAAAAAGTAAGAAAAATATCGATATTACTGTTTGCCTGGTACCATGTAATAATTATACATGGAAGAAACGTCAGGTTAAAGAGAGTTTAAACTAATGATGTAATAAGTTACCTGGGTTGAGTGTGGTTCCCACCCAGAATGTTAACAAAATATACATCAAGAAAATTGGTTCTCGACTCCAAAAACAAGACTCAATGGTACATGTAGATGCACCTAAATGCAATCTACCGTAGGAGGATTTCTATACAAAACAGGGTGAATAAATATAGAAATACAAATAAACAAATACATAGGACACGAACCACACGAAAGATGTCCATAAAAACAAAAATTAAAATTACTAAAGTAAATCAGAACAAGATAGCGTAAATCAATTAAATTAATAGAAGATTTGGCCATAAATTAATAAATATAATGTAAATCAGTACTATCAATTAAGTTTATGGAGAATTGCTATAAAATGCTATAAATTACTATAAATTACTAAAAATAACGTAAAACGAGACAATGCAAATTAGAATGGGAAAAACACACCAATTTACACTTTTAATCAATCCTATCATGTTATTACTTTGGTGTGGACTTGTGTGTTGATCGAGACAAATGGGAAAAGGAACATCGCACACATCAAGACATAAGGTGAAAGAGACAGTGTGAAAGACCACCACTCAACCACCACTCAAACACATAAGGTGAAAGAGACAGTGTGAAAGACCACCACTCAACCACCACTCAAACACATAAGGTGAAAGAGACAGTGTGAAAGACCACCACTCAACCACCACTCAAACACATCAAGACATAGTGTGAAAGAGACAGTGTGAAAGACCACCACTCAACCACACTTACACACAAAAATGTCCCACCCATCTGCCTCCAAAAAACAGACAAGTGTACACTAATAGAAAATTTGGCCATAAATTAATAAATATAATGTAAATCAGTACTATCAATTAAATTTATGGAGAATTGCTATAAAATACTATAAATTACTAAAAATAACGTAAAACGCGGCAATGCAAATTAGAATGGTAAAAACACACCAATTTACACTTTTAATCAATACACTTTTAATCAATACATATACACTATAGGGAACATAATGTAAGAAGTCACTTGTAGACACGAGATAATGTTGTGGAATCACTACTCATTCAGGAGATAGGATTGGAAAACATAACAAATACACTAAACAGGAGAGTGTTTTTCAAAATCACTACTCATTCAAGAGATAGGATTAAGAAGAAACACTACTCATCAATGAACATAACACTTACAATAATATACAATACACCTACAAAATATACTTACACGATCCACCCAAAGGATCCCATACATCCGACTATGTGCTGGAAAATATGTTGAGAAGTTGACTACGTTCTCCATACTTCCACACAAAAAGGTACATTTAGACCCACAAATAGTGAAGTAAACTCATATTAAGGAGGTTCACTGTAACACAAACATTTAACACAAATCATTATTATCCTAATCATCCTAATTATACACGTAATGAAGAATTAAGAATGTTTAGCCATAAAGTTAACAAAGAAATTTAAGAATTTACAGCCAAAAATTAGAATTATGCACGTTATCATTTTAACACAAATCATTATCATCCTAATCATCCTAATTATGCACGTAATTAAGAATTGAGAATGTTTAGCCATAAAGTTAACAAAGAGATTTAAGAATTTACAGCCAAAAAATAGAATTATAAACGAAATCAAGGAAATAGAATCATAATTACGTATAGAATCATCATTATGAATAAAATAATTAGCCAGGAATTTATAGATAATTAACTACGAATTTGTATGAAAATGAAATATGATAGTAATAGCTAAGCAAGTTAACCATGAAATCTCATGTCAATTTAGCCATGAAATTTCATGTCAAAAATATAATTTATAAAAGATGTAGTAAAATAGAATAAAGTAAAAGTGAAATTTTAATAGAGCCGGGTTATAGTGAGTTTTAGTGAAATCGAGTTATAGTGAAGTGTAATGGAATCAGGACAGAATGTGTTTGTTGCAATTGATACGGGGAACGAATGGATGAACAAGGTGAGTTTGAACAAATTCTTTATTTCTATTAAAGTTGTTAAAAGATTTTTCACATAAATCAAAATAATACGTAAAACCTACTGATGAGTCCCTTTGGGCGGGGACGAAACGCGTCTAGGTGCCCATCTAATTAATGTTTTTTTAAAAAAATTTCATTATATATAACGTAAAATTGGAGGAATTGTGATAGGACACATGTAGCTTTTTCAATGCACTTTTATTACAGTATTGCTCATGTGTTGTATTACGATTTCACATAAATTATTCATAATTTATAAACTGCCTGTTTTGCAATTTACAGATAAATTATCTTACATAAATTAAAAAATTTTACATAAATTGCTTATATTACAATTTGAAGATAAATTTAGCCTTGGTCATCCAGCGTCGTCAACCGTCATTGCATTTTTAGGATAAACTTTTCATCTCTGGATTACATATGCAAGAGAGTTAATTTAATTGCTAAATAATACAAACTCCAACATGCTTAGCTAGTAAAAAACAGAAACACAATAGCGGCAATGGAGAAACTTAAGGAAGTCACTGATTGTGTCAAGGGACTGTTTCAGTTAAAGCACCTACTGAGCAGTTGGAAGAATCACAATCATACATATAAATTTCCTCAAGGAATAGGATTAGATAACAACATAGGTAGGACAGAGAGCACTGAACGTGCAAAAAGAGGAAATGGTAGGGTGGAGAATCAGGATTTTGCCTAATTGCGGTCTAAGGCGCTAGCTCGACCAAAAGAACATGATCCTTACTGCAATGGGCCTAAGAATGTTATCCACCAAAAAGGTTCTTCACGAACATGACACGAAGAAATCCAGTACTAACATGAGATTCTGGCATAAAAAATATAGGTGTATTTTTTTAAAAAGTAAGAAAAATATCGATATTACTGTTTGCCTGGTACCATGTAATAATTATACATGGAAGAAACGTCAGGTTAAAGAGAGTTTAAACTAATGATGTAATAAGTTACCTGGGTTGAGTGTGGTTCCCACCCAGAATGTTAACAAAATATACATCAAGAAAATTGGTTCTCGACTCCAAAAACAAGACTCAATGGTACATGTAGATGCACCTAAATGCAATCTACCGTAGGAGGATTTCTATACAAAACAGGGTGAATAAATATAGAAATACAAATAAACAAATACATAGGACACGAACCACACGAAAGATGTCCATAAAAACAAAAATTAAAATTACTAAAGTAAATCAGAACAAGATAGCGTAAATCAATTAAATTAATAG
This sequence comes from Microchrysa polita, assembly GCA_949715475.1. Taxonomy (NCBI): domain Eukaryota; kingdom Metazoa; phylum Arthropoda; class Insecta; order Diptera; family Stratiomyidae; genus Microchrysa; species Microchrysa polita. The sequence goes on from OX454415.1 coordinate 285,178, forward strand.
AAGATTTGGCCATAAATTAATAAATATAATGTAAATCAGTACTATCAATTAAGTTTATGGAGAATTGCTATAAAATGCTATAAATTACTATAAATTACTAAAAATAACGTAAAACGAGACAATGCAAATTAGAATGGGAAAAACACACCAATTTACACTTTTAATCAATCCTATCATGTTATTACTTTGGTGTGGACTTGTGTGTTGATCGAGACAAATGGGAAAAGGAACATCGCACACATCAAGACATAAGGTGAAAGAGACAGTGTGAAAGACCACCACTCAACCACCACTCAAACACATAAGGTGAAAGAGACAGTGTGAAAGACCACCACTCAACCACCACTCAAACACATAAGGTGAAAGAGACAGTGTGAAAGACCACCACTCAACCACCACTCAAACACATCAAGACATAGTGTGAAAGAGACAGTGTGAAAGACCACCACTCAACCACACTTACACACAAAAATGTCCCACCCATCTGCCTCCAAAAAACAGACAAGTGTACACTAATAGAAAATTTGGCCATAAATTAATAAATATAATGTAAATCAGTACTATCAATTAAATTTATGGAGAATTGCTATAAAATACTATAAATTACTAAAAATAACGTAAAACGCGGCAATGCAAATTAGAATGGTAAAAACACACCAATTTACACTTTTAATCAATACACTTTTAATCAATACATATACACTATAGGGAACATAATGTAAGAAGTCACTTGTAGACACGAGATAATGTTGTGGAATCACTACTCATTCAGGAGATAGGATTGGAAAACATAACAAATACACTAAACAGGAGAGTGTTTTTCAAAATCACTACTCATTCAAGAGATAGGATTAAGAAGAAACACTACTCATCAATGAACATAACACTTACAATAATATACAATACACCTACAAAATATACTTACACGATCCACCCAAAGGATCCCATACATCCGACTATGTGCTGGAAAATATGTTGAGAAGTTGACTACGTTCTCCATACTTCCACACAAAAAGGTACATTTAGACCCACAAATAGTGAAGTAAACTCATATTAAGGAGGTTCACTGTAACACAAACATTTAACACAAATCATTATTATCCTAATCATCCTAATTATACACGTAATGAAGAATTAAGAATGTTTAGCCATAAAGTTAACAAAGAAATTTAAGAATTTACAGCCAAAAATTAGAATTATGCACGTTATCATTTTAACACAAATCATTATCATCCTAATCATCCTAATTATGCACGTAATTAAGAATTGAGAATGTTTAGCCATAAAGTTAACAAAGAGATTTAAGAATTTACAGCCAAAAAATAGAATTATAAACGAAATCAAGGAAATAGAATCATAATTACGTATAGAATCATCATTATGAATAAAATAATTAGCCAGGAATTTATAGATAATTAACTACGAATTTGTATGAAAATGAAATATGATAGTAATAGCTAAGCAAGTTAACCATGAAATCTCATGTCAATTTAGCCATGAAATTTCATGTCAAAAATATAATTTATAAAAGATGTAGTAAAATAGAATAAAGTAAAAGTGAAATTTTAATAGAGCCGGGTTATAGTGAGTTTTAGTGAAATCGAGTTATAGTGAAGTGTAATGGAATCAGGACAGAATGTGTTTGTTGCAATTGATACGGGGAACGAATGGATGAACAAGGTGAGTTTGAACAAATTCTTTATTTCTATTAAAGTTGTTAAAAGATTTTTCACATAAATCAAAATAATACGTAAAACCTACTGATGAGTCCCTTTGGGCGGGGACGAAACGCGTCTAGGTGCCCATCTAATTAATGTTTTTTTAAAAAAATTTCATTATATATAACGTAAAATTGGAGGAATTGTGATAGGACACATGTAGCTTTTTCAATGCACTTTTATTACAGTATTGCTCATGTGTTGTATTACGATTTCACATAAATTATTCATAATTTATAAACTGCCTGTTTTGCAATTTACAGATAAATTATCTTACATAAATTAAAAAATTTTACATAAATTGCTTATATTACAATTTGAAGATAAATTTAGCCTTGGTCATCCAGCGTCGTCAACCGTCATTGCATTTTTAGGATAAACTTTTCATCTCTGGATTACATATGCAAGAGAGTTAATTTAATTGCTAAATAATACAAACTCCAACATGCTTAGCTAGTAAAAAACAGAAACACAATAGCGGCAATGGAGAAACTTAAGGAAGTCACTGATTGTGTCAAGGGACTGTTTCAGTTAAAGCACCTACTGAGCAGTTGGAAGAATCACAATCATACATATAAATTTCCTCAAGGAATAGGATTAGATAACAACATAGGTAGGACAGAGAGCACTGAACGTGCAAAAAGAGGAAATGGTAGGGTGGAGAATCAGGATTTTGCCTAATTGCGGTCTAAGGCGCTAGCTCGACCAAAAGAACATGATCCTTACTGCAATGGGCCTAAGAATGTTATCCACCAAAAAGGTTCTTCACGAACATGACACGAAGAAATCCAGTACTAACATGAGATTCTGGCATAAAAAATATAGGTGTATTTTTTTAAAAAGTAAGAAAAATATCGATATTACTGTTTGCCTGGTACCATGTAATAATTATACATGGAAGAAACGTCAGGTTAAAGAGAGTTTAAACTAATGATGTAATAAGTTACCTGGGTTGAGTGTGGTTCCCACCCAGAATGTTAACAAAATATACATCAAGAAAATTGGTTCTCGACTCCAAAAACAAGACTCAATGGTACATGTAGATGCACCTAAATGCAATCTACCGTAGGAGGATTTCTATACAAAACAGGGTGAATAAATATAGAAATACAAATAAACAAATACATAGGACACGAACCACACGAAAGATGTCCATAAAAACAAAAATTAAAATTACTAAAGTAAATCAGAACAAGATAGCGTAAATCAATTAAATTAATAGAAGATTTGGCCATAAATTAATAAATATAATGTAAATCAGTACTATCAATTAAGTTTATGGAGAATTGCTATAAAATGCTATAAATTACTATAAATTACTAAAAATAACGTAAAACGAGACAATGCAAATTAGAATGGGAAAAACACACCAATTTACACTTTTAATCAATCCTATCATGTTATTACTTTGGTGTAGACTTGTGTGTTGATCGAGACAAATGGGAAAAGGAACATCGCACACATCAAGACATAAGGTGAAAGAGACAGTGTGAAAGACCACCACTCAACCACCACTCAAACACATAAGGTGAAAGAGACAGTGTGAAAGACCACCACTCAACCACCACTCAAACACATAAGGTGAAAGAGACAGTGTGAAAGACCACCACTCAACCACCACTCAAACACATCAAGACATAGTGTGAAAGAGACAGTGTGAAAGACCACCACTCAACCACACTTACACACAAAAATGTCCCACCCATCTGCCTCCAAAAAACAGACAAGTGTACACTAATAGAAAATTTGGCCATAAATTAATAAATATAATGTAAATCAGTACTATCAATTAAATTTATGGAGAATTGCTATAAAATACTATAAATTACTAAAAATAACGTAAAACGCGGCAATGCAAATTAGAATGGTAAAAACACACCAATTTACACTTTTAATCAATACACTTTTAATCAATACATATACACTATAGGGAACATAATGTAAGAAGTCACTTGTAGACACGAGATAATGTTGTGGAATCACTACTCATTCAGGAGATAGGATTGGAAAACATAACAAATACACTAAACAGGAGAGTGTTTTTCAAAATCACTACTCATTCAAGAGATAGGATTAAGAAGAAACACTACTCATCAATGAACATAACACTTACAATAATATACAATACACCTACAAAATATACTTACACGATCCACCCAAAGGATCCCATACATCCGACTATGTGCTGGAAAATATGTTGAGAAGTTGACTACGTTCTCCATACTTCCACACAAAAAGGTACATTTAGACCCACAAATAGTGAAGTAAACTCATATTAAGGAGGTTCACTGTAACACAAACATTTAACACAAATCATTATTATCCTAATCATCCTAATTATACACGTAATGAAGAATTAAGAATGTTTAGCCATAAAGTTAACAAAGAAATTTAAGAATTTACAGCCAAAAAATTAGAATTATGCACGTTATCATTTTAACACAAATCATTATCATCCTAATCATCCTAATTATGCACGTAATTAAGAATTGAGAATGTTTAGCCATAAAGTTAACAAAGAGATTTAAGAATTTACAGCCAAAAAATAGAATTATAAACGAAATCAAGGAAATAGAATCATAATTACGTATAGAATCATCATTATGAATAAAATAATTAGCCAGGAATTTATAGATAATTAACTACGAATTTGTATGAAAATGAAATATGATAGTAATAGCTAAGCAAGTTAACCATGAAATCTCATGTCAATTTAGCCATGAAATTTCATGTCAAAAATATAATTTATAAAAGATGTAGTAAAATAGAATAAAGTAAAAGTGAAATTTTAATAGAGCCGGGTTATAGTGAGTTTTAGTGAAATCGAGTTATAGTGAAGTGTAATGGAATCAGGACAGAATGTGTTTGTTGCAATTGATACGGGGAACGAATGGATGAACAAGGTGAGTTTGAACAAATTCTTTATTTCTATTAAAGTTGTTAAAAGATTTTTCACATAAATCAAAATAATACGTAAAACCTACTGATGAGTCCCTTTGGGCGGGGACGAAACGCGTCTAGGTGCCCATCTAATTAATGTTTTTTTTAAAAATTTCATTATATATAACGTAAAATTGGAGGAATTGTGATAGGACACATGTAGCTTTTTCAATACACTTTTATTACAGTATTGCTCATGTGTTTTATTACGATTTCACATAAATTATTCATAATTTATAAACTGCCTGTTTTGCAATTTACAGATAAATTATCTTACATAAATTAAAAAATTTTACATAAATTGCTTATATTACAATTTGAAGATAAATTTAGCCTTGGTCATCCAGCGTCGTCAACCGTCATTGCATTTTTAGGATAAACTTTTCATCTCTGGATTGCATATGCAAGAGAGTTAATTTAATTGCTAAATAATACAAACTCCAACATGCTTAGCTAGTAAAAAACAGAAACACAATAGCGGCAATGGAGAAACTTAAGGAAGTCACTGATTGTGTCAAGGGACTGTTTCAGTTAAAGCACCTACTGAGCAGTTGGAAGAATCACAATCATACATATAAATTTCCTCAAGGAATAGGATTAGATAACAACATAGGTAGGACAGAGAGCACTGAACGTGCAAAAAGAGGAAATGGTAGGGTGGAGAATCAGGATTTTGCCTAATTGCGGTCTAAGGCGCTAGCTCGACCAAAAGAACATGATCCTTACTGCAATGGGCCTAAGAATGTTATCCACCAAAAAGGTTCTTCACGAACATGACACGAAGAAATCCAGTACTAACATGAGATTCTGGCATAAAAAATATAGGTTTATTTTTTTAAAAAGTAAGAAAAATACAAATACTCACACTTATATTGTGTTCATCAAAATTTATAAATTAATTTACATAAATTAAAAATTAAAAATAAAATATTTTAAACATCTTAAACGTAATTTCATATAAAGGATGTAGGGAGCGTCATGCTCACCCTTAAGTACCAGTGACAGGGGGGTGAATGACGAACCACACATCCTAAGCAAACAAAAATAACGTAAAGTAGAATAAACACAAATTTACACAATACACGAAAATTAAGAAAGCCTACTGATGATTCCTCTTGGGCGAGGATGAAACGCGTATAGGCGCCCACCTACGAATAATTTAACAAAACACAATTTAAAATTTTATAAATTTTATATTACACTTAATTTTTAACATTACATACATAAACCAATCATACAAAAAAACCATAAATGAATTGAAGTAAGCATGGTTTGAATTTGTATGACATTTCATTTCTTACATTTCACATTACGTAAATATATACTTACATAGATACAAACTTGCTCATCCAACGGAGTCGGCCGTCCAAACACGAAATATAACTCCAACGCGAAAGGCAGCAATAGAAATTAGAATAGCTACAAAGAGAAAAAGATAGACAGTAGAAGAAAGGAATAAACTAAAAAGATAGACAGTAGAAGAGAGGAACAAACTAGAAAATACACAAGCATAGAAATATTAGAAAGTTACATTAAAATAAAAACATAGGAAATTTAACTTATAAAAATGAGAACAGGAATTTTACAGAAACCAAAAATAAATTAGGATAGCACAGACAGGAAAATAAAAGTAGTAAATTAGCTATCAAAATATAACACAAAAATGGACTCTAATATGCTTAGCTAGCTTACAAGATACATAGCGGCAATGGAGTCACAGGTCGAATCAGTGTAGTGATTATGCTCAATGGCTGCTTTGTAAAGGACACTTATGAAGCAGTCGGATCATTCATAATCCTACAAACACAGAATTTCCTCTAATACTAGGAGTTGAAAACAAAATAGGCAGGATGTATGGCACTAAACGTGCAATCAGAGGAAATGGTAGGGTAGGAAATCATTGTCTCATCTTTCAGTTTAATTCACTAGTCCGACTAAAAGGAACCTGAGTTTTTTACTGATGGATGAGGGAAATGAGGACTACCAGCAGGTTCTTTACGAACATGAAAGGAGACATCTAGTCTTCAACCTAAGAATCCGAAGTACCAACACGAGTGACTAGCAGGCCCCTAAGACATTAGGTTCCGGGGAAGAAGGAGGACGTATTACAGATAAGTTTTGGTTGTGTTGCCTGATACCAATACACACATCTGCATTGGAACAAATATCAGGTTAACGAGAGCTAAGTCTAAGATGTGCTATGTATTCTAGGTTGAGTGTGATTCCCACCTAGAATATCGATACAATAGTACATCACCCAATTTAGGAAAGCTCTAACAACAAGGCTCGATGGTACATGTGGATACACCTGAATGTATCTTACCGTAGGCGGATTCTCTTAGAATGAGTAGATAGTTAGGATAAATAACAAAACTGGGACATGAATCACACACAACGAGTCCAATAATAGTTTAAATAAATAAAAGAAAACACAAATCACAAAATAACAAGTTAGGATGATTAGGAATTAAAGAAAAGAGGTAACAAGATAATAGGATGAAAAACTAGGAAACGGAATAGAGGATGGAGGATAATGGAAAATGAGTAAAACAAGACAAAATCGACGAAACATGACAAGCAAACAAACAAACAACAAAGAACGAGAGATACTGGGAAAAACCAGTACTCACAACAAATAAACAAGACAGAACAAAGAACGAACAAACCACACACAACCAACTGAACGAGAGATTCTGGGAAAAACCAGCACTCAATACAATAATAAACACACAAGGACGAGAGATAGCCAGAAAAATGGTTACTCAACCCAACAACGAGAGATTCTGGGAAAAACCAGCACTCAAACCCAACAAAACGACAACCAACAAAACGACAATCAATAATACTGACGGAAATTAGCCGATAAAATGGCCACAATAAAACAAGAACGCAGACTAAAACAACACCACGACAAAACAACACCAACAACTCACACGAACAGGAAGGAACTACAACCCAACTCATAGAAAAGAAGAAGAGTAGAGAACATATGATCAGCACAGAACATATGAGCATAGAATAAATGACAGGCAAAAACGCGGGAAGCAGTTTAGTAGCTAGAACGGAAGTGCGTAGTCGGAAAAAACGGAAACTCGGGAAATTAGTGGTAGAATACTAGATAAAAGTAGTAGAAAAAGCTAGGGAACAGCAAAATAGTGCAAGAAAGAACCTTTAGGAGAAAAAATAGAATGAAATTTATACAGTAGAGTGTCGAAAATACAGTGAAATACTGCGGGTAGTTAGGAAGGAAAAATAGTGCTTGGTGCAACAAATGAGAAGATTGTGTGTATTAGTGTAGTGTTTAGCTAAACAGCTAGTGTAATTCCAGCTGAATGTTATAGGTAGTCAGAAAATGTAGTGATGAAAAAGAAAAAAACGTAGTGACACAAATTAGCATAGGCTAGAGTGAAAATAACAAGTGAAATCAGAAAGTCAGAACAAAAGAGTAGATCAGATACGGACGGAAGACACACGATGGATGAACAAGGTAAGTGGAACAAATACTCACACTTATATTGTTTGCATCAAATTTATAAATTAATTTACATAAATTAAAAATAAAATATTTGAAACGTCTTAAACGTAACTTCATATAAAGGATGTAGGGAGCGTCATGCTCACCCTAAAGTACCAGTGACAGGGGGGTGAATGACGAACCACACATCATAAGCAAACAAAACTAATACAAAGCAAAATTAACACAATACACGAAAATTAAAAAAGCCTACTGATGATTCCTCTTGGGCGAGGATGAAACGCGTATAGGCGCCCACCTACGAATAATTTAACAAAACACAATTTAAAATTTTATAAATTTTATATTACACTTATTTTTTAACATTACATACATAAACCAATCATACAAAAAAACCATAAATGAATTGAAATAAGCATGGTTTGAATTTGTATGACATTTCATTTCTTACGTTCCACATTACTTACAAATATACTTACATAGATACAAACTTGCTCATCCAACGGAGTCGGCCGTCCAAACACGAAAAGGATTACATAGGCTGTGCTGAAAATAAATAAAAATAGATCATTCATTAAATACTATGTGGATAGTTAGTTTAAATTGAAACACAGAATAGTTATATGAAAATATATTAAATGCAATTCAGCTAGATTAAAATTTAAATGCAGAATAGCTAGATGAAAATAAAATACAGAATAGCTATATGAAAATACATTAAATGCAAGATAGTTAGATCAAAATTTAAATGCAGAATAGTTAGATGGAAAATTTGATTAAAATTCAAATGCAGAATAGTTAGATGAAAATAAAATAAGAATAGTTATATGAAAATACATTAAATGCAGAATAGTTAGATGAAAATAAAATACAGAATAGTTATATGAAAATACATCAAATGCAAGATAGTTAGGTTAAAATTTAAATGCAGAATAGTTAGATGAAAATAAACAACAAAAAGACTCTAATATGCTTAGCTAGCTTACAAGATACATAGCGGCAATGGAGTCATAGGTCGAATCAGTGTAGTGATTATGCTCAATGGCTGCTTTGTAGAGGACACTTATGAAGCAGTTGGATCACTCATAATCCTACACAAACAGAATTTCCTCTAACACTAGGAGTTGAAAATAAAATAGGTAGGATGAATGGCACTGAACGTGCAATCAGAGGAAATGGTAAGGTAGGAAATCATTGCCTCGTCTTTCAGTTTAATTCACTAGTCCGACTAAAAGGAACCTGAGTTTTTTACTGATCCATGAGGAAAATGAGGACTACCAGCAGGTTCTTTACGAACATGAAAGGAGACAACTAGTCTTCAACCTAAGAATCCGAAGTACCAACACGGGTGACTAGCAGGCCCCTAAGACATTAGGTTCCGGGGAAGAAGGAGGACGTATTACAGAGAAGTAATACATTACGTACTACAAAAAGAGGAGCGAGGTAGCGATTTTGCGAGGAGACGCCCATCTGAACTACTCTCCTACCCGAGACCCACTATGACTGGTCTCCCGGCGTTGCGGGTACTCTTATGGGCTACCCAGACAAAAGAGTTACAAGTTCATCACGAACTATCCCCTAGAGAGTCAATGCGCTAACATGGGTTACCAACTGCCTAAGACACTAGAGTCTGGGGCAACCCCACAAATCTTCCAAAAATTTACGGGAAATGTCCTAATTAAACCAAAGAATTTTATGAATATGGAGGATATGCCATCAGAGGCACATATAATAGCCACCGCCTTCGGCCTAAATCTAAAAAAAGCCATATTTCATGCATACGCCGATAAAGTGAGATCAAAGAAAGATTAATAAGCCATCAATGGCAAACCCCTTTTACTAAGGAAAAAGTTAAAGCCACTGTTACTTTCGTGAAAAGGATTTTGAGCTAATTTTTCATTACATTTTTACAAAAAAAAAAACATAATTTTTTCAAGAAAAGGCCCCGTTTATATAGAAAAATGGATACCTGGTTATCAAAATGAAAGCCGCAGTGGAGGCTCTGTCATAATGTAGGGGTAAATTGCTCAGAATTGCCTAGGCTACTCAGGGTCAAATTTTTGGCTGTCATTGAATCGTTGGAAGCAATTCGGTTTTAACATCACTTCTTTCTTAGAGTTTTCAGTCGTGGGTCGCTCATCACTCGGGGTTAACATTCGCTTTTTCCAGACAGCGCTTAAATTTGTTTGTTTTTCATTTTATAAAATTTTTGTATTTAATAATGTACACTTTGCCACATGAAATTAAATTCAATGGCAGCGTATTCAATCTTTAAATTAGGACTAAGTCTTGCCTCTATCGATGCTCAAACCAAACTTCTAATTTCAGATTTTCTGTTTATGTTTCGAGCCGCTGGTGATAACATTTACTTGAAATTTAAGATGAGGAAGTCAAAAATTAATAAGACTGTGTTTTGTCCATTAATTCTTGCCAAAAATAGTATTGCAGTCAATGAGGTAAATATTGTCAAAATACTTATGCCGCACCAGAATTAGGCCCCCATCTTTTCTCTTCTCTATAGCATGAGAGTTCGAGAGAAGAAATTTACCGTTATTCGCTCTAGTTAAGCAATATCAGTGTCGGGATTCGAGAGTACGGGATGTCAAAATACATATGCCGACCAGTGTAAGTATAAATTTTCATTGAGAAAATCGCGGCGGAATAAATTTCACGATGGAGGTCTATCCAGCCCTTAAGAAGATAAGAACATGATGACGATGAGTAATAATAAAGAAAATCAAATGCATCGCAAGTCCGAGAAAAAAGTTTGTAATAAAAATATTCTTGATCAACCCTTGGTTTGCATGGTGGTGAAAACTAACTTTAAGTGTATGGTGGAGTCCCAGGGACTCCTCATTTAATTCTTAATAAAAGCAAAACCAATGTTATTTTCGTAAAATTATCTATAAATATAGTTAATATTGTCCATCAACAATAGATTTTTTGGAACTTTTAACGAGTTTATTTTCTAGAACTTCCAGTTAAATTTACAGTCTCAAAAATCACATAAAACAATGCTCACTCCTTAAAAATAGTCAAATTTAAAGTTTCAATAAAAATAATTTTCCTTTTTTACTAATCTTCAATAGATAAACATATCCTTTTATAAAATAAACATAAATCTTCCCAAATAGCATCTAAATAATCTTTTTTGCCACATTTGTATGCACGAGCCGCTCCAATATATAACAACATACATAATTATTAATTAATTAACTTATTCGCAGTTGAACATTCTGAATTTTCTAACACGCTTGCACAACATGACCAATGTCTGCGACCAGGATGTCCTTGATGCCCATGGCCACATCCCGTAAATCCCGGCATTACACACTCACAAGCACATGAAACCGTTTTCGATCCCTTACTTGAACAGAAGGCGCAACAATGAAATATTCCCGAATGTGGTCGCAAAGATTTGGCACGTAATGTGAACGGACTTTCCTGCAATTCGTTAATAAATAATTTAGTTAATTATTCAATTATTCAATTTTAAGCTACATATGTATGTATGTCAAAAATAAATAAAAAAAATCATAGTTGAGGCTGTATATGCAGCCCAAAATAGGCGGCCGCACAGTTCACAACGAAGAAGATAATTTTTGTAACTCTTAATCAACAATACCTTTATGTGTTTACTTTTTATCATGACTGAGAGAACGAGAGTCCCTGTGGTGTCTGGAATAAATGAAATAACATAGGATCCGTCTCGCCTGTCGCTGATCTGTAAAAAAAAATAAAAATTATAAATACCTGTTTATTTCTCAAATATCCTAATTTTTACTCATATTTTAAATTTAGTGGGAAAAGTTGATAAAAACAATAATTGTTTTCTTGTATGAGCAGAGTCGGGATGGCCCCGTGGAAAAGGATTTCGTATTTCTTCATTGGGGATCAATATCTTTCGTTATATTAAGGTAGTATGGAAAATTACTGAAGAAAATAAGGTGTCTGGTTTCTTTTTGATCCGTGTGTATTATCACATCCTTATGCCTACTCGATTTCATTCGATGCATATATATCTATCTATATTATATAAAAATGGCGCGAAAAAAATGTATAGTAATTCTTCAATTGAGAACGGCTGGACGGATTTGGTTGACATTTTTTTTAATTGAATGCAATTACCAGGAGAAGGTTTTTAGGGAAGAAAATTTTGGAAAAACCCTCCGGAAAAGTCGGAAAATCGAAAAAATTCATCAATTGAGAACGGCTGGGCCGATTTATTCCAAATTTTCTTTTCAGTTGTTTGCAATTACCAGTAGAAGGTTTTTACGAAAGAAAATTTTGGGAAAACCCTCCGGAAAAGTCGGAAAATTGGAAAAATCTAAGTAATTTATCAATTGAGAACGGCTGGACCGATTTGGTTAATTTTTTTTCTTCATTTGTTTGAATTACCAGCAGAAGGTTTTTACGAAAGAAAATGTTGGGAAAACTCTCCGGAAAAGTCTGAAAATTGGAAAAATCAATAGAGAACGGCTGGGCCGATTTAGTTCAAATTTTTTTTCAGTTGTTTGCAATTGCCATCAGGAGAAGGTTTTTACGGAAGAACATTTTTGGAAAAACCCACCGGAAATGTCGGGAAATTGTAAAAATCGAAGGAAAATGTTAGGAAAACTCTCCGAAAAGTCAGAAAATTGGAAAATCGAAAATTTCATCAATTGATAACGGCTGGTCCGATTCAGTTCAATTTTTTTTTCAGTTGTTTCCAATTGCCAGGAGAAAGTTTTTACGAAAGAAAATTATGGAAAAACCCACCGGAAATGTCGGAAAATTGGAAAAATCGAAGTAATTCATCAGTTGAGAACGGCTGGATCGATTTGGTTCAATTGTTTTTCAGTTGTTTGCAATTACCAGGAGAAGGTTTTAACGGGAGAACATTTTGGGAAAACCCTCCGGAAAAGTCGGAAAACTGGAAAACTTGAAAATAATTTTTTGTTTTGCTTGCAATTTTTCCACAATAGCTTTTCGAGGGAAGAAATATAAAATTCTAAGCAGGAAGCTCGGAAAATTCAGGAAGAAAGTTTTGCATTTTATCGAATGATTTGATGATTTTAGACGATGCAAAGGTGGAAAATTCGTTATGAAGCTTTTGATAATTTAGAATTATTGTGGAATTCATTGTGATAAAAGACGTTTTGCGTTCAATTTTGGGTGAAGAAGCTAACGAGATAAATAATTGCTGTGCTGTGAATAACTATCAAACACGAGCAAAATTATGAGGGCAGTGCATTTTCTCACACTTTTAACTTCATCTTCTTCTGTTCATATTGGCGTATCGAGACCGCATTGTGGAACAGATACAAGGACGAGATGACTGAAGACATTTAGCATAGAGTTCGCATAACAACTTCGAATTTCGATCTTGAAATTAACGACGAGATACGCAACGAAGCGTTAGTTCTTATCGGAGACCATCCCGAAATCTACTGCTGCGGATGAACTTAATGCATGCCTGCAATTGTCATCTTTGTGGCGGCATGTCAAGAAGTTGAAATTGACTACGAACATGAGATTCGCATTGCAGAACGACCCATCGGCTACTGAATTTTCAAAAATTCGTAAAAATCCGTTGACACCGTGATCGACGACGATGAAGCGACCAACTATTCGACGGAGTTTTTGAATTCGGTTGATGTGCCAGGAGCCCCGCCGCATAATTTACAGCTGAAGGTGGGATCGATCATAAACATGTTACGGAATCTGAATCATCCGAAATTGTGCAACGGTTCGCAGTTGTCCGTCAAGAAACTGATGAACAATGTGATTCAACCGACGATCATCAAGGGAAAATTCAAAGGAGAAGAAAAACTTATCCCACGAATTCCGATTTTTCCAACTGATCTTCCATTCCAATTCAAGCGGATTCAGTTATCCGTTCGATTTGGCTTTTGCAATGACAATCAACAAATCGCAAGGCCAATCGTTGGAAGTCTGTGGGATTAATCTCGAATTTCCCTGTTTTTCGCACGGTCAGCTATATGTTGCCTGTTCGCGTGTTGGCAAACCGTCTTCGTTGTTTGTTTTTTTTTCGCCAGAAAACAAAACGAAAAACATTGTTTATAATATCGCTCTCTACTGATTTTGATTCCATTTAAATAAATGACACTAAAAATTGAACTATCTGTGTTTTTAGAGTTTATTTGAAGGCGTTGAATTTAGGCGAGGCGAATATTTATAGGTATTGTTAGGAGTTGGGAGTCAAAATCGCTCATAAATTTAAAGTTGTGTCAAATTGTGAGCGAGGCGAACAAAGCGAGCGTAGCGAGCTCTAGATGTATATCAGCTAATATATATATGTATAGTAGTAGGCTTAATCTTAATATTATGTTGATATCCTATCCAGAGTGGACGAAAACGGATTGATTTCGCCGTACGTTTTCAGAAATCACCAAAAAGTATTCACAGTGCACTGTTTGTAATTTCATATGACAACCGACAATAATATTTTGCCTATAAATCGTTCTAAGTTAAAAAATGTGCTGGTACAGTCATCGATAGTAATTTGCAACATATTTCGTCACTTCAAACTGACCGTCTCTTATCATGGAGAAATTAAGACCATTGGCAAACACACGAAACTGAACAATTTGGTCGGGTGTCAGTTAAAATATTGGAGTGAGCCAAAATGTGCTGAATAGGGGAATTTAGGTTTGAGACCTGGGTGCTTATACGTTTTCATTTAAAAAAATCAAGGTTTCGTAGAAAACACGGAAATTAGCGTATTTTCAATGTGTCAATTTGTATGGGAATTGAAATATTTTCGGGCTGTTTTCATACGAAAACATGAAAATAGCCCCAAATTACATGATTTCCCTCACTGTGAACATATTAGAGTGGACGGAAATGAATTGATTTCGCCATACGTTTTCAGAAATCACCGAAAAGCAATTAGAAACATTTGAAAACTAGGGGGCTTCGCCCCCTGCTCGCTCCGCTCGCCAACCCCCGGGGCCGAGGCTAATTTCGGGCGCGGCCGAAATTTGGATACCCTTCGCTTGGGCTAAAAGTTTTTTTTTCGGGCGTACCTATGACTTGTATTTAATCCCCCTCCTCATTCTTTTTCTTCCGTCTTGACAAAAATTTTGGGCTTGGTTGAAATAAGTGGGCAAATAAAAATATTTACTCGGAAAATTTTATTGGGGTTGCCGGAGCATGACCCCACAGTACGATTCCATTCGTTTTGAACTTTTAAGTTGCTTTGATAAAGACACATTAATTCAAGGTTTTGTGAAATTGATGTAAAAAAATGTTTCTTAGAAGAACCAATATGGGGGGTTTGGTTTGTATGGCAGCCCCATGACCCCATGGTCCGATTTGATTCAATCTTACATATGTTTTGTGTCATCAATAGAAATACATTTGTGTGAAATTTGGTTGAAATTGGTGCACAAATAAAAAAGTTTTTTTAGAAGAACCTAATTTGGGGGTTGGATTTGTATGGCAGCCCCATGACCCCATGGTCCGATTTTATCGATTCTTACATATGTTTTGTGTCATTAATAGAAATACATTTGTGTGAAATTTGGTTGAAATTGGTGCACAAATAAAAAAGTTTTTTTTAGAAGAACCTAATTTGGGGGGTTGGATTTGTATGGCAGCCCCATGACCCCATGGTCCGATTTTATCGATTCTTACATATGTTTTGTGTCAACAATAGAAATACATTTGTGTGAAATTTGGTTGAAATTGGTGCACAAATAAAAAAGTTCTTCTTAGAAGAACTTAATTTGGGGAGCTAGGCAGCCCCATGACCCAGTGATCCAATTAGGGTGAATCAAACATACAAACAGCCTGCAACAATAAGAAGCACGTGTGCAAAATTTCAGCTTGCTAGCTTCAATACCCGCCGAGTAAAACGCGTCGCAACAGACCAGACAGACAGATAACGGACATGTTCCAATCGACTCCCCAAGTCATGCTGATCATATATGTATACTTTTTAGATGGTCGGAGATGCTTCCTTTAATGCGTTACAAACTTCATGACAAAGTTAATATACCCTTTCACTCTATGAGCGAAGGGTATAAAAAATGTTAACTAAATCGGCCCAGCCGTTCTCAATTGATGAATTTTTTCGATTTTCCAATTTTCCGACTTTTCCGGAGGGTTTTTCCAAATTTTTCTTCCGTAAAAACCTTCCCCTGGTAATTGCAAACAACTGAAAGAAAATTTGAACCAAATCGGTCCAGCCGTTCTCAATTGATGAATTACTTAGATTTTTTCAATTTTCCGACTTTTCCGGAGGGGTTTTCCAAAATTTTCTTCCGTAAAAACCTTCTCCTGGTAATTGCAAACAACTGAAAAAAAATTTCAACCAAATAAGTCCAGCCGTTCTCAATTGATGAATTACTATACATTTTTATCGCTCCATTTTTATATACAGGGTGTCCGGAAACTGCCGCATAAACGCACCGGATTGTGACTCCTCATGTGATTTCCAGCAAAAAAGTTGTACCGAACATACCCCCTCAGCATAAGCCTTTAGCTGCCACAGGCATTTAAAAATTTTTGAAAAAATCATTTTCTTGCACAACTTGCAACCTAATATCTCCAAAGCTAGACCAGCTAGAATAGTGAAGTAAAATGATTATTACAGCCAACAAATTTACCTATAAAATAAAACTAACGACACTAAAATCGGATAAGAGGTTTGGTTTTTACAGAGCTTCAAAGTCAAATTTGCGTGATTTGACCCAAAAACAATCTTTTTTTCCATCTCAATTTTCTTCTTCTTCTGCCAAAGTGAGGTGCTTGTAGGATTATTTTAAAAATTGGCGCATAGTCTTACAATCATATCTTTCTTACATCATTTTAAGCTCCATTACTTCGAACAGTTTTTATACGTTAAGTGTAGAAAACTAGGGTTAATTTTAGCTCGAATTCATACAATTCAATTCACACTGCCCCTAAAGATCTGCAATTGGTAAAATCTATTCAAAGTACATATGTCGAAATCGAGCCAAAATTAACCCTAGTTTTCTGCACTTAAGGTACTTAAACTGTTAGAAATAATGGAACTTTGGCAGAAGAAGAAGAAAATTGAGATGGAAAAAAAGATTGTTTTTGGGTCAAATCACGCAAATTTGACTTTGAAGCTCTGTAAAAACCAAACCTCTTATCCTATTTTAGTGTGATTAGTTTTATTTTATAGGTAATTTTGTTGGCTGTATTAATCATTTTACTTTACTATTCTAGCTGGTCTAGCTTTGGAGATATTAGGCTTTAAGTCGTGCAAGAAAATGATTTTTCCAAAAATCTTTAAATGCCTGTGGCAGTTAAAGGGTTAAGCTGTTCGGTACAACTTTTTTGCTGAAAATCAACTGAGGAATCATAATCCGGTGCGTTTATGCGGCAGTTTCCGGACACCCTGTATATAAATTATAAGGATGTGATAATAGAAATATGATGATATGATGACGTAGTCTAATGGAGCCCTAAGGATATGATAATAGAAATATGGTGATATGTTGTAGTCTAATGGAGCCCTTATTTGACTAGATACACGAAGGAATTCTTCTTTTGAGAGCTGTTAGCGTAATGTTCTGGCTACTTAAATATACTAACTTTTAATACATACATATATACATGACGGCAGCATCACCATGTATATTTAGCCTTACCTGCAAAGACAGCGACCTTGCTGTAGAGTCCTTATACTTTAAAACTGCGTTTAGTTCTAGGCCACCATGACAAAGAGGCATACCGTCACTATCACGTGATAATATCACCAGTTCGGCCTTGCGATGTACTCGAAGCTGATCATATCCTAGTACATATGTACTCGTAAATTAAACTTAAGTAGATATAAACAAAGATCCGTACCTTCGGTTTCTAATGTGCAGAAACTTGGCTCTACGGTTTGTGTAGTTATAATGCCGTACATAGGAATATTATTTTGAGCCTTGGTAGACGGGGCTCTCACTTCAGGCAAAAAATGTAATGTGTCGGATATCTATGACATCGGGAAGAAATTCAATAATATTAATTATGTATTTGTATAACATATTTATTAAAACATACTTTAGAATCCACCAAAGGCTTGTATTCATAACAAAATTCAAATCTCTTTATGAGTATATTAAGAAAAGAGAGTATTTCGGCATCTGATGAGGAGAGAAGGTCCTCGGTAAATTTAACTACTGTTTCAACTTGTTTTGAACGTGTTTCTAGAAAGTTACATTATTTAATAAAACAGTATACAATTAACAGAAAAAGTACCTACTCATCTTAATCTCAATTAAATCAATCAACATAACGGAGATTTCGTCGAATTTTAATGTACTCTGGGTCCGATACGACCCTGTAGGGACGAGTCCGAATGAAAAAGGATCAACAATGCCATAGGTATTAATATAGATCAACAATAAATAAGATAGTTCCTGTACACAGAGAGTGGAGTATCGAAACTGTTGAAGACACTCTCCTCGCTAGCTCTTTGTCACTGTTGACTTACTGTCAAAGAGCCCAAAGGAGAGTAAGTTTACTGTTGCGCATTACAGTTTGGCCACACGTTTTGCGTGCCATTTTTCTGCAAAATTGTTATAAATATGTTTCCCCTATTTTCCTTGATAATGGAGTTTACCATCTATAAATTTGAAAATAAATTTATTGTGGAAAAAATTGGCCAAACCTTACATTAGCGAAATATTGTGCAAAAATGAGTTTTTAAAATTTTCACTCTAAATTGTATGCAATTTTTGTACAAAAATCCCGTCAAATTTTTATTGAATGATCGCAATCAGCGAGCAAAATTCACCCGCCACTGCTACAAAAATTACCCGCCACTGAACCCTTTCTCCGCTGAATAGTTTATATGCAAAATTAGATTCTAGTTGGAGTGAAACTTTTCTGCTTCCATTTTCTGCTTTTTCCATTTGATAAGTTCAGTACAGTCTACTGTTCATCTCTTGTTGCTTTGAACTAAAAGTTGACTATAGTTTTGGAAATTTCAGATTGTAGTAGATTTGGATATACATACATATTTGAAAATAACATACATATTAGCTACTATGAGTTAGAAAGTGGAATTCGCAATAGAAAATAAGTTATGGTAAAAAAAACATTGCGAGGCATCTATCAGATGCATTGCGTCTAACGGAAGGTTAAATATGATGCCACAATTTTCAACTTTAACTACTAAAAAACGATGTAATGTGTAAACCCATACTATGTATAGATACTAGTTATTTTATTTCTGAACCATATAGTTTCTTATAAAAAACATAATCCGCATTCGCATCCGCGGATGTGCGTTTTCAAAAATCCGCACCCGCACTCGCAACATCCCTGATATGTACAACAACAATAAGTCCCAAAAATATTGTTAATTTTAAGAAAGAGCAATCGCGAATACGTCTTTAGTCTTTTAGTCCTGATTACATCCAATTCGTCTACGATTTCCGTTTTTTACACCGTACTTGGTCTATAGGTACTCATTGCTTCTATGCTTTTCAGTCTTCAAAGTTGCAGTCTCAGCAGTATTCAGCGCCCGCTCTAAGGGGGGGCAAGCCGGGCGGTCGCCCGGGGCGCCAAATTTTGGGGCGACTTTTGGATAACACTCGAATAAAAAAAAGCAAAAAAAAAAACGAAGGAAAAAGTCATTATCAACTTCGATACTAAATCGAAATTGCTAATGACTTTTTCCAAAATAAAATAAGGCAGGAGGAGATTTTTTTAAGGTAGAGAAGCACATCAAATTCTTAATTAAAAAAGCATTGAAGATGCACTTTGTTTATCAACTGTATCATTAGTTCTCCTTTGAAAGTTGTGTTTTGAAGATACAAAGTCCTTGGGAAACGTTGCTGCACTTAGAATCCTAAAATCCCGAACAGAAGTTGCGTAAATTATACATATGTGATGCTAGCACAGCCCTACCTCCGAAAAGCAAAGTGGATCAGTTTGCTCAGTTATGTGCTAATCAAATTCTCCCTTAAAAAAGAAACTCATTGGAGAACAATTATGTGATAATTTCGTCCTCCAGTTGAACATTTAGTACCACTTCTATGCATGGTCCCTAGTTCTTACCAAAGGGGAGGGCCACCAAATTTTTAAATGGAGGACAAAATTAACGAAATTTAAATATTGAGTTTTTAAGCGATACGTCGCAATTTTATTTCCGGAATTATGGCCTAAAAAATTGTTTAGCCCAGTGAATCGGAGGAGAGCTCGTCCACTAAAAAAGGAGAAATTGATAGGAAATGAGAAATAATGAGCCACATAAACACTAAGTATAAAAGCGTAAAAAACAAAGTCTCCTGCGAGAAACTTCATTCTAAGGTACCATTTTCATCACTATTTGGGGGATGGTATCACAGTTACACATTACCGGAGCCCAATAGCAGTCCCCAATTCATTTCCGGGCATGCTAATATCAGCATTTGGCTAGGTTCCCTCGATTTTACTACCTCCTTCTTTATAGAAATTCTTCTTTATAGCAAGTCCGGGAGTGGTGGTGTCTTTCCAGTCCAATTTTTTTTTCAACGTCATGGTCGTAGTTCTATAATCATATAACTGTTGTCACCAAATTTATCCTTCTCAGACGAAATGGTGTTAAATTCCTTTAACTTCCCATAGAGAAAACTTCGTGTAATATATGTTTTAATCTAACGATAAAGCATGGCGGACAGCAAAAATGTTCTAAAGGATACATTTAATCCCAGAAGTCATGCAAACACAGAAAATGTGGGCATTTAAGTGGCGAAATATAGTTGCTTATTCGATTTTATATGGAACAATATAGCAGTAAAAAATAAACGTACGTACGATGATGATGATGTTATCATCGGGGGCTGAGGGGGGTGTTCAAGCTCTACTACATGCCCTACAATCACCTTCCGAGCTACGACCATGATTCTCAAGACGACGCAATTATGAAAATAACCCATGGACGTTGAAACCAGTGAAGAAATTCGGCTAATTAAAGCTTATCGGCTGCGCAGTGTCCAAGGAAGTTGTGGAGAAATCCTCTTCTACTTCAACGACGTACATACTATCTAGTATCAATCTGCCTGGTACAGGGGCGGCAATTTCTCCTCTCGCCCGGGGCGGCGTAAGTGCTAGAGCGGGCACTGGCAGTATTGTGCGGTTGACACTCTTTTAGTGTACTTGTATATGCATTTTGGACTGAAATCTTTCGTTTTGAAGAATACTCCAAATTTGGTATTTGATGCCAGGCGTCAGGTGTTCATCTGCTTCAAGCAATGGTTTATTTGTAGTACCTGCTATCCTAAGACTGCACATCCACGGATTCGAATCCATTTTATTGATTCAGAGTCGCCATGTGTGTGCGGCCTTATGGTTGAAATAGATTACGCGCATCAGCAGCAGCATCGGCAGAATTTCATAGCTGACAAATATGCTGAATGCCAAGTCTTCTGCTCAACATTTTTGTCAGCAATGTAAAATGCATTGCGCTTGACGTTTCGCGATGCCGATGCTGCTGCTGATGCGTGTAATCTATTTCAAGCATTAGAATTTGTAATGCTTGTTTTGGTTGATAAGTTTAGTTAATTAATGCATTTTGCATCTTTTATATAAATCGGTATGACTATGTAATTATTGCTCGTTTTTTTCCTTTAAAGTTGGTACTAACATCGTCAATTCGCGTGAAATCCATGCAAATACTGTCAAAATTTTGATGATCGTGAAATCAAATTCGCTTGGTGGTACTCATCACTTCACATGAAAGTCTCCACACCGGGTTTTGACATTTCGCCAGCGAAAATAATGCAGTTGCACTTTATTTCACAATGAAGAGATGTCATCGACAATCAATCAGAACGCGAGTGAACATTTATCTTACATTGAGTGAATAAAAAGCAAGTCTCCACGGCACCGTTTTCACGGGAGACATATATGCAAGTTTTTCGCTCGGTGAACTCAGTACATACCTTTAAGGTATATACTACTTCCATTTATGTCTCCCGTGAAAAATGTGCCAAGGAAATTTGCCTTTTATTCACTAAATTTAAGATAAATGTGAAAGCGCGGCGTAATTGATTGACGATAGCAGCTTTTCCCTGCGAAATAAAGTGCAACTGCATTGTTTTCGCTAGCGAAATTCAAAAACCGGTGTGGAGACTTTCGTGTGAATTGAGTACTATCAAGCGAATTAGTTTTCACGATTATCAAAATTTTGACAGCATTTTCATGGATTTCACGAGAACTGACGATGTTAGTACCTACTCTTAGGTAAGTACTATGTTCATCGAGCGAAAAACTTGCATTTATGTCTACCGTGGAGACATGCCTTTTATTCTCTAAATTTAAGATAAATGTGCACTCGCTTCCTGGTTGATTGTCGATGACACCTTTTTCCCTGTGAAATAAACTGCAACTGCATTGTTTTCGGTGGCGAACTATCAAAATCCGGTGTGGAGACTTGAAGTGAGTACAACCATGCGAACTCGTTTTCACAATCATCAAAATTTTGACAGTTTTTGTATGGATTTCACGTGAATTGGCGATGTTAGTACCTACTCTTTCTGTGAAAAGGTATAGGCACATATACAGTGAAATCCGGTTATAACGATATTCAGCGGACCGAAGGAACTACATCGTTATATCCGGAAATCGTAATATCCGGAACCAAATTTTTATACCTACAAACAAGCTCGGGTCCTAGTTTATAATTATTGAAAAACGAGGTTTCATTTCTTAAGACTTACATAGAACTCAATTAAATGCATATAAAACGGTATAGATAAATTAAACACATAAGTACATTAATTTTCTGCGAAAAAGTCCGTGATTTTAGTTTGCTTTCTTTTTTTAAATAAAATTTTTTGCTGACATGCTGGTTTAGTTCTTTTAAGAAAGTTGTGGTTTCCGGTTTATTTATTTCATCGTTTAAGGCCACGTACGTCCGAATGACTCCTAAAGCGCCTTAGACTTGGGACAAAGTTAGAGTTTCAAATAGGTCTTCTTCAGCGCCGTCGATATCTTCGTCGTCCTCCACCTTGCAATCATTCAAAACTGAAGCAACAATTGCTTCATCGGTCGGATCCTCTGATGTATAGATGTTAGCATCGATCTCTGCGCATGACTGTACATCACCATGAAAATTAAAATACAGTATTTGGGCCCAGTCATTAAAATTTGTAGAGTCGCCTTCATGATCGGTACCAGCTTCATCTGCATTTCCAAAGGCATGCTTGAAACAGTTTTGGATAGTTTTTTGAGTGACGTCCCAGGAATCGGAAATCATTAGGATGGCATCGAGGAATGACACTTGAAAATTGTCTGATTGATCCAACATTTTCAAAATCGGAAAGAAATTGGATTTTCACCTTGAGGGATTGGATAATCCCCTGATCCTGCTGGAGCACAGAGGTTGTATTCGGTGGTAAGAAATGGAGTTTGATATTTCTTAAATTCTCTACCGATGGATGGAAAGGGCAATTATCAATAGTGAGTAGAATTTTCCTATTCTTATTTTCAAGTTTCTTATCCCATTTACTGAGCCAGCTGGAAAAAATATCGCTAGTCATCCAAGCTTTCTTGTTGTTTGAGTAATCGACAGGAAGTTTTTTACCATTTTTGAAACAACGAGGAGATTTTGATTTTCCGATTATTAGCAGTTTTTTTTACCTGTTCCAATCATGTTGCTGGCAACTAAAACGGTTATGCACTCTTTAGAATGTTTGCCTCCATGGCATGATTCATCCTTAAATCTAAATGTTTTATCCGGGGTTAACCGATAAAATAGTCCGATCTCATCAGCATTATAGACATTTTCATCAGTGAAGTCTTCTCGAACTTTTGGCCAGATGTTCTGAAGCCAGTTTTCGGAAACGCCGGTTGCAACACTTGATGACTCCCGACTTATCTTTCCGAATACGATGTTATGTCTCTCTCGGAACCTGGTAATCCAAGACATAGTACAATTGAAATTATGTATATTTGTTCATTATATCGTTATAATCGGAATGAAAAAGCACTTTTTTTCTTACGTTTTAGATCGTTATATGCGAAATATCGTTATATCCGGAATCGTAATATACGGATTTATTTCTTCAGTATTTCATTGAAAATCAAACTAGATACGAATTTTACATCGTTATATCCGGAATATCGTTATACCCGGAATCGTTATAGGCGGTTTTTACTGTATTTAAATTTTAGGACAAAAGCAATGAACAATGTAATAGAACCAAGTATGATCACATGTATGAAGTATAAATTTATAAATTTTTATATTTATAATTTGGGAATATATTTATGGATGTTCAAATGTTAACAACAAAATAATATGATAAAAATCTTTATGACTGTGTTTGACTTTGTTGATTATTTTGTACCAATATCATTTAAATATTGATTTAAACATTTAAATATATGTTGCTTATAAAACTCATATGATTACAAGTCCGTTAAAAGAATTGTTTGTAATGTATAATTTCTGAGATACGAGGCGGTTCGCAAAACTAACAGCTGATACTAGGACTCTGATATTCACTTTTATATCAGGGTAATTTTTTAGGTTCCACTACCGAATTCGCTAGAGAAAATGAGCTTTCTCCACAGAAATGAGCTTTGATTGTACAATTTATTGGAGAGACTATGGCGATTCTTACTAATTTCATGGGGATCGGTAGAGCCAATCAGGAAATATCCAATGAAGAGGTGTAGCCTGGCGTTGTTAAAGGCCCTTACCAAATATAGGGTTTTCCAATTTTGGTGGCGTCGGTCTAATCTGTTGTTTACTATTCAGTCACTCATGCCAAATCACCATGTCTAGTACACGGTTGAGCAGCGGTTGCGACTCAACCAAGTGAGCCACAGAGTGTGGCTCACTCCTTATTGGAAAACCCTATATAAGATCTGCTATATGATCTGGATCATTTTCAAAAAGTCCCCACGAAAATTTTCAGTTTTAAAAACCTATGGAGGGCAACAGACGTACAAACTGAAATTTCACAAAGTTACTGTTATGTACCGTATATAACCCAATATTTATCTTAGCACTTTATCACACGTACCAATATTTGTGCAAGACTTCATATCGGTATGGTTTAGAAAAACGGAAAGGGATACCGTACTCCCATACACAGAGAGAAATAGATTTGCAATACCAACAAATTACGTTGTTTGATGCCGGTTTTGTTGGTTTAAGGCAATTCTTTTTTTAAATTTGCAAATAAATTAGCACTATTAAATAACACATTTGTTTGATATGACAAACAAAATTTTGTTAAGATAACTAAAGTATATTCTTTTAGAACGAATTAATTTCCTGGCTAAAATAACAAAAACTTTAGCTGCACTCAAATCTACAAATGATAAAGACAATGAACACTATAACATTTGATGAATATACCAAATTTTTGGGCAGGGGAAAATCAACAAAAAAAACTTGCTAAATCATTTTACAATATAACATACTGTTTTACAATATTAACAAAACCTTTTGTTATCCAACATTATGCAAGTATGACAGAAATGTCCTGAACTAAATCTTTTGATGGAAATGCGAAATTTTTACCATATCTAACGGTACAGTTTTTATAGGTTGGATATAGCAAAAAAATCTTTGTACAATCTAGCTATTCATTTATTTGGAACTATCAAAGATTTTCATTTTTAGTAGCTCTTCTGTAGTACGGACATATTTGTTTCCCGAGTGTTGTAAAAAATTTACTGTGTGCTAAAAATGTTGAAAAAGTATTTATTTTCAATAACTACGGAAAAAATTTATAAAGATTTATTTTGCGTGAAAGTGTAAGACTCTGACGGAAAAGAAAAGAATGTATGTAGATTATTATAATAAACAGTAGGGCTGCAGATAATATTTCGGGCGTAATTATTCGAGTCGCATTTCCAAAAGGTAAATCTAATGTTTTCTTGTGCTAAACGATAATTTAATATTTTTGTTCATTCGGTTTTACAAGATACATTTGCCGACACAATTTAAACAAAGCAGCCAACTATACATATTTGGCTATTGGACAGGAAAAATCCACAACGCTAGGATTATGGAAATAACTAAACGACACAGGCAGTAATAAATTTTATCTTCAATTTTCATCGATTTCTGATGTCCGAAATGTAAGTCCAGTATTTATATATGCTATGTATTTTGCATTTATAATATAACTTTAAACATTTCACACTCAAATCAAACTATAACATAGTTTTTTTTTCATATAAAATTCTTATTTGCTTGTAAATTCTTATAGAAAAACTAAACTTGGCAAGGCTTACACATTTTTCGATGGCGGCAATGGAGGCTTGACTCCACTACCCTCTACATTGGAAAGATATGTTTTCGTTTGGTGTTACATTAAAGCATCATTTGTGTGATTACTATATTGTCATAATTCTCTAATTTTTAAAAAGAAAATTTTAATTTTAATAAACAGGATTATGTGGAAATAGTGGTGGCTTTTATTAAGACATTCAATGCTTGACGTGAAAGGTGGGTGACTTAAAGGGATTTTTTCCAGGCTGAAATGTGGTACCCGCGTGAGTTTCAAATTTAATTAAAAAAAACTTATATATTCGTGTTAATCAAATTTTCTCCTAACTTTGCTAAAAGCGTTCTTAATAATCCCAAATTTCAATAGACGATATATTGAAATTAGAGATTAATAAGAACACTAATAGCAATATTAGGGGAATTTTGATTAACATGAATTTATAAAATTCAATAATTAAATGTCTGATTGGTACTACGAAAAGGTTTTATATAAAACCACAAAACAGTTTTGTATAATTAATCAAAGAATTATACATTATGGCCAATTGAAATTTGGTAATGACAAGCAAAATATTGGTCAAATTAACAAAAGCTTCAATTAACTAACGACTGGGTTATTGATACAAATCACCAAAGGAAACTCCTTACCGTAACCAAATATTTAGTAACAAAATTTGTTGAAAACTCAAATTGAATCAATCAATTTCATTTAAACTTTTTGTTCATGTCAAAACAATTTTTATATAATTTTTAAAAAGATATTTTGCATAAACAAACAAATTCGATTTGCAGTTTCAACAAAAATACACCTATGACCGGAAATTAATGAAGACTTTTGATACTATTAACAAATGTATTTCTTGTAATCGACTAATCATTTCTCTCTGTGTATCGTTACTAAAAGCCAAGCCGAACTCTTTGATTTGAGTATCCACACGCCCATCTCCGATAAAAAATTAAAATACAAAACCCTAAAAAACGCATTTTAACGTAATTTAATAATTCTAACCTACCTAAATCAGATTGTTGCTCCAGGATCATATGCATCTTACTTTCGCGCGCACGAGATATTTGCTGTAGTAATGTATTTCTGTGGACCTCCAGTGCTTCAAAATACGCCGCCATATGCAACTCCACTTCCTGTTGAACTTGGTCACACTTTTCATTTATTTCTTTTGAGATTATAGCAAGCTTCGAAATTGAATGTGTTGTGTATTCAAAAAGTGGTTTGGATTTATCTACCGATTCCGTTAATAGCTTCTGATAGGTGCGAATAATTTTACGTAACGGTTCTGCCTTGTGTCCCTTGTGCAGGAGGATATGGCAATCTGAGCATATTATCTGTTAATAATGAAACAATGGCAACAAAATTGTTTGTAATGTTAACGGATATTAAGGAGGTTTTAAACACTTAAGGCCAGATTACGTACATATACAGGATGTTTCTTTGCTGTGATAGAACTTCAAATTGAGATAAAGCACGCATAAACGCCCTTAATACACACAAAATCATATTCATTGGAAAGAGGAGGCTTTGCCATTTATTTTCCATCATGATTTTTGAACAGGTGCCTACGCCTTACGGGTGTGTACCGGTACTTGAAGGTTAATTGTTCTATTAATTTTTTTTGCAGTCAATCGCACATGAAACTATCGAATCTTGATCTTTATTTATTTTATGGGACGTGTGATTAATTTGTATGTCTTTCAGAATAATGATGGTTTATATCGGAGTAAGACAATTTTAACATTTTTGAATTATTAATTTAAAGCCTCTGATATCGTGAACATAATGTTTCTAGCCAAATTGTATAAATCCCGACACAGTACATGAGACATGATACTTCCATTTTATTCTAAGGATGCTCACGAGGCCTGAATTATTTGAGCCACCTTGACAACTCGTCGTTCGTCTGATTTAACCTAATTTAAGTAATTTTTTGAGGTAAATGTAAACATAAATGGCAAAGCCTTTCCAATGAATATATATATATAGATCGTTTCTCCATGTTTTATTTATATTTGTTTTATCAAGGAAAAAGGAACACCATGTACATAAATATTATGTAAAAATTACATAATTTGAACTGCGACATTCCACACAATTTTATGCTCACCACACCGCAAATTACCTAATCTGGCCAGATTACGTATAAGTGTGAATATCTCCTTACTTGTACATTTTTTAAGTGTGCTTGGACTTACTATAACAATCTACAGGCGTAATTTTGCGCTTAAAGGCATAGCATAGCATACTTTTAAAAGATTAAGTATACGTGTGAATATCTCCTTACTTGTACATTTTTCAAGTATGCTTGGACTTACTATAACAATCTACAGGCGTAATTTCGCGCTTGAAGGCATAGCATAGCATACTTTTAAAAGGTACGAGTAAATGGCCATAAATATTTTAGTTTTACCTGTTGGCAAGTAACGCAAAACATTTTTAGTTCAAATCCAGGATGCATTGAACATTTCAAAACGGGCTTTAGTGCATCCACTATTTGATTGTTACCGTTCTTGTTTTTACTCAATTCTAGTATGCTGGCTATATTATGATGTGCAGTGGGTCGTTGTCGCTCATGAGCCTCCTTACAAAATCCACATAAATTTACAGAGCACGATGTACAATGATGTGTCGCCTTTTTTTAATTGAATTTGATTCATGAATATCTATTAATTTAAAACGGTTATTGTAATATGTACGTAAAATACGTACTGTGACATTATCGCAGCATAGATTGCACCAGATGCTAGATAGTCCATTTTCCCTTACCCAAAGGAGGTAATTTTCTATTTTTCGAACCAAAATATAATTCTGTGGTAACTGCAATATTCCACCGAGAGGAATTTCTGTGCAGTGATTACACAGAGAACATGTCAGTGTTTTAAGCTTTTCATTAGTTTCTGGACGGTTTACTAATGCCGAATCGCTTCTTGAACTTTTCTTAGCCTGATTGAAGAAATCCGTTTGTAGTTTTTTGCCC
Organism: Microchrysa polita; assembly: GCA_949715475.1. Lineage (NCBI taxonomy): Eukaryota > Metazoa > Arthropoda > Insecta > Diptera > Stratiomyidae > Microchrysa > Microchrysa polita. The sequence continues at coordinate 314,497 of OX454415.1, forward strand.
ATTCAAAATATGAGTGCATTCACGCAGAAGTGAGTGGTCCCGAATTTAACAGCGACTTCTAGTTATATTTTCCTCCACCAGAAAGCACACGCAAGTGAGCGACAAAAGTGGTGTTTAAATGCAATGTATACTATACTAAACATATAATGGTCCCTCATGTTTGAAACTGCGCAAACCAAGCAAGATATGGCGTAACAATGCAAAATAAACAAAAAAAAAACGAGACCGAGACTAATTTCCGGCGCGGCCGAAATTTGTATACCCGTTAAATTTGGATGAAGCTTAAGCTTCTTTTGTGTTAATAATTTCTACCGCACCCTATTGACGTGTTCCGATTCCATCCGTTCCTGGATATGTTTTGAGGCTTTACTATGAACACATTTGGATGAAGTTCGGTCAAGATTGGTTCATAAAGAAAAAAGTTTTTTTTAGATATGTTTTGAGGCTTTACTAGGAACACACTTAAGTGAAGTTTTGTTAAGATTGGTACATAAAGAAAACATTTTTTTCTTAGAAGAACCTAATTTTCAGGTGTTGGTTTCTATGGCAGCCCCATGACGCCATGGTCCGATTCCATTCGTTCCGACATATATACATAGCGTACCTACATTAAAAAGAAACTTGTGTACAAAATTTCAGCCCGATAGATTCGAAACTGAGGGACTAGTTTGCGTTGCAACAGACGGACAGACAGACGGACATCGCTCAATCAATTTCTCTCGTCACACTGATCAATAATATATATGATTTATATAGTCGGAGGTGTTTCCTTCTGTGCGTTGCAAACTTCATGACAAAGTTAATATACCCTTTCACATAGTGACGGGTGTAAACAACTTTCTGAATATTGTGTGCGTCTTCTCTATGCGATAAGACTGACCAGCCGATAGTTACTGAATAAGAGCTATATCTGGAACCGGGCCAATGTCAAAGAACATTTATTATCATAACAGAAATTATACAAAATCTGTAGAGCAGCCTAATCTGCACTCAATTTTTGTCAGAATTTATTTGTTCGTAGTTTTCAAAATGTATTTTCCGCTTAGAAAATTTCCTCTAAGATGAGGACATTGCGCTGCTTAGCGCAAACACTGAATGCTTTCTGGTGGGAATGAATGTAACCGGAATTCGCTCTATTTTTCTCAGCGAAATGTACTTATCGGAGTGCACTCTATGAAACTTTTTATTCTTACTGTGTTAGAGCTCTTTTCAGTTTTCTTACTACTTGCGGTTGAGCGTCGACTTTCGGACCGAAGAGGTATCGGTGAATCTGAATCGTGATTGGAGCTGGAGTTTGATGTAGGGTATGAATCAGAGTTTCCTGTAAATAATAACAAGATGGGAAATTATGTGTTTTTAGACGGTTCCTACATTTTAAAACTATATGAAATATCCCCGCCATATCAAGGATGACATACTAGCGACGTTTTTTTCGCATCGAGGGTAAATCTGACTCGAAAAAAACTATCGCGGGTAACATCCCGGTTAAGACCAAACAGCTGACATTTGACAGTTTTTGCGCATCTTTGGCTCACCATCTACATTCGATTCCTGTAAGCTCTATCCCGTGTAGGGTAGTTGCACGCGTGAACTTTTCCTGGGTAAGTGTCATTTTTTTATATGAAGTTCTACCCAAACCTACACGGGATAAACTCAATAAAACGTGCCTACTGTTAAACTTAAGACATGCGCCTGCCATAACACCTCCTTTTATAAAGTCATCTCTAAAATGTCCATCAAGAAATATGTGAAAAGTCGAAAAAAAATCAAGCTCTTTCATTTCATTACGATTCTGTTGTTAATATTCTTTACAATTTTCATTTTGAAAACAAACTCGACCAGCGATTACTCCGCCGGACCGTATTTCAATGTTCGCCAAAGTGTATACGACTTCGAGCAACGACAAATCGTTCCTGAGAAATACAACGAAGGTGAAGTAAAAGCGCGTCTTAAAACTGATAGCAATAATTTCAAGATTAGTTTGTTTTTACAGTATTATTGAAATTTTCAGAACATCATATTTTCACAATTTTTTCGCGGAACCCCTGGGCTGGTCTCGCGGAGCCCCAGGATCAGAATAGAAATATGTAGACACATATGTATTCGTACAAAATATTATGCTGGTACGCTGAATTCATAGGCAGTGTAGTAGATTAGGGTAAATGGAAAAAGCGGTTTTTCTTAATATTCGAAAACCGTTCTTTTCGTTTTTAGCTTAGAACGGTTTTTTAAAACCGTTTCAGTTCTTTTTGTTCATCTCTACTATGTATACAATTTTCCAATTTCAGATCAGATTAGCTAACGATGAATGGTGGCGAGTCTTTCATTCCATATGTTGGGAATTATTGTGTTTGTTATTCTATTCTATTCTATTCTAGACTATACAGCAATAAATTAAAATATATAGGTACATATTTGTTTTATCTTCTTCTTATATATATAAAAATGGAACATAGTTTCTTGGTAACGCAAAAACTCGAAAATCGCTGGACCTATTTATATGATTCTTTTTTTTTTTTTTTGTAAATCCGTCTTACTTACGCTGGAGAAGGTTTAAACACCGAGAAAATTTTGAAAATCTCAAAGGATGTGGCGGTAAATCGAAATTCCTTTTTGTATGAGAGTCACAATCATGTTTTCATAGATCACATTTGAAAATAAAAATATTGAGTCCTTAGTAAAGCTATAAAAAAAATGTTACTGAAACTATGTAGGTATGCATAAAAAAAATATACGATACGCTGTACAAATGGAATTAAAATTTCATAGCTTCGAAAGTCGACAAATTGCCTTTTTGAAACGAGTGCTGAAGAAGTGCAATGTAAAATTTATGGTACACTGTCAACAAGCTCTTATATACGTATTTTAGACTACACATATACATATTTAGGCAACGCCATCTAGATATATCAAGGCCGCAACTCAACTGTACGATGACGGCATGGATCCTGCTTAAATTGTTCGTCGGACACGGGCAAACAACAACAATGTCTTGAGAAGCAACAACAATGCAATGCTATTTAATCTGCGAATTTGACGTTTACGAGTCTACATTGCGGCCTTAATATATGTATAGACGGCGGTGATTTAGGTCGTTGCAGTCAGTCAACAATGCGACATACACATTTTCTTAGTCAACGATTAATACGAGTAACCAACCACTCTGCTATATCCAACAACCAACGTAAGGGCGCTATTACACAGTCATATATTGGTAATATATATTATAATAGATATTATCATATCCTTAAGCCTACTCGATTTCGTTTACTGCACGTATAAAAAATTAACCGAATGAATCGAGTAGGCTCAATTATATGACTAGAAATATGACTGTGTCATGGAGCCCTAAGCCAGCACAACAATGCCAACATGATGTATTTTGTACAACTGCAACTTCGGTAGTCCTAGAACGAGCTGCCTTTAACTACAATCCTGAAATCGATTATAGTTCCGATACAGCAGTTCTGACTGGAGGCATGTCTGCTATTTGCCGGTATTGTAAGGCATTGAAGTTCATCGGCGAGCCTCAAGGATTATGCTATGCTGGTGGACAAATTAAATTACCACCATTAGTGCCTCCACCAGAACCTCTATGCACATTGGTCTCTGGAACATCAACAGATTCGGCTCATTTCCTCACAAATATACAAAACTTAAAAATGACTTCTTTTGGTGCATAAAACTGTCTCTAAACGTTAACCTAAAAACGTACTCCTTTAAATACTCCATTCTTGTGTTTATTGGATGATACACCACCCACATGCAATAGTCTCTCTAAGCTAACTCACACACATGCATATATTCTTCTATAGCACAGTCGGTGTCATTTTTATAGTGTGACATTCGTATGGTCATCCAATAAATTGTTCATCGTAGTTTTATAGAAGGATGGACTTTGTGATTTTTTAATGAATTGACACTTATGAAGTTTTCTGAAATACACAATTTCTGAATTAGAAATCCTTGAAATCTTGCATGAAACCCACACGTTTGCACTCATTATCTTCGAAATTAATTAAGGTGATCTCTGCGCAGAAATTCACTCTATTTTATTGATAAATGTATGATAGGGTACATTTGCAGAAGAGTCGATAAGGAATTGTCAAGCATTTCTAAATAGTAGCAACAACCATGTAGTGTTTCCGAGCAATGCCGACCATATGTGAGGTTAGCTGAGTGGAAGCGTGTAGGACGGGCAATCAACAGACATTGGTTCGATGCCAGCTGCGGAAATTTTGTTTTTCTATTTTTTTTTTTTGCAAATTCGTTCAATGACAGAAAATGATGATATAAAGCAAATGACGTACGCCTTTTTAAAGCATAATTTAGTGCTACAATAAGGTTCTATTGGATTAAAAAACGGCGCCAAATGCCATTTTTGGACTGTTATTCAGTGGTTATACCCTGTAAAGTGCCCCTATTGTTGTTAGAAGAGAGTATTTTACGAAGTATTATAGGGATGAAATTGTTACTTGGGAGCCGATTATTGGATAACGAGAAAATGATGTCTAAAGAACTTTCGCGCAAACCCGAAGTCGAGAAAATTGAAAGAAGTTATCGAAAGATTTTACAGAAACATAAATAAAAAAGAAATGTAGTTGATAATGATGATCCTTTATCAAAAAAGGGAAAAGTAAATAGAAGAAAGCAAATAGAAAAAAAAGAAAAAGAATGAAAAAAGAAAGTAGAGAAAATAAAAAAATAGGTAAGAAAAAAAAGAAGAAGATTTAAATGAAGCTTTAAACGAAAAAAAAAACAAAAAGAAAAATCTTGTGTTCGTTGTTCGCTTTTGGGAAAGTAAGACCAGAACAACAAGCGAAGTGCAAGTAAAGTAAAGAAGAATCTAGTAGAAAAAAGGAAAGATAAGTTAGGAATTGAAAAGAAAAACGAAGAAAAGAAAGGTAAAAAGTAAAAAAGATATGATGAAATAAAACAAAAAATGAAAGCCAAAAAGAAGAAGATGAATAAGGATCAAACTAAAAAGAAATCAAAATGAAGAAGGGGAATGTTTTATAAATATATAAAATAGTAACCTGCTTTGTAAGTCAGTCATATTTTAATATTAAATTAATAAAGACGACTTTGGCATAAATACTTTTTAAAATACATATATTTTTAGTTTAAAACATATTTGCAAATTGTAAAGCATGTTTTCATGAACAGAATAGCATAACCTAATTTCAATTCTATAATTTGATAAAAGTTGTCCTGGATAAATTTATGCTGAACATGATTTGTACGGAAATGTTTTCCTCTTATGAACATAAAGAAATTAAGCTGTTATTTACTTACCTCTCCATTCATAATTAAACCCTACTGGATCGGGCCAAAATGGCATAGAGGCATCATGACCGAAATTTTCATCAATCAAACATTGTAAACAAAAAGAATGTAAGCAATTTAAAGTACGTGGGTCCTGGTAGACGTTCTCACATAATCGGCATCTCAATTCGAGTGGAATAGAATCAAGGCATACTTCCGAATGATTGAATTTTCCCAAATCTGTTTGAGATGTGCCCATTCCAGATTCACTGTAAGAAAAGAAACATAGCCTCCAATTAATTGCATTAAACGCCGTTCGCACGATTCAACTTGTCGTCCAACTTTTGAGCATTCAAACAAGCTGGAAGTTGGACAACAAGTTTGAAGTTAAAACAGTTTTCAAACAAGTTGGACCGTCTGAACAGAAGTTGGACAGCTTGTGTGTGTTCCAAAAACCTTCACTCTGCTTACATTGACTGTAGTCCGATCGAAATATGTATTAACATATGCTTTGGCACGATTTCAGTATCTGCGGCGCCAAATTTTGATGATGCCATTTCATTAATATTGGCCTGAAACGGTTCTCCAGATATTCAATGTCAAAGTTTGACATTTATATGGGGTAGTTCAGTTTTTAAAGAGAAATTGGGGGTATTTTTACTACATATTGATGTGAATCAATAGCATTGCACCAAAAATAGCTTTTTAAATTTAATTTGCCTCCCTGTCTAGAAATTTTTACAATTCTTGCTCGCAAATATATTTCGACTTTTCATATTCATAGCATCTTTGCCAAATTAGTAAAACTTACTATTCTAGTGGGGCTGATTAAAATTAAAATGTCAATTTGATGGCTTCGAACAATACATATTAATGAAATGGCTTCATCAAAATTTGGCGCCGCAGATACTGAAATCTCCCCTATACTTTTTAATAATAAAGATTAGACGAACGGGTTTTTCATTTGTTTTGTATACAGGGTGTCCCGCATCAGGTGGTCAATACTGTAAGGGTTGATAGCACAACTTGTTTCAGCAAGAAAATTACCAATACAATCGAAGTCTTTTATTCTTTACTTACTTTATCAGTTACTTCGGTTCGGTCTTTGGGATCAATAGGGCAATTAAATTGATTGCAAACATTTTCAAAAGGGATACTTCTAGTTTGGCTAGAACTAGATTTGCCTGCTTCTTCTACCTCGAACTTCGTAGCAATATCCTTAAAAAAAGTACAGGGAATTTTTCCCCTAGTGTTATTTTGTGCTAATTGTTGCCGATCATCTGCCGTTAATATTATTTCGAACTGTTTCTCTACTGCACAAAGGTGTTTACAAAATTGACCGCAACTCCCACTTTGGCAAGTACAAGTTTCGGGCGTACCTTTGACTTGTATTTAATCCCCCCCCCCCACTCATTCTTTTTCTTCCGTCTTGACAAATGTTTTGGGATTGGTTGAAATAAGTGGGGAAATAAAAATATTTACTCAGAAAATTTTATTGGGGTATGTGGGAGCATAGCCCCATAGTACGATCGTATTTGTTTTAACCTTTTTTGTTGCTTTTATTAAGACACATTAATTCAAGGTTTTGTGAAATTGGCGTAATAAATGTTTCTTATAAGAACCAAAATGGGGGGTTGGGTTTGTATGGCAGCCCCATGACCCCATGGTCCTATTTGATCTATTCTATCATATGTTTTGTGTCATCAATAGAAATGCATTTGTGTGGAATTTGGTTGAAATTGGTGCACAAATAAAAAAGTTTTTCATAGAAGAACCTAATTTTGGGGGGTTGGGTTTGTATGGCAGCCCCAGGTCCGATTTGATCCATTCTTACATATGTTCTGTGTCATAAAGAGAGAGACATTTGTGTGAAATTTTGTCAAATTGGTGCACAAATAAAAAAGTTTTTCTTAAAAGAACCTAATTTGGGGGGTTAGGGATGGGCGTAGCCAGGGGGGGGGGGCAGGGAGGGGCGGTGGCCCCCCTGGTCGGTGAAGATGGTAAAAAAATCCTTATCGATGTAGTAAAAAAAATCGCTGCACTATACAACATTTTCAAAAATTTTCTGCAGTTGCTTTTTGTGCCGCTCCAAGTGCTGCCAGAGAAGCCATGATCGGGACAGTTTACAGTCAGGAGGCGCATACAAATAGATGACAGCGAGTGGCCTCTCATAACTGACGGAGGCTGCGTACCAGCACAAACATTTCACTTGTGAGTGTGCTACTGTGACGGCGTAGACCCCATATTTCCTGTTTCATTTCATGGCTTCTGAGCTGGAGTACACATTTTCAACCATTAGGTCCCTTCGGGAAGTTAGTGGAATTCAACTTATTTTCATCTGAAAGGGTGACAAATGGTATACAGCCCTGGAAATTTATCCCATATTTCGTGACAATTCTCATTATTTGGAGCGGAGTTTTTGTAAAGCACTTACCGTGCCTACACTGTAAAAACAAGGTTGAATTTTACATCGAAAATTCGTTGAATTTTACAGCTTTTTTCTCGCAAAATTACAGTAAACGTTTATTTTTCAACCAAATTTCTAGTAAACCCACAAAATAGTGTAATATTACACAGATTTTTTAATATTTCTCTATTTTGGTCTAATTTTACACCACATTTGGTGTGAAGATGTGCCATTACTTTATTTTTGTGTAATTTTCATGTAATATTGCGATTTTGGTGTGAAAATTACACCTACATTTGTGTAAAACTGAGTGTGCTACAATACATTTGTGAATTATTGCATTTTCCTGTATCTGTCAAGTGGCTTGTTCTGTGTGCAGCTAGTCTGTTCCGTCCGAAGTGCGTTCGTGTGAGCATCATATTATTGTTGTTGTTATAGCGTTTTTTGATGTTGAACCGAAGGAAGTGTCACAGCTCCTGGTCGTTGGAATAACGACTAGCTCCAGGACGATTAAAATCGAAGAACCGGCTGCCTTAAATATTATTAATTAATTACATAAACCCAGATGTAAATTTACATTTTCGCCGGTGTAAATTTACATTTGTTCCAGTGCAAATTTGCTTATTTCTGATTTAAATTTACATAATTCTAAGAGTAAGTTTACTTATTTATGTAAGTAATTTTGTAGTAAATATTTACACCGTAAAGTGTAAAATTACTCTCGCTCATATCATGGTGTAAATTTACTACTATAATAGAAGGAAAAAAAGTTTCCTCCTATTATTGGAGTAAATTTTTTTAGAGTGTATGTACTTGCCGGGTACATTGCGGCTAGACGAAGTAAGCAAGGTAAGTTGGATTTTTGGAAATTAACGTCGTCGAAACGACGAAGGATGAATTTTGTGTAACTTTTAGAACTCCAGTATTTCTTATGGCTGGTTGTCGATTCGACGATATGTAAGTCTGTGTCCATACAACTGACTCGTAACAAATATGTTTATTTTTGAAATGTGGGACATATTTCTACAAAAATTATGGAAAAAATATTTACCTACTAGGACAAAACTAGGGCAAATCAGGAAAATGGCTAAACATTTTCATTTTAGGAAAATTGCATTTCGAACTCATAAAAATCGGCTCCAAGGTACTCAATGTCAAAATTAGACATTGTATATAGAATTAGAATTAATCAAGGGAACTCAGGGAGAAGATATTCCAAAATTTACTGTAAATAATTCTACAATCCGCACTGTAAAAACCGCAATAGGTGAAGTGAAAGAAAACACGTGCTGGGACCCCAAAATGGATCGCTGTGCCTCTTGTATATACATACATGAGCTTCTCATTCAACCCAATTTCCTAGTACGTTTAGAATATGTTTTATGATTCGAGCTCATTTTTTAAATTATATCAATGTTAAGTTTTTATTTATCTCAGTTTTAAATTTAGTGTTTTATATTTCAGGCCAAATAACATTGAATTAAGAAAAATTGATTTGTAAATCAATTCCCTCACAAAATTACTCAAAATCGATGTTTTTCCATTCTAAATATTAAATATTTTGAGAAAGGGGGATTTGTACCTATGAGGCGTCAAAGTAGAGCGTCGCCGAATCGACGAAGCACCTTTCCGTACTAAAAATAAGCATGACCTTCCAGGGTTAAGGACCTTGTAAAGAACGGGTCTCATATTTCAGTGTCTTTCAAGTTCTTCTTTTTCTTCTCAGTACCGTTGTGGGGTGCGTTAACTCAACCATTTATAGGCAATTTCGAGTCAACGTTACATTGCATATCATTTCGGAGTGTATAAATATAATGTTGTAAGCACTATATATTTCCATTCACATGTACGGAAATTTTGGGCCACGCCGAGATTCGATCTCCGGACCTCTAGATTACTAGCATCGTAGACTGCGACTCAACCAAGTGAGCCACAGAGCGGGTCTTTCAAGCCATTGATACTTTGATAAATTTAGAAGAAATCTTATTAAAACCGGTAACCATATTTCAATCAATAAAGGATTTATAAATATTCTTACGATGCTACTTTGCTAAGATGAAAGTGACAGACGAAACAAACTGTTTTCGCAAGTGGAATATGCAGTCCGAGATACAAAAAAATGCACTGAAAATAGACAAACTACGCTCTAAAAGGCAGATATTGGAGGCCAGTTGAATGTAATCAGAATGCAGAAAAAAATCATTTTCATCTCCATTTTAAAAATTTTACTCTAAAATTAGAAAAAAAAAGAAATAACATGCGTGGCAGTCCACCAATAAACTAGGGCCGCAGATGTGTGAGTGACATCCAATTTCCAAGATCTAAACTGCTGTTTTGTTGAGTTGTTGAGATCAACAGCACGCCCAGGAATGTTATTTATCCCCATAAATGGATACCTGTTTACAATATGAGCTACATCATAGTCCGTCACGTAGGTCGTGAGTTCGAAAAACACCATAAAATGAATTCGTTCACGGTGAGTCTGGAATCCATGACCCTCAGCACAAATCCAACCACAAGCCAGGCTACGCTAAAATTTGCTAACAATATTTCTGCGACCGGAAATTTCAACTCCTAAGAAAATCATGATGTTGAAAAAATTTTGGGCTTGCCCCCCCCCCCCCTGACCGAAATCCTGGCTACGCCCATGGGGTTAGGTTTGTATGGCAGCACCATGACCCCATCATTTGATTCCATCCATTTTCATATAATTTTTTTAACATTTATGCTTTCATGCGACGTTTGGTTAAGATTGGTTCATAAATAAAAAAGTTTTTCTTAGAAGAACTCAAATTGGGGGGCTATGTTTGTATGGCAGCCCCATGACCCAGTGATCCAATTTGGGTGAATCAAACATACAAACAGCCTGCGACAATAAGAAGCACGTGTGCTAAATTTCAGCTTGCTAGCTTCAATACCCGCCGAGTAAAACGCGTCGCAACAGACAGACAGACAGACGGACATGCTCCAATCGACTCCCCAAGTCATGCTGATCATATATATTTACTTTTTATATGGTCGGAGATGCTTCCTTTAATGCGTTGCAAACTTCATGACAAAGTTAATATACCCTTTCACTCTATGAGCGAAGGGTATAAAAACACTTTCGAATAACCATGTTTTCAGCAGGAAATCCTTTCCAAAACTGTGAGAACTTCACCATATAGGAGACAAAATAAACAAGGATTTGGAACTCTCTAGTATCTAGTTACTCGCAAAGTTTATTATTGCTGTTTTATGCGGAAAATGTACTAGAAACCCTATGCGTGCTAATCCACAGAAAAAGAGACGAGTAAAGCTAGGGTTTTGGGCGGTTTAGGCAATAGAAAAGCTAATCGATTTCGTCCCCTTGTGTGGGGACGAGTTGAACGAGTGTTTTTGGATGTTTTCAACGAAAAATGTACTCGAAACACTATGCGAGGTTTTTGGATGTTTTATACGCAAAATGTACTCGAAACCCTATGCGAGTTCGTCTACTTTCAGGAGACGAAATCGAATAGGGGTTTTGCCACTTTTGGCACTAGAAAAGCTAACCGATTTCGTCCCCAAGCAGGTGACGAACTGAACTAGGGTTCCTAAATACGTGGCCCGGCAATAATTCTCCCGTCGAGAGAATATTCTCGCTTTGCGGTAACGCATGGACAGATAGCCGGAACCGACTAAATATTCACACTGTAAAGGCTGATCTTCAAATAAAATGCAATTTTAAAATGACATGTAAAGATTTCCATAACTTTTCATTGCAAAATTAAGAGTTATTGGAGACTGTGCCATCAAATAAGAAATATGGTTACAAAAAATAAATGACATATCGGAATAAAAATATTTTTTTTTTTAATTTTTGCCCCCCAAAAAAAAAACCTAAAACCCGTATTTTATACGCTAGTGACCCGTAAATCAAAGGCAGGCAGGTGGTTAGCCTACATATATCGAACAACAACTGTCAGTTGTATGGGAATTGTGTCGTTGATGTCCGGTACTCGACCCAATAAGACGGACCTAATGATTTTTAAAACCCTAAATATCACTTTTTCATAATGCGGGCACATATAATTGTGACTGGCACTGCTGGAGGTATATTTGCGTTGCAGCCTGTAATAAAAGCATTCCATTTTAAGCATTACCATCGCTAAAACAACATACAAAATTACTAAATATTTTTACTAACCGTGTCCTGTGATTATCCATTGCGAAAGACATCCTATATTTGTTCAAGTTAAACGTTGGTACGCTACTCACTGTTTTTGACTCCATGTTAAAGGTGTCTTCATGTTGATCAAAAGATATACAGCTTGCCTTCCTACCATCAGTTCGGGAATACGTGTAATCCTTACTTAATGATCGACCACTTTTTATCACAGCTTCACAATTCTCTGATTTTTTATCAAAATTATGAATACTAGAGTGACTTGTATTTTCGAACGATGTGAGTACGATTTCAGGCAAATGGGGTGTTTTGGTTAGATTAGTATCCTGAATTTGAATAGGGACAACACTAAACGTGTTTGAAAACGACGATGATCTAGACTTTTTATTTGCCTCCGGTTCCTTGCGTTCTGCATTCGCCAGAAGATATATTTGTTCTTGAGATAAGCTCAGAACAACGTTATTTGATCTTTTGAATTGCTGCGCTTGCCCCGATATCTCATTCTCAATTTTCGGTTCTGAAGTGGGTATAAATTCGTCTTTGGGATGACGGTTAATAGATTTTCTATCCGCGTGGCTTATAATTTCAAAATCACTATCACAGACAGAGTGCACATAATTAGACATGTTAGGAAAACAAATATTCAATTGAAGTGAGGTCTTTTCAAAATGAAGTTCAGAATGCGACTGAGAACTTTCATAGAAATCCAATTCCTCACCATATAATCTGATTAGCGAAGGGTATATTCAATTTATGCAATCGATTTTTTATTTTTTGATGTGCGGATTAACTTCGCTTGTTAGCGAGTATATTTTCCCATAGAATAGAAAACTGAATATTGTGACATGTGAGTAGCTGCATGCAGGGGCGAACCCAGGAATTTATTTCGGGGGGTGATTTGTATTTGCAAAGTGGCTCATGAAATCCATGTTCTTAGACCTTAGGCTTAAGAGTGACCATATAATGTCCGATCGCTTGACCAATCGCCCGTACAGCACATACACTATGCAATTTATCGCGCAATCTGAAATGACAATCTCGCGGTCCACACGAGACAACACAACATAGCGAAACTTATATATTTTGTGGCCATGGAAAATCCATTGCTACTTTCGATGGTGAATGGGCCTGTCTAGAGTCTAGACACTCAATTTTCGTTTGTCTTCGTCATTTTGACAATTGAAACTTGGGATGTCTGCGCTATTTAAGAAAGGTATTCATTCTTGAACGCGATTGGAAATGTTAAATATGTCAACAACTCACCATCTATTCATACTATTAACGAAAGAATTGATCATTAATCTGTCCTGAACAAAGCCGCGACACACATCTAACGATAAATAATGAACAGATGTGGATAGAATGAAGCATTCATCTCTTCTGATTACTTGACGCAATCAGTTCAATGTTGAAAGTGGAAACGGAGCTTGAAGACGATAGGGAAGACAAAAGCGCGCATATGTGGACATAGCCAACGACCGCCACAACCACAACATGAAGAATGACCACTGGTTTATGTCAATAAATCAACAACTGAAAACACATGATTATCATGACAGATTGTATGAAAAATTGCATGGCAATATATTCCACACGTCCAATAAAAAAATGGACTAGATGGTCACAAACACCTTCCAATTTATCGGGGAATCAAAAAATTGCTTCAATCGATTGGAAGGTCTATGGGCACTCTCAAACGATAGTCTGACGTCGGGCATAGTGAAAATCATCACTTATGTATTTGATTTATCATTAAAGATATGTTTTGTGAATTTTATTCATACCTATAATTTTCATTTTACAATTTCGGGGGGTGTTTCATCCCCCAAATCCCCCCCTTGGGTTCGCCCCTGGCTGCATGCAATTAGGCAGCAGTTAAGTTATATAAAACCCTAGGTGCCGTTTTGACCATCCATTACAGGACAGAACTGCACATCATCCATATAAATTTGACTTCATGTGAAGAAGTTGTGCTGTTCTGTCCTGTACCCGATAGTAAAAAAACAGTCGTTTGCCTCGGATAAGCTTTGAACCCCAATCGGAATGCTAAGAAATGTGAGTGCTATGGGAGGCAGGCAACGTCAGGTCGTTCTTACTAGAAGAAGGAATTCCTGCATTTTAATTTTTTTATCGTTATAAACGATATCCATTGTACATTGTACATTGGTCTTACGGCAACTGCTTCTACGGGGCGGACCACACCGGTTTTGTCATTTCAAAACGGCCAAAAGCTGCCAATATGCCTTCCTGGCAAGAGCCGCGGCAGGAGCCCTGAAGGTTCGATGCAGGAAGGGTGTGTTTGTCTGTGTATATGTGTGGGTACGATATATGTGTTTTTTCGTCATATTGGGAGCATTACATCTCGGCGCGGCTGCTCTCAATTTTACTAATTCGCGCCGGTGTTGAAACAAATCCAGGCCCAGAGGTATGGATTTGTAGTGTCTGCAACCAACGAATCGGTTCGAATGCCAGATCAGTGCAGTGTAATTGCTGCAGGGAATGGGTTCACTTTAGGTGTTCGGGGTTACGAAGACAAGGTCAACACTCCTTACGCCTACCGTCCATTACCTGCTTCGAGCGGCGCGGCGCTCCCGCGTTTATAGCTTTTCCGAATTTGAATAGCGTAACCAAGCAAAATATGGCGTAACTATGCAAAATAAACAAACATTCCATTCAATACAATGGAAAAGCTTTCTGAATATTGTGTGTGCTTATACCTTATACTAGTAAAAGTTTTTTTTCGCACATTTTGTGAAAGCTTTGCCGCTGGAGCGCCGCGCCGCTCAAGTTTACGCTTGCAGTGGACGAGAGCCCTTAGCATATGTTGCGGCAGGTTGTATAAATTCCGGGCAACCCAGGTCGAGCTACCATCACCTACCAACATTCATAAGGCCGAGAAAAATATTAGGAACGTCATTACCACAGCCGCGGCACGTTTTATTCCGGCAAGACGTATCCCGAAAGTTCGGTCTAACTTCCCCACTAGTGCCGCCAGATTAGCCGATGAACGTGATCAGATCAGAAGCGCTCACCCTGATGATCCCAGAATTCAGGAGCTTAACTCCGAAATTGACCGACAAGTTAAAGACTATAGGAGGGCGAAATGGAATCAGCATCTCGGTGAATGTAACCTCAATGAAGGTGTCAGCAAATTATGGTCTACCGTCCGCGCCCTTTCCAATCCTCGGAAAGAAAAGGGCAACCACGCCATTGAATTTGGCAACACAAAAACCTGCGATCCTCTTCAGTGTGCTAGCCTGTTCAATAAACAATTTATTGAACATCCCAAGTCTGACGGCCTCAAGCGCAAAATTAGAAGACGGATTCGCAGCCGGAATCTTGACACCATACCATCTTTTACAGCGGACCAGCGGACCAGGCCGCCTTTAACTTGTCGATGTCCACGCTTGCCATCCCTGAAATCTGGAAAACAGGTCGAATTGTTCCCTGTCTCAAGCCAGGGAAGAGCGCAAATCTCGGGGAATCCTACCGCCCCATTACGATACTTTCTCCTGTCGCAAAGACGCTGGAGGCCCTTATTCACCCCACTCTTGTTGCACATGCGAAGCTAGAACCTCACCAGCATGGCTTCAGGAAGATGCATAGTACCACCACTGCCCTCGATGCGATCACTACACGCATTCGTGATGGTCTAAATCAACGCAGTCGTTGTCACAGAACTATTCTGGTGGCAATAGACCTATCAAGTGCATTCAATAAGGTCAATCATTCAATGCTCTTAGCAAACTTGTTGAATATGCATCTTCCTGCACAAGAGATCCGTTGGATTGCCAATTATCTAGCTGGTCGGCACTCCTTCACCGAGTTTCGAGGCAAACGTTCTAAGCTTAGGAAAATCAAATTAGGTGTTCGACAGGGAGGGGTACTCTCCCCCACTCTGTTCAACATCTACATGTCCGGCCTTCCCACACCACCTGAAGGAATCGAGGTGATTTCCTATGCTGACGATTGCACCGTAGTACTCGCCACAGGGAATGATAAGGATGAAATGCCCCTCCGAATTAATCGCTATCTAGGACGATTACAGGCATTTTTCCAAAGCCAAAACCTCACCATCTCTGCGTCCAAATCCTCTGCGACTTTTCTAACCACTTGGTGGGAGGACATCAGATGGGAGACGGATATACGTATTGGCAACAATTCTGTTCCTACTGTTAAAAACCCCAAAATTCTCGGGCTTCACCTAGAGAACATGATGACGTCTGCGAATCAAGCAACTTCAGTCTGTGAAAAAATGCGCAGTAGGAACAACATCCTAAAAGCTCTAGCTAGTAGCACCTGGGGCAAAGATAAAGAAACCATGCTAGCTACTTAAAAAGCGGCCGCTGATTATGCAGCCCCAGTTTGGACACATAGTCTATGTGACACAAACTGGTCCAAAGTTCAGGTCTGCCAAAATGCCGCTCTACGCATCGCGACAGGTTGCCTTCTGATGTCTGCCCAGGATCACTTACATCAGGAGACAAAATTGGTGTTTAGGTGCGAATAGAGTCCTCTCAGAGCGCCCACCACCAATTTCGCCTGAGGAGATTAGTCTCCCGAGAGCCACTAGAGTAACACTAGCTCAACTTCGGTCGGGCTTTTGTTCACGCCTTAATTCGTACCTTCCTCGCATAAACCCGGACATCCAAAACATCTGTCCAAACTGCAATGGTACTCCTCATGATGTGGGTCACTTGTTTCAATGCCCCGCTGCGCCCACTGATCTTACCCCTATATCGCTGTGGGAAACCCCTATAGCAGCAGCTATGTTTTTGTCCTTAGACCACACGGACATAAACATTGACGAACCATAAATCGTACCCACATAGATGCACAGCGGTTTCACACCTTTCTGCACCACTACAAGAAGAAGAACATCCATTGTACATAATACAAAGATACCAAAGACTAAAATTCAATTAGTTTGAAATTATCTACATTTGAAAATTGTTTCTTAACAACATTTTCCACAGTTTGCAATGCCAAATGTGCTATTGAGATCACGCACCGTACGTACCTTTCGCAAATGGTGGCTCCATATATGTATGTGGATAGCTCGTATATACTGGGACGGATCTCCTCCTATTCTCACATAATTGGAACAAGACGGACAGGCTTTTGCCAAAAAACCAACATTAGAATTTATTGACTCAGCAGATTGATCTTGAATGAGAACAACCAATTTCATCACATCCCGGTTGTGACGGACTTCATCGATTTGGGAAAAATGACGCAAGCCCCGAAGCCTATAAAATACCCACACCAATTAAAGCTACGTTGGTTTGGATTGCTTCAACATATCGCGCATCAGCTGAATCAATCTTTTTCTCCAAAGATACAAATTCAAAACCAGGTCTAGCCGGATCTAAGGCAAATATAGTGTTGTATTTATATTATACCCAGCCACTCCAGCTGTATGTGCTCCAAGGCTATGCACAATTAGATAGATATTGTCGAAATCCGCTCCTTCCTGACGTAGAAACACCGTTAAATTAGCAATGATTCTACCCATAGGCTGAACTTGTCTCATTGCTATAACGTAAAGGCTGTGCGAGTAGTAGGATCAATCCACCACAATCCATAATATTAAAGTTGCCTTTTCTCAGATATTCGTCGCGCGGTTTCGTATTAAAGAGTCTTTACTGTTCTCGTAGCTATGAATGATAATCCTAGTACAAACAAAATGACTTAAAAATAGTATACAAATGATCAAAATGAACATGCATCCTCACATTATTAAAGGTTTGTGTTCGTAGAGACGACTCATGGGATCATCGCTCAGCGATTGCAGTTTTGCATCCAATTTCGAGCCGTATTTAAATATTTTTTGAATGGTTCTACTTTCCTAGTATCGACTATAGATTAAAGGAACATTTCTGTATGGAAAATATAGCCATATAATGCTCAAAACCGGTGGTTTAACTTCGATCGCTGAGCGATGATCCCATGAGTCGTCTCTACGAACACAAACCTTAACTGCTATGAACTGAGCTTAATCGGAAAAATTAACAAAATTACTTACCTTATTGGCCAATCTGAATTTAAACTAGATCTTTTTAATAATTCTGAATCACAAATTCTGAATATGTCGCTATTACTAGGATCATTATTGGGAGTATATACGAAAAATCCAAGAAAGAAAATTTTTTGATAGCGAGGACATTGTAAGTTTTGCAATAATTACGTGTGCTAATGTTATGATCTGATTAATTTACTACCAAGTTCAAGCCCAATGAGAAAAATAGCACGCTATATGTAGATACTTACTTACTTAACTTACCACCTGTTCCTACATCATTTATTGATATTGGAGGTTAGCACTTTATAAATTGTAGTGTATTGAGCCTCAAGATTGTTAGCTCAATTGTATTGTCAGTACTGTGTTTACCAGCCATACTATAAAAGCATATACATAATGAATTTTACCAATCACCGTCAATTTCAAAGTGCCTGTGTATCTTAGGAAATCTTTAAAAAAAGGCCATAACTTTCCTGTTTTGAATTACGCCAAATATATTTTTTTACTCGGAACGCTCAATAATTCTTCGTTTCTTAAAATTATTTCTAAAATCTGCTTAGGTATACGGAAAAGGATTTACCACATTTAAATGCAATTTTCTTTATACGGTTATTTTAAACACAATTTCAATCGATATATTCCATTATTATTTTTTTCTGTCGAATTATTCCGCTTAAATAAAAAATGTAAATGTACATTACAAATTGCCACTCATTTATCGAATTTGTTATGAATGAATATCAAATAGTTTAGCAACTTCATTCAAGTCCGAAAACCTTTTGTTCTCATTAATGACTTTGCGTGCAATATTAATTCGATTAAAGATATTCCAAAGCAATATGCCAACAATTTTATCATCTTTTAGATAAAATATTACACCCTTATCATACTGGTCCAGATCTGAATCAATTTTTTGACTTTCGATAAATCGTTTTTCATTTTCCTCAGTCTTGCCATTTTCAATGGAGCGGACATCGTCGTCACCGGATGAACGTTTCGCAAATACACCGACTGTAGGTAAAGATGAGTCTACTAAGCCGATACCTTCAAAGCCAACTTCTGGACCCAAGTCAGACCAAAACATACTTTGATGTTTATATGGTTTTTCTGTAAGTATTTAGATACATTAGAACATACGTATTTTGTATGAATGTTAAATTGCGTACTTGCTCCAGTCATATTTTCGCCGGCCAGTCTACCCGAAACTACAGAATGATCGTGATGTTCCACTCTTCTTCGACCGAGAAGTGGATCATAAAAACAGGCTGCATCACCTGCCTAAATGCATGTCGGATTGTCAAATAGGTAGTTACACATTTATGTTTAGTTGTTGCTACTTACAACATACAAATGACGTCTGGCTTCTAGTTCCGCATTCACAACAAATCCACCAAGCTTCGAATCTGTTTCTAGCCCAGAAATCTCTGCAATATCGGTATTAGCATCGCACCCAACGCATACAACAACCTGTTATAAAAAAAACTGATTTAATAAATAAAAAGCTTCCGGCAGTTTCACCTACATGATCAACGAGAAGAGCTTCGCCGCTATTTAATTTTAACATCACTTGACTATTCTGGCAGGTAACTTCTTCAACCTCACTCTTAGGAATGACGGAAACACCTTGATCTTGTACTTTTTTAGTTGCCCACTTGCTGAGATACTCTGGCAATACTTTAGCCATATTTCCTGACTCATGAAATACTTGATACACTTTCATACCAGTTCCGCCACCTACAAACATGTAATACGTTAAATACAAACATTTAGACGAAAGCCGTACACTGCTACTCACTGAATTTACTTAAGGCACATGAAAGTTCGCTCCCCAAAAATCCACTCCCGATAACTGCAATTGATTTCTTGGTTTCAGCTATACGTTTAAGATTGATAAAGTCTTGCGTGTTTCGAAAAACAGTAATATGTTCCCTTACATTTGCCTGAGTTGCTTGGAAAACAGCAAGATTTTTCGGTGTGCACCCTACAACACAGCAATTAGATTCTGCCTTTTTTAGTTTGAATTCTATTACCTGTCGCTATTAGGCATTCGCCATAGGTTATTTCTGTGCCATCTGATAATATGGCCTTGCGGTCACAAACATCAATTTTCTTAACAGTGTACCCTTGTGCAATTGCTACACCTCCATTTTCATTTTCCATCAGTTTTGTAGGGTCTATGTAAAATTCGGCTGGTTCATAGTACAGACTTCTTTCTGCACCATTCCATTGTTTAAATCGAAAATCGGTAGGAATAATATTCTTTTCTGCATGAAACCATAGCTCTTTTGACAACGGTGGTCTCATATACGGACGTTCATATTCACTTGATACAACTAAAACCTGTATGAAGTACATGTACATGATAGAAACATATAAAGACTATGAATGTAAAGCATACTTTCGCCTTGGGGTCATGTGATTTAATCGCCCGGAATGCCGAAAAACTTGCTGTTCCGCCACCAATTAAAAGATAAGGAACTTCTGTTGGTAGGTCCGCCGAATTCAGGGGCACCTTTGCAGCTGTAATGTCCACACCAGAATTTGTGTAATATAGGATCTTAAAATAAGGAAGCTTTCACTCAACTTACGTACAGATCCCAGAGCATCATACGGACCCCCTTTTTTCCCCTTTGAATCATTGTCCGAGTTGCGACTACTCAAATAATATGCCTATGTCAATGTTTTTTTTTTAGATTGAGATTTAAGCCATTGTACACAAATGTACTTACGGTGACGGCTGCCCCACCTAATGCCAACAATCCGATCAGTAAACGATTCGTTTTATCATTCCCTGGTGAAGAGGAGTCCCCAGTAGGAATGGCTGCTGGCTTGCAATAATCTACTTTGTTAGGCAGTTTATGTTGATCCTTGGCATTCGATCCCTTCAGGCATAGACTGCTTTGCTCCTGATGAGGAAAAAAATAATTAAGCAGCATTCCAAGTAATATGTAATATGGTAGAAATAGCATGTGGAAACTAAAGATGTAGAAAAGGAATAGGACGCAACTGATAAAATTCTCAATTTATTCATCTGAGTTATTGTATTATCTTTTAAATGGTGAGATGTTATTGACTTCAACTTAGGTGGTGATTGTGTTCGACGAGTTTTTACCGAATCATATATGCTGCGCCTTGCGATGCATTTTTTTATTACAATTGTACCTGCAAGAAATAAAAGAGATCTGACTTATTTGGATTCAAGCATTATTTGAATGTAATATGTGGATTCACTTTTCAAAATTTAGGGATACCTAAACAATTTTCAAGTTAAAATTTTAAGCGGATTCTAGATTCTATGAATAAGTGTTGTCGTTGTGCAGACTATTTGCAGTTATTGTAATACGAGCTTTGGTATGCATTTCTTATTCCTGGTCAATTTTTTAGGACACGGATTTTAAAGATTAGGTCTGATGAATTTTCTGGGATGGGTATGTCTTTTGATATTGTTAAATCATTCTCTAATTTTTCTATGGATTAAAAAGGCCTGCAACACGGTGCCCGTCCACGATGAACAGGCTGCTGATGCCCTTCCTGAAGGTCTGCTGCATCAGATTCTGAGTCTGTGGATGAAGTTGTGGATGATGATTGTGTCTCCCTCTCAGATCTGGCTGCTCTCAATCGCGGTACACCCTGTCCCGTAACGTAAAAATTAGCAAAATCAGAGCACTTCAAACCCTTAACGAGATCATCCGCAACCCAAGGTTTTTGAATAAGCACGATATCGATAAGTGCAGCTGATGCTGCCTTTGCGTGGTGAAGGTTAATCTGAAGGAACCTCACCATTACACCTTCTCAATCACCGTAATGTTCCCCTCTCCATCCGTATCAGATCCGATGGAGTCAATTGTTGGGGATGGTTGAGACGCAGGAAAACCATCAAGGCGTTCCTGGTGCCTAAATATAGCCACCCAGATTTTGTCTTAGTCTGTCTAGAATTGCAGGATAAGGTCCTTTGCCTTCCCCAAACTTAGAGCAAGCCGTTGCGTTAGCAACCTCTTCTGGTACTAGCATAATACTGAGATGCGATTCAATGCGCATAATGTAGTCTAAAGCAGCTCGAACACCTACGACCGAGGTGAATTACCCTTGAATAACTTTTGGGAATGAATCTTCTCATTTGCAATGTAGGGCGCGAGCCTACTTTGATTACAAAAAAAAAAAACAGGCAGGAGGTGTTGGACATCGCTCTGGCATCGGAGGATGTCCTCCATTTAATAATCGACTGGAGAGTATCTGCGGAACATTCTTTATCCGATCACCGGTATCTACAGTTCAGTCTTGCTGCGCGCCGAGTCATCCTAAACCGGAGGAGGACTAACTGGCAGAGATTTCGTGACTCTCTGCTCGCAGGATTACCTTTCTTTCCAAATACTACAGACAATGGACAAGACAAAAATCGCAAAGCTTTAATTACTTCTCCAAAGTGTTTATTAGTTTTAGACAGCATTTTACGTACAATATCTAGAGCTAGTGAAGGGTGCCGCTATGCTTTCAGAGAAATAGGTGATTTCTTTGACATTACACTATGCTGGATACCGGCTCACAATGGCTTTGCAGGAAATTGCTGCGCAGACGATTTGGTTCGGAATGTTTTAGCAAGTATTGTTGAAGGCGACCGCGGGAAGATTAAAACACATATTGCCGTCTGTGCATCGATAATCGAAACCCCTTCTGAACGTAGAACCAACGCAAGATGGGCCTGCGGATATATTTGTGCTACGAGGAGGATGATCTGGCCTATACTAGACATATCCCGTTCCGCCATATTACTGTCGCTAGATAGGAAATCTATATGCAGCATAGTGGGGGTTGTAAAGGGGCACTGCCCTTTTGGGGAGCACGCCAGGAGACTCCGAATTCCTCACCGACTTCTACAGAAGTTGTGATGATAAAGATGAGAAAGAGAGTGTTCATCATTTTCTTTGTGAATGCCCGGCCTTATCCGAGAAAAGGAGGAATTTCGGTCGTATCACAATGGACCGATCTTTGGTCTAAGTGCCCCTTTACCTAACCTAACCTATGGATTCTTGGTTATCCAAACCACTCCTGGCCAAAAACCTGGCAACTGAAGTGGATGAATGCATTTGAAAACGCTGTTTAACTTAATAATTTTTATAAAACATTTAGGAGCGTTTTGAAATATCCAGTACAGGACAGTACAACACAATTTCCATACAAATTGGACAGTGCTGTATACAAAACAACTTGTATTCAAATTCATTATCAAATTTGTAAATAAGTTGTGTTGTGCTGGATATTTAAAAATGCACCTACATATACACTGCCTGTCATAACTATACCCGCACCATAAGACAAAGTAATCATTGGAAGTTGAAAGACAATACAGTAATTCCACATACTATAAACTCAAGGGATATTGAGAAGACAAATAATATCACAATAATTTTCCTTTTATGTCATACCGTTATTCTTCTATAAAGGAAAATCTGAAATTCCAATCTTTCATAACTATAGCCGCACTTGGAATTAGTATGGCAAAAACTGATTAAAAAGGCGAAATTTAAGAAGTAAATAACCGAAAATTATAACGGTTTTTCGTGTTTTTTGCTTATTGACCTCTCAGTAAAGATATTCGTTTCTTTTACATAGAAAACTCTTCCAAATTGTATTTTTGTTTATGAATTTTACGTAATAATGTTTCTCAAAGATTTTTTTTTTCTGTCTACTTTTAATAAAGGATGTTAGGCCACCTCCGTAACATTTCTTACATTAAACGAGTACCCATTTATGGGGATAAATAACACTGCTGAGCGTGATGCTGATCTCATTACCTCAACAAAAAGCAGATAAGATCTTGGAAATAGGATGTCACTAGCACATCCTGCGGCCTTAGTCCAATGCTGGATTGTCGCGCCTGTTATTTTTTTTTTTATTATTTGAGGCAGATTTTGTTTAAGATGGCCTCTTTTGTGCAGAAACATATTAAGCCCCTTTGTGAAATTGTTTTGTCCAAAATTCGGTTAAGAAATAAGTTTTGGCTTTGCCTGCTATAGTTATCTGCCACGTTTGCATACGCGTTCGCATTTTTCAGGTTATAGGACATGAACATCTTGGATTGAGATTTATTTGAAAAGGAGGCCAAGCTTGAAAGACTCAGAGATTCTGAATTTGGTGAGGAGATCACCTGAATATGAACTTTCTTAAACATAACAATTTCAGCTTATTGCCCGATTTTTTAGCTTTCGGCTTATTAAGTTTTACTGGTGCATGCGTTTACTTCACAAAACAACACCAACAGTTTTTCTTTTTAACCACTTTTGTGCCTGAACTTAATTTATGTCAGCCTAATAATTTTGGCTTCCAAGGTTGTTTTGGGCAATCTAGTTGTTTCTGGATGATGGGTTCTACAATGTTCTGATCAGCTGTCTACAATTCTGCAAATTTTTGCGTTTTAACTTTTTATCTAAAGTTTCTAAATTTGTTGAAGAACTTTTTCAAAAGATCATTAGTGACCAGATTTATACTCATTATTTTAAAAGTAATATTCTTTGAGAAAATTTCGAAAATATAGTTATTCATAAAATTTGTATTCTGCGGCCCGCTCAATCTTGAAGACAGTGATATTTGGCCCGACCCAGGTTTTGAGTTTGACACCCCAGTAACCTCTTGCTACAAAATCCGTTATGTGCCACGTCTTCTGTATTAAAACGAAAACAGTTTATGATCAGGATATCCAGATAAGTTTTTACTCTATTAGAAGTGGTTACATCAGCTTTTAAATACATAAACAACCCAGCTTAACACTATTAAGGAACTCTGTCCAAAATTTGTATTGAGATCTATCAAAATCCAGCAAGTGCTCATTCAAATTATTGGCCAGGATAGTCTACCAATAGAACACTTGATTTTGTTACTTCCAGCATAGGAAAAATTTCGTGGGATTGTCCTGATAATAAACTGCTTCAATTCTATACATAAGATAGGGCACATAACGGATTTTGAGGCAAGAGATTGCATAATCCCTCACCAGTCGCAGTAGTTTAAGTTGTTTCCAATGTTACAAATGTTAGGAAGGGGGCCTCTAATTGATCGAAATTCTTCAGGGAACCTTGGAGAATCATTGTTACGTAAAATTTATTTATAGTTTAATTTTTCCTTTATAGTGAAATAACGGTTTGGAATAAAAGGAAACTTTTTGTGAAATTATTTGTCTTTTAAATATCCCTTTTGTTTATAGTATATGGAATAACCGTGCTCTCTTTAAATATCTAAGGATCAGACTGTCTTGTGGTGCGGCTATTGTTATGACATGCAGTGTATATTGTTATTCTGCTGGACGTCATTAATCCGTGGCGAAAGTAACTATAATACTTCGGCTTGTAACACGATCTAAAAGAAATGCTTCTAAAAATAATGAGAAAAATAAAGGACATGGTTTATTATCACCAAAATTTAATCAAAACATTCTTGTAAGCTATTATCATAACCTTAAAAAAACCTAGCCGGCTCACCTGAAAAGAGATTTCGATTTACGTTATTTGTGCACATAAATATACGCCAAGTGCGTCGACACTGGTTCAAGGTAAACATTTTTACGAAAATTTCTATTCGTGGTTTACCGACGATGTTACTTCCTCCACACAAAAAAATGTGTATCAAATAAACTGTTCCGTCGAATGATTTGACAGAGACAGACTGCTTTCGTCATATGATTTTACATTTGACAGATTCCAGCGCTCTCTAGATAACATAGACAGCCTAGGGATGGGAATTAATAACCGGTTTACATAACATTGGTGAAATAAAAAACGTCACACACCGTCCAATCGATTGTACAATCTTTTTGGTCGTCAGGCGTCAGATGGTTTGGATGGTGTATGGGAATGGGACGATAAAATCAAATTTTTCTGAATGCACGATTGCAAGATATGTCCATGCAATTTTCGTACAGTCTGTCATATGATTGAATGGCATTCGTATGTGTTATCAGTTTTTGATTTTTCCTAATTTTTAACATAACCGGTAGTCATTCTTCATCGAAAGTAGCGATATGAATGTCCGTCTTCCATGGCCACAAAATATATATGTATTTTCGCTTTGCGCTTGTCGTTTCGTGTAGATCGCCAGGTAGTTGTACGAAGTATGTTGTATACGAACGTCGTAGAAATTCACGATATTCACACTCAACATAAAAATGGTTATAACATGAGAATTTGGAGGGCGTTAACTCTTGCAAATGACATAACCAAAATTTCATGTTGGTGACTTTTTTAAATTTAATTATCAAAATCGGACTCTGCGCGTTTGAATTATTACACGGCCATTCAAGAATTATTCAATTTCAAACAAAAGAACGAACAAAAGTAGCAAAATTGTAGCTTTGAATTTGACAAGCGGTTAATTGATTTGCAATATTGAATATCAGAACTAGACCTAAATGGCGATCAGTTTGGATGTAATGGCAACTGCCAGTTGGTTGCCGTGCAACCATTTGGCGATCAGTCTGGATAGACCTTAAAATATGTCTTTGCAACACTTGCATCTTCTGTGGTGGGGTATCTTGTTCTGTCAAATATAAGTAATGACAGCTGTCATTCGTTCGCACGAGAACGCGAAAATTACACGGCAGGGCGAGGGAAATCGATCAATTCACGGAGGTTTTCTCCAAGTCTAATGAAACAGAATAAGTATGTAAGTTTAAAATCAAGACGAAAAAATGGACTTACATGCACCTGTTAATATGAATAAGGTGAGTCAGATGTGAGTGACATCTAGAATATAAAGTCTAATTAAATTATGCACGTTAATTTCATTGTAGACTCTTGAGGAGATGACGCCAGAGGAACGTTTGAGGTAAATATATTTATGGCAAAATATATAATGAAAACCGGTGTTACATTTTTATGATCCTTAGGTATGAACACCAGAAAATGCACGAAAAGCATAAGGGTCATGAAGCAATGCACTCTGAAATGGTTTTGGTTCTCCTTGTGACATTGATTGTTGCTCAAATTGTACTTGTCGAGTGGAAGAAGCGACATTACAAATCCTACTCGGTGATAGTGAAAAGCTAATAGAAAGGATCAAAATTTATAGATATGCTTATTTTCAGATGACTTCATTGGTTGCACTTTGGCTCATTCCTATGATAATCGCTGCGAGGAATTATTGGTTTCGATTTATATTCTTTTGGACGTTGCTAACTTTAATAACGGTCTTTATTATGTTTAAGGCGAGTGAAAAACCTATAAAGGGAACTACACCAAGGTATGAGCCATAAGGACTGTCGACACTTGATAGCCATGGAATATGTAAAACTTTTCAAATTGTTTATGTGTACATTTATGTACATATTCCTATGCCCCTGTTCTAAATATGTATATGACAGTTTTCGTTCTTTTAAGTTGCAAGAAACACAGAACACATAATGGCCAAAAAATAAATGAGGCACTTATTTCCAAAACTCGCTTCTTGCATTTTGGAAATTTTTAAGGTAGTTTTTTTTTTTTTTTAAATAATTAAAGTCTGACTTTGCCTTTTCCCTAAAAATGTTACATAATAAACTTCTTACTGTTTGTGGAATATATTGAAAGACAAAACAATTTCAAACATTTTTTCTTGACTTTACAATCAAACTTGGAAATTGATATTTTTTAAAAATGCAAGAAACGAGTTTTGGAACTTAGTGCCAGAAATACACTCAGGCCCATTCTCTCAAAACTCTTATCGAATGGTTGGTCTTATCGCATAGAGAAGACACAATTTTCAGAAGGCTTTTCCATTATATTGAATGGGATTGTATGAAACTGCTCAATGATTTTTGTCTTTGGAAATTATATTTGTAAATATGTCTTTTATTACAATCAATTATAATAATTTATCAATTTTATTTTTCTGAAACTAGGCTAGTCTACAAATGGTTCTACCTAGTTTATAAACTAAGTTACGGATTAGGTATAATCGGATACATTATAATGATGGCAACATTTTCTGGACTGAATTTTGTCTTTAATCAACCACCCAACGTTTGGATGGATGTGGGCGGTCTGTTTGTTTTCTATGGATTATATTTCGGCGTGCTGGGACGGGACGTATCTGCTATATGCACAGACAAAATTGCAGCTCATATAGGAGTACTTCTCGATATATTTTCAATATATCTACAGTATGTCTAAATTATCTTTATTTTTAGTACTATTCACCGCAAGGAATGCCCACAAGAAGCTTGGAGAATAATATTTGTGCGGTATGCGGAAACCATATCATAGTTAGTGAAAACGAGGAGGGTGTTATAGAGAATACCTATAAACTCTCTTGTAACCATGTTTTCCACGAATTTTGTATTCGAGGTTGGTGTATAGTTGGAAAGAAACAAACGTGTCCCTATTGCAAAGAAAAGGTGGATTTAAAAAAAATGTTTAAAAATCCGTAAGTATCTACTAGGTTATTTACAAATATCTTTAGTTTATTTCAACGATTGAGTCCCCTTTCTTGCAGTTGGGAACGACCACATGTGCTTTATGGTCGACTGTTGGATTGGATACTTTGGCTTGTCGCATGGATTCCGTTGATATTTTTCATAGTCCAAGGAATAAACTGGGCCCTAGGGTTGGAGTAACGAAGCGGATGTCTTAACGCGCTTTACCGATTAAATGTAGTAGTTTTTTTGGAGGAAATAGTATCGGATATATTTAAGATTTCATACGAATGGACATATTTGTACCCAGAAAGAATTTTATCTAATAATTAAATACAACTTTAGGCCATTCTTTTTTGTTTATTGTACTTTCCATTGAAATTGCGTGTAACTAGTTGATGATTTCTTTCTTACAACGATTGTAACTTTAATTACAAAAAATACATTTATAGTGTATATAATGTTAAGACATTTTAGTTGATAATTATTTTTGTAAAATTCCTAAAAGTTCCTAAAATCCGCATTTTTCTTCATTTTTTTTTTTAAATAGCTGATGAACTCGTGGTTGGATTTTTGCATATGTTCATTAGATTTGTTCACAAAAAAATATATAAACCACAGATCATTTTTTTAATTAGTGTCTACTTGGTCTTACGGTGCCTTTTCTGGTCTGATAACTCCGAATGCATATTTTTCCACGAAGAAACGGCAGTTGGCTAAATTAATTTAAGCCATTATTGAGATAACTGTTAAGCTTTAGTTGCACCTATTGAAAACGATTTCACGGCTAATTTCGAGTTATCCGTTTTAATATTAATGACCCCCATGAAAAAGGTGCCGTCTAAACTTTATTCATACTTGATAAATGACTCTCACGGTCGTCTGTTATTGCCGATTGCACATAATAATAATAATAATTTAGTTGCGAAATAAAGTACAGTTGCACTCTACGGAAATAGTTCAAATATTTAGCCAAAGTGACCATGGAATCTGGTATCTAAAAAATATTCTGAGAGGAATTGCTTACTTCACCCTGAAAGTGGTACATAGTCAAAACACAGGGTTTGTTAAGAGGAGTTCTCCATAATGCTAATGGAGGATACTGAATTTTGAATTCTTTTGGAGTGATCCTTATATCCAAAAAGACATTGGGACATCGTTTGCAAGTAGTCGTTATATGGGCAAGATGCATTTTATTTGGAAGAGGATGTTCAGGAGGCTTTTGAGCAAAATAGCGGTAAATACCACAGAGAATCAAGGAAATTGCGAATATTGAATTATAAAATTTAGGGAAGTACTTTACTGGGAACCAATCAGTTATATTAGTGAGAACGAAATGTCCTTTTCTCCCTTAAGTTGAACATTAGCAAAATCCAGAGTTCTTCTTCTTTTAGCGGTGCAGAAAGGTGTGGAACCGCTGTGCATCTATGTGGATTGGAGTTATGGTTCGTCGATGCTTTCGTCCGTGATGTCAAGGGACAAAAACATAGCTGCTGCGATAGGGTTTTCCCACAGTGAGATAGGGGTTAAGTCAGTGGGCGCAGCTGGGCATTGAAACAAGTGACCCACATCGTGTGGAGCGCCAGCGCAGTTTGGACAGATGTTTTGAATGTCCGGGTTAATGCGAGAAAGGTACGAATTGAGGCGTGAACAAAAGCCCGACCGAAGTTGAGCTAATGTCACTCTGGTGGCTCTTGGGAGCCTAATCTCCTCAGGCGAAATGGGTGGAGGGCGCACTGAGAGGACTCTCTTCGCACCTAGTCTCGCAATAGACCGACTCACTACTGCAGTGTGAATCTCAGCGATGGCAGCTCGGTATGCATCATCGTCGTAAGGGTCCCTCTTGTATCCCTGGACCTCTCTCTCTAGGTCTCGCAAATCACGCCTGACATGTCGTGGTGGAGGAATTCGGTCCATGAGACTTTAGTTAGGATGATTCTCACGGTAGCAACCAACAAGATATTGTTAGGGCAGTAGGAGATTGTGGTCACGTATTGGCATCAATTTTGTCTCTTGATGTAAGTGATCCTGGGCAGACATCAAGAGGCAACCTGTGGCTGTGCGTAGAGCAGCATTTTGGCAGACCTGAATTTTGGACCAGTTTGTATCACATAGACTATGTGACCAAACTGGGGCTGCATAATAAGCAGCTGCTCGACCCACCGCTTTGTATGTGACTAGCATGGTTTCTTTATCCTTGCCCCAGGTGCTACCAGCTAGTGCTTTTAGGATTTTATTCCTACTGCGCATCTTTTCGCAAACGGATGCTGCGTGATGAGCTGACGTCATGGAGCCCGAGAATTTTAGGGTTAGCAACAGTAGGAATTGGATTGTTGCCAATACGTACATCAACCTCCCACCGACAATCCACCGACCAGGTGGTAAGAAATGTCGCAGAATATTTAGACGCGGAGATGGTGAGGTTTCGGCTTTGGAAGAAAGTCTGTAATCGTCCGAGATAGCGATTAATTTGGAGGCGCATTTCATCATTATCCTCCCCTGTGGCGAGCACGGTGCAATCGTCTGCGTAGGAAATCACCTCGATTCCTTCCGGTGGTGTAGGAAGGCCGGACATGTAGATGTTGAACAGAGTGGGGGAGAGTACTCCACCCTGTGGAACTCCTAATTTGATTTTCCTTAGCTTAAAACGTTTGCCACGAAACTCAGTGAAGGAATGCCGACCAGCTAGATAGTTGGCAATCCAACGGATCTCTTGAGCAGGGATATGCATATTCAGTAAGTTAGCGAGAAGCATCGAGTGATTGACATTGTCAAATGCACTCGTTAGGTCAATTGCCACAAGAATCGTTCTGTGGCAAGGACGTCTGTGGTTTAGCCCATTACGGATGCGTGTAGTGATCGCATCCATGCTGGTAAGGTTCTAGCTTAGCGTGCTTAACAAGAGTGGGGTGAATAAGGGCCTCTAGCGTCTTTACGACAGATGAAAGTATTGTTATGGGTCGGTAGGATTCACCGAGACCAGCGCTCTTTCCCGGTTTGAGACAGGGGACAATCCGTCCTGTTTTCCAGATTTCAGGGATGTCAAGCTTAGAGATCGACAAGTTAAAGGCTGCCGTGAGATACTCAATGGCTGGAAGGTCGAGATGTTTCAACATGGCCATCGGGTCCGAGGGCCTTTGAGTTTTTAGCATTCTCAATGACTTGTTTAACCTGGTCCGCAGTATGTCAGTGTCAACATTTCTACTGCGAATCCGTCTTCTAATTTTACGCTTTAAGCCATCGGACTTGGGATGTTCAATAAATTGCTTATTGAACAGGCTTGCGCACTGAAGGGGATCGCTGGTGCTCTTATGGCCAAATTTGATGGCATTATTGCTCTTTCCTTTCCTAGGATTGGATAGGGCGCGGACAGTAGACCATAGTTTACTGACACCTTCATTGAGGTTGCAGTCATTGAGGTGCTCGTTCTATTTCGCCTTCCGATAGTCTTTTACTTGTCGATTGATTTCGGAGTTAAGCTCCTGAATTCTGGGATCACCTGGGTGAGCACGTGTGATGTTATCTCGTTCATCCGCTAATCTGGCGGCACTGGTAGGGAAATTAGGTCGAACTTTCGGGATACGTCCAGCAGGAATATAACGTGCCGCTGCTTTGGCAATGACGTTTCTAATATTTCGTTCGGCCTTATGAACGTTAGTTGGTGTAGGTAGCTTGATGGACTTCGCCGACGAGTATGCTTTGAAACCCTCCCAATCGGCTTTCTTGTGATTGACAAACGTTCGCTTCTCAGACTTGGTCAGGTTTGCTGGTTTGTCAATTCTTATTATGATTGGGAGGTGATCGGACGAGAGAGCAGTGTGCGTCTCCCATCGAGTAGCGCTGATTAGGCTGGCACTTACAATAGTTAAGTCAGGAGAGCTACTGCAAGTGCCTGTGACTCGAGTCGGCGAGTCTTCATTATGTGGACAGAAATCTGAGGCGTCTAGAGATTCGGCAATAGTTATACCCCTGGCATCGTTGTTGAGGTCAGAATGCCAGAGTTCATGGTGCGCGTTAAAGTCACCAAGAATGATCCTGTGCTCTCCAGATAGGAGAGGACCAATATCGAAACGATAGCCACCTCCAGGGTGAGAATCATTCCTGGCGGCTGGTCTATCTTTGCGCAGTATAACGTAATTGCCATGGACGCTAAGAGACGAGTGCGAATGGAGCAAAGTCTCCTGGATGGCAGAAATCAGAATTCTGTTTACACTCATGAAGTGAGTGATCTCGGTAATTTTTTGGTGAATGCCGTTGCAGTTAAACTGCAATAAGGACAGTGGAGTGAAAACCGCTGGAGGAGGAGCAGGAGTTAAACTAGGTCTAGCATTCCTAATCATATTGTTTGGGGGTGCTGGGGGCTGAGGAGGAGGTGGAGGGCTAGGAGCAGCCCGTGGTCGCCCTGTGTTTATGCATCCCAGTGCAACATATAGTACAGTAATCGGGTATATTTTACTTAAAAAAAATACGTAATGGCTGAAATTTGGTGGAGATGTTAAGCAACAAGCCCTAAGTCTAAATCTGAGTTTTCGTATTTGTGGGAGTGGGGGAAGTTATTGTAATTTGCCTACTTATAGGGGAATTTTGCGTTTTTCCTTAATATGATTCTTACAGTTGTTCCTACAGTAAAGTGATGTGTAGAAGTTTTGTTTCTAATCGAGTTGTCTATTCAACGGTACCTAAATCAATATCGTAGGCCAAATAGTTCCGTTATAGTGACCGGTTAAAGGGCAAACTGGCACTAATAATAAGAATATTTTGCTTAAGTAAAACGCGTAATGGCTGAAAATTTCGAATTTTTTTTGGATATGTTAAGCAACGTGCCCTAAGTCTAAATCTGAGTTTTCGTATTTTTGGGAGTGGGGGAAGTTATAGTAATTTCCCTACTTATGGGCGAATTTTCGTTTTTCCTTAATAGCATTCTTACTGGTATTCCTACAGTAATGTAATGTATTGAAGTTTTGTTTCTAATCGAATTGTCTATTCAACGGTACCTAAGTCAATATCGTAGGCCAAATAAACTCGGCGTCAATGAAACCGGGCAACACGGTAAGCGCCAACTCTAATCAAAACGGGCATTGTGTTTGTTGCATGAGTTAACGGTACTTCAGATAAAAATCATAGTCATTTGAATTGCCATTAAATGCACTTTCTGTAGATATAATTTTCATAGTTGTAAGTTTCATACTTTTAGAGAAAATTGAATATAAGTTCGAAAGTGGCGAGTGGCCCGATTTTTGTGAAGCCGAGTGTAGTTCCGTTATAATGAGCGGTTAAAGGGCAAAATAGCACTAATAATGAAATATTTTGCTTAAGTAAAACATAAAACGACTGAAATTTGGTGGAGATGTTAAGGGATACGTCCTAAAGCTATATCTGAGTTTTCGTATTTATGGGAGGCGATTGTTATATTAAATTGCCTACTTATAGGTTAAATTTGCGTTTTTGCTTGATATCATTCCTATTGTTGACCGTAAAGTAAAATGGTAGAGGTTTTCTTTCCAATCAAATAATCTATTCACCGGTACCTTAATCAATATCATAGGTCAAGTAAACCCGTTGTAGTCAAGGATCAAAACAGTACAATAAATGGATATTTTCTTTAAAAAAACGTGATGGCTCAAATTTCATTTAGGAGACGAATCTTGTGTCTAAAACTGAGTTTTCGTATTAGTGGGGATGGAGGAAGTTGGGGTAAATTGCCTATTTAAATGCGTATTTAGTGATTGCTAGAAACTTCGCTATATCAAGTTGTATAAATGTGTGTTCTTGCTGATTGAATTATTATCTCTTAAACGATACCAAGCTAGGCCAATTAGCGCAGTCGCAGTGATCGTTAAAAAAAATAATTTCTTCACATATAGTCACTGCAGTTTTATTGATGCAACAACAGAAATTTATGACTACCTCAATTTTGGTTTCTTAGATTGATTTTCTTCCTCTTTTCCGGATACATTATTGCTTGCGCTACAATTGTGACCAGCTTCGTATCCTTCTGGGTTTGATGAAAAAAGCCCATCGTTATGGAGGTAAGAGTAGAACAGTCAGCTATATTGCTACACGCGTTTCAAACAAACCATACAAATTGGAGAGCACTTTAATCCTGCTTTCCGACACCCCCATGCTTTCCCACAACCAGTTTTACTTGCACACAAAATAATGCCTTGGTTACACGTTACACAGTGCGAGCTACCGTGCGAGTTGGCCTAGACAGCTACTGCAGAGTAGCTACTTGCACCATGTGACCGCATCACGTATGATGCGGTCACATGGTGCATCATACGTGATACGGTCACATGGTGCAAGTAGCTACTCTGCAGTAGCTGTCTAGGCCAACTCGCACGATAGCTCGCACTGTGTAAATAATGGGTAACTCTTCTCAAGCAAAAAAGCAAATTTAGCCTATAAGTAGGCAATTTACTATAACTACCCCATGATATATACGCAACTTCAGATATATATTTATAACGCATCCCTTAACGACTCCACCGAATTTCAGTCATGATTTATTTAAGGAAAATATTCCCATTATTGGTACTATTTTGACCTTTAACTGACCACTATAACGGAACTATTTGACCGATGAAATTAATGTAGGTATCGTAGAATAGATAATTTGATTAGAAACAAAACTCCTATACATCACGTTACTGTAGGGTCAACAGTAAGAATGATATTAACGAAAAATGCAAAATTCGCCTATAAGTAGGCAATATACTCCAACTTCCCCCACCCCCACGAATACGAAAACTCAGTTTTAGATAAAAGACATGTCCCCTAACATCTCCAGCAAATTTCAGCCATTACGTATTTTTTTTAAGTAAACGGCCGTTTTGTGTCTTTAAATACTGTACTAATATGATGTGGAGTGCTGACCAACCCTTCTCAAGCTAGAACACCTGAGATCTACCCATTCCAAGCAGCAATTACACTGACCTGGCATTCGTACCAATTCGTTGGCCGCAAACACTACAAAACCATACCTCTGGGCCTGGATTTGTTTCAATGCCGGCGCGAATTAATAAAATTGAGAGCAGCCGCGCCGAGATGTAATGCTTCCAATATGACGAAAAAACACATAACTCGAATCCACACATATACACAGACAAACACAACCTTCCTGCATCGAACCTTCAGAGCTCTTGCCAGGGAGGTATATTGGCAACTTTTGGCCGTTTCCACGTAGAAAACGGGTGCGGTCCGCCCCGTAGAGGCAGTTTCCGTAGGACTGCAAATCCAGAGTTCGCTAAGAATAGTTATCAGTGCAACCCAAGTCGGTATAGGAGTATAATGTACGAATTAATAATTAATTAGAAGGACAACAGTGATATTATTTATTAGTTTATGTATTTATTACTTATATTAATAATTTTATGATAACACATCATGCTCCTCAAGGAACATCGAACATGTTGTGGCCAAATAGATATGTTCATGACCAATGTGTTAAATTGATAAAATATTGGTAGGAACAATTACAGGTATCCCTCGACTTAGGACGCTTCGACTTAGGACATTTCGACTTACAACGCGTGAACAATTTAGACCACGACTCGAGTTACAACAATTTTTGTTTCGACTTACAACGCGATTCGAAAAAAAGAATCGTTTAAAAACACACGTGCAAATATCAGAATTTTTTTTCCGGTTTGTACTCAGTTTCCTCCCTGGGGCATAAAGCTTCTAATTTATTTGTTGAGATGATATTTGAAGAAGAAATTTTGTTTTGGCAAAGAAAATTAGCTGGTTCGTTAAGGACCTTATAAAGAAGTAAATTTCAACGCTAGTGTAAAGGATTGGGCCAGCATAAGTCTATCAAAAAATGCTGCAGTGGCGGCAAACAGTTCCTGATCAATCATTAAAACTTAAGAATTAAACATTTTTGAAACGCAGAGCGCCACGCCGTATGCCGGAAAAGGAAGCATACATCTAATGCCGGCCCCACACTGTCCGGGGTTTGTCAAACCACGTAGTACAAAAAATCAAAGTTGTGGAAAACAAACGCTTGGAAGAGACAGAGACGATGGGGGGGATTCAACAAAAAATAACGTTTGTTGAATTCCCGCATCGCCTCCGACTTTGCCTGGCGTATGTTGTCTACTACGGGGATCTTTTGTACCACGCAGTTTGGCAAGCCCCGGACAGTGTGGTTGTAATAGAAAATAAACAATATCCCATAGCTAGGCAAAATATAACCTCGTAAACATGTATAAGGTGCTTGAGCGTTTCGAATGTGACCTAAATTTTGATTGATATCGAAAATACATAAAATCAGCAACATACAATAGAGAGTTTTAGCAAGTCGTGAAAACCGTGGTGGTACGACTTGGCAGAATACTTCCTTAAATTGGTAGCGATAAAATTATGAATTGTTATTGAATTTAATTCTTCTGTCTTAAATTAAGCCGAACACACCATTCACGGCTATAGGATACGACAGCAAATAAATATTTCAATTTTTATTTAACCTTTTTAACGTTTGCACGACTCGCTAAAAGTTTAGCTGATGTAGTAACTCCGAAATAACCTTTATCTCACAAAAACAACTCTGTTGTAAAAAGTTTCCGCCAAAGAAAAAGTTGTCAGCCGCAAAAAGGATTGATATAATACAATCCCGCCAAAAAGCTCGCATGGATATGCATTCAAAAGTGATTGAATTAGTTTATAGTTTCCACCAAACCAGCGTGGTGCGGTACGCGTCAGAATTTGTGAAATAATTTCCGCCGCGGTAGACCACGCTGAATTTGCCAATTCGTGTGGAGTCTGTGTTGTGTGTACCGCGTACCGCACCCGCGCTGGTTTTGTGGAAGTTAATTTCTTTCAACGCTTATTGGCGGGGAGCTTGACGAGGGTGCTATTTGCTGCTATGCTCTTTTCTGATCAGATTTAATCTCGAATCTTATCCAGCCTTGTAAATAAAATGTCTTACAAACTTTTTTGCTTTCCTTCGTATAGACGACTTTTTTATACAATAAAGTTCTTTCGTAATTTTCTTAAGATTGGTTTTATCCTGCAATTACTCCTTTGAAAACTCCCCGCCAAACAGCATTGCAAGAAATTAGCTTCTCCCAAACCAGCGCGGGTGCGGTACGCGGTACACACAGCACAGAACAAGATTTTCGAAAAAATGCGATTTTCAAACTCTTATATCTCCGGTGTTTTTCATCGTATCTTCTTGAAATTTTCTACACTTCGTAAGACGGCGCGAGTGACAACCTGTACCGAATTTGAACACTCAGGACCAACCAGGGTCGGAGCTACAGAGGTCCGAAAACCCGTACTTGTTCCGTCGTGTAAACATAGTCTTAGTCGCATTTCACTTTTGATTTGTTCAAATTTCTTCTTTTTTCTTTGCCGTGCGGGACGCTCCCGCGTCCCTAGATTACTTATTAGACTCCATTGAATTATGTATTAATATGAAAAAATATAATTTGTACACAGAATTTGCAACTTATGGAAAAAATGAGGAACAGTTTCTTTAAATGTAAGAAATATAATACCCTCTGTAAATTTTCTATAATATCTGTAGAAATTTAAATTATTTTCCATAAATTAAATATCTGTCGAATAGTATGAAGTTATATTTTGCTCCGTATCACCTTTAGATTTAAGTGAACTTTTGTACTGACCTTCTGCAATAGAGTCACTTTGGAATCTACCTCCATTTGCCAAACGGTAATTTATTTTGAGATCCTTTTATATTTTCGAGATTGATAAGTGGCTGTATGCTCCCTGATTTTTTTCACTAGCTTTTTACAATATGGTATTGCTTTTTACCTTGAGCTCGAACTAAACTGCTAATTGCACAATTTTAAGCCATTGTGATGAGAATGAGAATTTTGTCTTAAAATCGAAATCGATCATCTCAACAAATAGTAAGAAGTTTTCAATACCAGGGTTTTCTAAATTAAATTCTTAGATAGGAAAAGAGAATTATATACCTAAATACTTATGTCACAACAAAAATTGTCCCGACACCTTCGCCAGTTCACAATAAGAGAGCCCAAGGCGGCATATGCAAAATATTACGCAAATTAGTCAATATGTGTTACATGCAAATTTATTTTGAATGCTCCTTTTTCTTATAAAACTTATCATTAAGTAAACAGTGTGGAGTTTTGAGCTGCGTGACTGTGTTCTTGCCTACGTGCAATATGGTTATTCGACTTACAACGTTTTCGAATTAGGACGCATTTTCCTGGAACCAATTAGCGTCCTAAATCGAGGTATGCCTGTACTGTATTAATTCTGGTTCCCAAATTTCGTGGGTGCGAATTTTAACTAATTGTGGAAATCTTGACTTATCGTTCCATTCTATACACCAACTGCGGTGCATGTCTGTAGTATTTATGGCATGGCAACTTACCAGCTCTATGGGAACTACGCGGAAGTTTGTCTGTTTGGAGGAGAAGATCCCCAGCGGAAGAAATATCGAGTTATTCAATTTCGGAAATGTCACATTGGAATCTCTGCATTGAGACCGCTAATAGTCCTGACACATCTAACTGAGTTTACGAACGAATGCAGTTTATGAATTCAAAACGAGTTTATATGCGGTTTATAACGAGATTATATGCCGACTGGAGTTTATGAAAGCTCTCGTAACCACGTTGTAACCCGCAATTCGGTGGAGCTTTCGATTCTAAACCTGCATTATAACCACGAAAAAGCTCATTTTGTTTAAATTTCTTCCTAGTTGGCGAAAATAAATCAAAAATTATGATATTAGTACGTCATTATGTCACAATATTATCATCTGTTTTGGTTTGAATCTGACATTATGTATGCATGTATATATATATATTTGCAGACAGTTTTCGGATT
Organism: Microchrysa polita; assembly: GCA_949715475.1. Lineage (NCBI taxonomy): Eukaryota > Metazoa > Arthropoda > Insecta > Diptera > Stratiomyidae > Microchrysa > Microchrysa polita. The sequence continues at coordinate 353,540 of OX454415.1, forward strand.
CGTTAAATATGGTGGGTAAAATAACAGTTTATATTCTGAATTATTATTGAAGTCGTTAATATTTCTTAATTTTAGATTAACTGTTCGACGCCCGAATAATACTTTTTGAAATACATACTGTTCCAACAATTGAATACAATCTAATTGAAGTGAATCCAATCTGGAACAACCAAGTTATTTTCTTCTTTGCTCCTTTTACCGCTCCATGGCATCGCTCGGCCGGCGGTGTGAGCACGTCACTCGTTCTGGTGGTAGTTTAAACAACCTGAAAACCCTAAAACCACGCAGTTTATAAGCGGTGCACGTTGGGAAGCGGTATCGAATAGAAATAGGAGAGGGTAAGGCCGGAAAGCGCATTCATGAAAGAAAACTGAAGAAACTACATTGAAAAAAATAATTTAAACATTTTATAATATGCTCTGTGAATAAACTGTGTTTCTATTTATTTGCACTTTATGAAACGAGTTTATTGACTAGTGTGTCAGGACTATAAGCGTATATAGCTGAGTAGGTAGAGTTGCTGACCTTGTGACTGAAGGTCGGATGTTCAAATCCCGATTGGGACGAAACTTTTTTCCTCAATTTTTGGTATTTTTTCCCCAAAATTTTTGTGATTTCGTACAGATAGACGTCACAAAAGATGATTATTTCTTCGCACAATCTTTTCTCATGATGAGAAAAACTCCCACATTTGGTTTAAAAAAACAAATTCGCTCACATTTCCTATATGCGTCCGCCATCTACATTTGATTCCTCTAAGCTCTATCCCACTCGTTCAAGGACGAATTTCCTGAAGGTCGTCCAAAAACAGCCATTGTGCCGTGGATGCCGTGCGTGAAATTATTACGCAAGACCGGCATGTGGCATACCGTGAGATAGAGGCATCTTTGGGCATTTTTCCTCCGGCCATACATTCGATGCTGCATGAACACTTGGCCATAAAGAAGGTTTGTTCCCGTTAGATCCCGTATAATTTAGCAATTGCTCAAAAAAAGGCTCGTGTCGAATGGTGCAGAAAAATGATAAAAAAATACCATAACGGTGCATCAAATGACGTGAATAAAATCGTCACCGGTGACGAATCATATGGATCTGTGCCTATGAGCCGGAAACTAAACAGCAGTCGACCGTGTGGCTGTTCCGAGACGAGCCCAACCCAACAAAAGTTGTTCGCGCATGAAGCACTGCGAGGCAAATGGTGACCTGTTTCTTTGGCCAAATGGGTCCTGTGGCCATTGTTCCACTTGAGGAACGAAGTACGGTCAATTTCGAGTGGTACACGACCATTAGCTTCCCCGAAGTCTTCGGGGAAATTCGCAACACGAGAAGACGAATCATTCTTCATCATGGCAATGCGAGGTCTCACACATAAGTTGAAACTAGCGCCTATTTAACAGGTCAAAACATTGAATTGACGGGTCATCCGCCTTACAGCCATGACTTGGCACCGAATGATTTTTTTTTGTTCCCATTTATTAAAAATAAATTACGTGGTTAACGGTTTTCTTCGCCCGAAGCAGCTGTTGAAGCGTTCAGAAGCCATGTTTTGGAGGTGCAAAAAATGCGTCGAAAATTGGTTTGAGCGCATGCTAATGGCGAATATTTTGAAAAACAATAAAGCCATGTTTGAAAATAAAAAAAATCGTTTTCATCTGTTTTCAAGAAAGGTTTTTAGTAACCCTCGTATTCTATTTTTTTTTTAAATATCCAGCCCATCGAAAGTATTCTCACGGATAGGAAACCATGTGAAACAAAAATCAATTATGTATAAAAGTACAATTGTCTGTAATATATGTACGTAAATGAACTGGTGTAATAATAGAACAACATAACATAATATTTTTCATGCTATTGATTGTTCAACATTAGTTCAGAGTGTCTACGAAAGTGGACAAGCTCACAGTATCAAATTACTCTAGTCTTTTTCAATCGCCCTCTAATACTACTGCAGTTTAGGTGGAAAATTAGTGTGTATCTCGTAAAACACCTTCATATTGGAAAAATCAATTAACTATAGAATACAAGATTTTTTAGTACTGGATTGAGGTACAAACTTTTAAAAAATGCCGAAAGAGTTGAATTTTGCCAAAAGATTCAGCTTACAGAATTGTGACGAACTTGAAAAGGGATACATATCAAGTCTTAGTGTAAGTGACCAGCAGAAAAGCGTATCTGAAGGCTCATTAAAGGTATGGAGCGAGTTGCCAGTGAAAATACGACAAGATCCAAGTATGGCACTTTTTCAAAACGAACACGAAAAATTGCATGGTAAAGGTATGTACTGAGCTCACCGAGCGAAAAACTTGCATATATGTATATCCCGTGAAAACGGTGCCGTGGAGACTTGCTTTTTATTCACTCAATGTAAGATAAATGTTCAATCGCGTTCTGATTGATTGACGATGACATCTTTTCATTGTGAAATAAAGTGCAACTGCATTATTTTCGCTGGCGAAATGTCAAAAACGGGTGTGGAGACTTTCATGTGAAGTGAGTACCACCAAGCGAATTCGATTTCACGATTATCAAAATTTTGACAGTTTTTGCATGGATTTCACGTGAACTGACGATGTTAGTACCTACTTTAAGTGTGGTATTCCTTGTTTTTTTTTGCAAACTTAACGAACGTTCCATAACGATTACTAATTCGATTTAGAGTACATATTCAAATGATTGAGAACTATATTTTCACACTCGATTAATAAACCGGGTGTGAAAACAACAAAGCATAGACAATTTTTTGGACGTTCTAAGATAAAGAATTGCTAATGTGCGCCAGTGAAAATGGGCATCCTTCGCATTCAGTGAAGATAAATTTAAAGAATTGTTATAAGAATTATCTGACACCGATAACTTTTCTCCTCTGAAATGCCAAATTAGAATATGCAATCGATAAAATTGACGATTTGCACTTTTCTGCTCGTTGTTTTCTACTTTGCTGGATACACTCAGTGCTGATAGTGTCAGTGGCTATCGTTGTCTAAAAAATTGTCAAAAAGGCTTATGCAGATTGCACGCGTTGAATGCTGCTGTTGCTGTTGAAGAGCAGCAGCAAACATCTCACTCATTTAAAATGCATCGTGCTGCTTTCTTCGGCAGCATTAAACGCGTCTAATCTGTTTCCTTCCAGCAAAAGACTTTATTTAATGGCACGATTAACTCGCACAAATACGACGAGGTTAACCTAGCCAGCAATGCTAAAGAAGTACTTCACCGTATAGTAGGTAAATAGCCGTTTCAGTCGTGAATCAAATTGCCAGAGTGGTGGTGTGGTGACCGAGCCTTAAAAGTTTATAATAAAGGTTTACCGCACAAAATTTTACTAACATCCTTGATTTCATAATTCACTAACTTATCGTTTCGTCGTATATTATGTCAGGCAAATTACCAAGTGAAGAGATACGAGAAGTAAGCCAAAATCAAGAAAAAACAGACAATCAGTGCAACAGTAATAGCCAAGAATCAGAATTCAATGGAATTACCAAAGAAACGAAGTTTGTTTCAGTGAGCCTCAACAGAAAAAATAGGGAACCTGACAAAAAGTAAGTTGTTTTTTTAAGTACCGATAATAGTCTAAGAAAATTGGACCAAACTATGGCCATCGAACGGCAAAAATCCTACATCGGAATTTTTTGTTGGATTATGGTTGGGAATGGTCCCCAGATTATGGCATTAAAAGTCCCAACCGATTGGGGTCCGCAACCTTAAAGAAAGGGGGGAATGGGGAAGGGGGGAAGGGGGCATTTTTTTCGGTTTTTTGCGATTATTTCAAAAACGACAAGAAATACAGAAAAGTGGTCTGAGGACGATAAAAGCTACATAAAATTACCTTTGCAATGATATATAACACATTAGAGTTTAATTGATTATTTCGGCGTTAGACTAGAAAATAAATTAGAATATTTTCATTTTAGACCTTTTGTAAAAGCTCCATAACTTTTCAAAAAATGCTAGTACAGCCGTAAAATTTTGCATAAGTATTCACAATAAGTTCAAGATCATTTTAAGGTAAACATTGAGTCGCTCCGGTCAAGGACCCCCATTATCCCCCCATTTCAATTTGTCAAAATGGCATGTCCATATCTCCCCCCGAAATTGAAAAATCAGCATCAGCAGTTTGTTCTACATACTACTCATTTTATAAACTGTAGAACAACGTTGTCTTGGGTCACTTTGTATGGCAGGTACCCTTAGTTTTTATCTGAATGAGCTGATTTTTGGTGGGTGGGGTGAATATGAACTCCAATCGCACCAAAATTTAGCACTCTGCTCCAATTTTGGGGGGAGTTATGGACATGCCATTTTGACAAATTGAAATGGGGGATAATGGGGGTCCTTGACCAGAGCGACTCAATGTTTACCTTAAAATGATATTAAACTTATTGTGAATACTTATACAAAATTTTACGGCTGAACTAGCATTCTTTCAAAAGTTATGGAGCTTTTAAAAAGGGCTAAAATGAAAATATTCTAATCTATTTTCTAGTCTAACGCCGAAATATTCAATTAAACTCGATTGTGTTATATATCATTGCAAAGGTAATTTTATGTAGTTTTTTTCGTCCTCAGACCATTTTTCTGTATCTCTTGTCTTTTTTTTAAGTAATCACAAAAAACCGAAAAAATGTCCCCCCCCCCTCTTTTTAAGGTTGCGGACCACCAATCGTTTGGCACTTTTAATGCCATAATCTGGGGACCATTCCCAACCATAATCCAAAAAAAATCCGGTGTAGGATTTTTGCCGACAAAATATGCCATTTTTCTTAGACTAAAGATGCATATTATTCAATTTTGGGATTAATATTTGTATGTACATAAAGGGTGTTTCTTTGGAAACCATAGAGCTTTAAACTAAAATAATGTAATGTACATATATAATATTGTCAATATTTGCGAAATTGGATTCATTTGAATGACAACTGTCTGACAATGAAATACTACTGCTGTATTTCTGCGATGACCAATCGAATGATGATTCCTGAAAATAGGCTATCATTTGTATATTTTATCGGCGGAAACATTTTGCCATGCAGAATTTATGGCATAGCGAGCGACCCCGACATGTGTATCTGTACGCAAATAAAGGAGTTTCGTTAAAGAAAAATATATTTCAGACCTTGTTCCTAACTCATATACAGTCGAACTTCCCATAAGCGGACACCATTGGGGAATGAGATTTTGTCCGCTTATTGGAAGTGTCAGCTTATGAGAATATTTCACAAAAAGATACAATCCATTCAAAGACCGACGGTTTCATAGACATTTTATTCCCATACTCTGACCACTTTTCCAAAATAACTTTAACCTTTTATAGCCGTTTTTCAACGTTTCGGATAGTTAGGATTTACTAAAAAAAAAATTTGAAGACCGAGAACAATAATGTTTTTGTGAATTCATATATGACTTCCAATTTTTCTTCAACTGGTCAAATTCTTTTGTCACTTCCATTTTTAGAAAAAAAAGAAAATTGCACGATGCAACACCGCGACATTAATTGAACTTATTGCGAATTTCTAAGAAAATGCGTGAACACTTGCACAGAGAGATATAAAAGATTCGCAGTCGTTGATATAATTTCGCCATTTCCGGAAATTGGGTCATGCTTTATACGTGTAAAACCCTGTAATAAAAAAATTTGGAATTTTATTTGTGAAACTGACCGTTTATTAGGGACTCGCTTGTTGAGAAAGGGTATGAAAGTACTGTCCGTGTCCGGTTATGAGAGTGTCCGGCTATTAGAAGTGGATTTCCTATTAAAATATGCAGAAAAACATTGGGGAAAATAAAAGTGTCCGTTTATGAGAAATGTCCGGTTATTATAAGTGTCCGTTTAGGGAAGTTCGACTGTATAAAAAAATCAAATCTGGTTAAATAGCAAGCTCGACGAGGTTACGTATCATTGCGGATGTACGAATATAACGGCCTGTGATTATCGTGATTAGAAAAAATTGAAAAAAAATATATTTACACCTTGGATGTGGCACATGCTCCGGGGGCATGTGATAGTTATTATTTGTGTGCGGCTGAAAAATTTGCTTTTTATTCTCCAGGTGCGAAAGCTATAAAATCTCTAATTTTCATCCAATTTTAGTTCGCCCTATATTATAATAGAAACATAATACATGCCCCCGGGGGCATGTGCCGCACAGGAGTAATCAATTATTACTCATATGCGGCACATGCCCCCGGATGCATGTATTTCTTGTTAATGGGGTGCCAGAAAAAACACCGTTAGAATTAATTTCTAGTTCCATCGTGTTCATTTAGTAGTCTATTGCTGAATTGAAGTGCGAAAATACATTTTTTTAGTGTTAACATGTCAGAACGCTCGCGTCGCATGGTCAATTGGCCAAAGCAAAGGTGAAAAAACTAGCGGGGAAAGAAGACCCTGTTGAGCTTGACAAATTATTTGGAATCGGCTCCTGGCTGAATTGAAGACAGGTTTGTACCGAAGGAAGTATTTTATCTAGTTGTTGATCGATTAAAATTAAATTCCGGGATATGAGAGCTCATTTACTATTTCAGTAGCGACATGCCCCCGGGGGCATGTGCCGCACATGAATAATAACGACTTACATACCCCCGGGGGCATGTGCCGCACAGAAAAGAAGATACCGAAAATGACTGCCGCAGCCAACGTGTCAAAAGGAATGCTTTATTTCACTTTAAAGTTCTATGGTTTAAAAAAGCACTCTTTATGTTATGTATGTATTATTTTCTATACAAATCGCCTCCAACACCAAAACATAAGTGCGTTTTCTTGTTCATCCCGTGTGGTAACCAAACTTTTAGTAAAATATGACATATGGGTCAGCTGGCATTTTTTAAATGAAGTTCCGTTAATCAAAATTTAATGTTGCATCTAAACTGGCTGCTAAATAGAGGCTCGTCAAAAAACTGACATCGCGAACTGCCATTTGGCAGCTACTCAATATCTACACTAGCTACAAAATTGAGGCTGAAAACGACATAAGCAAACTTTCATTTTGGAGATCTTTTATATGTAATCTAATTTTTGGACTCTGCGCATTCTGCCATTTGGCTGTCAGTCTGGATGGAGCTTTACAAAATGAGCAAAAAAACGCACACACTTTAAAGATTTAGACAACACAACAGTCGAACTAATTTTTAAATTAAAAACGCTATATTTTTTTCATGGATATTTTATTAATGTAGAGTTTCGGTTGCATCAACAAATGCTTACAGCGAACCAGAAAATTATCGGAAATATACAAGAATGGTTTCAATGCTGGTCATCTGGTTTATTGTGACATCAATTTTAGCATCAACAGGCGACAAAAACGACGGGGGAACTCAATTAGTAGTTCCAGCTGTCGGAATCAAAGGTAACATTAAAAGTTTGTCTTCGTAGAGACAACTCATGTGATAATAGCTCAGCGATCGCTGTTAAACCACCGGTTCTGAGCACTATATGCAGACATGTTCCTTTGGGTCATAGTCGACACAAGGAAAGTACCACCATTCAAAAAATATTCAAATAGGGCTCGGACTTGAATGCAAAACTACGATTTCTGAGCGATCATTACGTTAGTCGTCTCTATGAACACGTACCTTAACAAAACTGTCAGAATCTACTGCTAAATGAAGGCGCTTTCAAAAACTGGCATCGCGGACTGCCATTTGGCAGGTATTTAGCATCTACACTAGCTACCAAATGGAGGCTGAAAATGACATAAGTAAACTTTCATTTTTGGGATTTTTTTTAACTTTAATTAGGTGTGTTTTATTTTTGGTTATCCCGTGTAGGTTTGGGTTACGAAACTTCATATAAAAAATGACAGGTGAGTCAGCATTTTTTATATGGAGTTTCGCTACCCAAACCTCACGGGATAACCAAAAAAACACCTATTATCAAAACCGCACTCTGTACGTTTAACTTATTGCTCGACCAATCGAGGATTATTCAATTCCCCGCAAAAAAAAACGAACGATTTCGACCAGCGGTTGTCAAAGCGTCAGCTGGCGTCTGATTGAATTACCACAGGTTTGCTTCGAATAAGTGAGCAAATATAAAAAAATCTCTTAGAAAACTTTATTGGCGGGAGCATGGTTCCATAGCACGATTCTATTTGTCTTTAAACTATAACAATTAGGATTTCCCGTTGACTGAAATTGTCGGCCGCAAAAATATTGTTATGAAAATATGAAATCCAAATTTGAAGAAAATGACAATGACCTTATTCGCCTTTTAACAGTAAATTGCACATGCACGTGTTTTGACTTTCTTAAAAAGCATTCATTCAGTTTACTCTTATAACCTAATAAATACTTTTGCAGCTAATTTTTAATTTTAAAATATGGAAATACATTTGTTCTTAATATGGTCCCTCCCAGGCAAATCTGTATACCCTCTGCCACAAAATTTATCCTTTCAGACAGAGTTATTAATGTCAATGAACTTCGCAAAGAGACCCTCATGTGACATATCCTTTATTTTAACGGTTAAAAAGTGCATTCTGCTAAAATACTATAAATGTTCCATTTAAGCCATGAAATAATGAAAATAGGGGATCCTCGCAGAAAGGAAACTTTATGGTCTTACAAAGAAAAAGAGTTTAGTTATGTTATGAAATACTAGTTATGAGTTATTGAGTGAAGGATCTAATCATATCATCGGTAGGTTCCGAGAGCCGGGTATAAAAACCTGAAAACTGCATATTTTAGTTTCTAGAGTAATCTAGAGGTCCGGAGATCGAATCTCGGCGTAGTCGAAAATTTCCGTATATGTGCGGATAGGAAATAATATAGTGCTTGCAACATTATATACACTCCGAAATGATAGGCAATGTAACGTTGACTCGAAATTGCCTATAAACGGCTGAGTTAACGCACCATGGCCCCACATGGAACTATACGGTACTGAGAAGAAGAATATGTACATCAGTTAGAGTTCCCCTGTAAACGACAAAATTTAAAATGCTAATCCAAAATAGGACCCATGTTTCAAAATAGGATCCAGCACGTGTTTCCTTAAAGTGTGAAAACCTCCTTAGGTATTGACCGATTGAGCATTTAAGTTTTGAATGAACCGTTTTATGAATTCCAAGGAAGGAAGGTTTTTACTCGTTGTTTGGACTTACACAAATAAATTGCCCTATTGTGGCAAGTCCGATCGTATCGCTCGGCCGAAAAGTGCAGAGATGTCGACGAAAAGTGCATAGTACGGAGTTGATCATAAAATTGCTGTTTTTTTGTTGTTGATCATTTAACAAAAGCATACATTTTGTGAATTATTGTACTTATCTCGGTTATCCCTGACGCCCCTGTGAGCTGCACAGGAAAGACCACCTTAGTGAATTTTGTTGCGAGTCCAGCGACACCTTGATCGTTTCGCTGAACTCAAGAATTCCAAAAATATCGAAGGATTTCCGAAGTAGTACGAAGTTGATTGTAAAATCGCTGTAGCCCAATCCAGGTTGATGGTTATCTCTGAGCACCCTGTGCACTGACTGCAAAAATAAAGAGGTTCCGATGACCCTTTAGGCAATTTTATGGTGTGTCTAGCGACACCTCGATCGTGTCGCCTCACCAAAGGATTGCGGAGATATCGACGGATTTCCAAAGTATACAAGGTCAATCGTTTCGTTCATGAATAGTATACGATAGGAAATGACGATCCTGCTGGTTCGATGCTTGCGTTTGTCCCAGATTAGTTACATATAAGCTTGAATATTCTATTGAATTGAATGTTCACATTGCATAGTTACGCCATATTTTGCCTTGTTACGCCATCGTATTACACAATTTCATACGATGGCGTAACCAAGCAAAATTTGGCGTAACCATACTAAGTAAAATTCAATTCAAATCAGCCACAAAATAATGTTCAAGCTTTGTGTCTTGTCCATACGATAAGACTAACCATTCGACAGGCACAAGAAAATATTCAAGAGTTTTCGAGTACGCGATAATCAATTCAAACAATCAAATCGAACACTGCCGTACAAGGTTGTACTGCACTGCATATTTCTATCAATTTACGCATGTCAATGATTTTATCCTTAGTATAGACATGGAGAGGTAAAATGTCGAATTTCACGTTGATTTTTTCCGCTTACGCTTTTACATATAAGTAAAAATACCGCGACATTTTGATATAGTGCACGAAAATTGCAGCAAGATTATAAGTGTCAAAATAATTGTATTTGGCCAGTTGCTGCAGTTATTCTCAATCATGTCTAAGTCCTTTCCTTACATAAATCTAATACATCGTGGGCTTCACTTAATTCATTTCCATTGATTTTCTTTTCTAAACTATATTGCTTGAAATAGATTAGACGCGTCAGCAGAAGCATCAGCATCGCGAAACGTCAAGCCCAATGCATTTTACATTGCTGACAAAAATGTTTAGCAGAAGACTTGGCATTCAGCATATTTGTCAGCTATGAAATTCTGCCGATGCTGCTGCTGACGCGTGTAATCTATTTCAACTATCAGTGTACACATTGGCTGCATTCAGCGAACGAAATTTACTGGAAAAACACTGGAAATGCTACAAGAATTACCCGCCACTCCTCTCTTTCTCCGCTGGAAAGCCCTAATGCGGAATGAGAATCTAATTGAAAGAGCACTTTTTTGCTACATTTTTCGTTCGCTGAATGCAGCCATTGATACAAATATGTATCCATTTCGGTTATTTAGGTTTAGAACAGAACAGGATAATCAAGTGCTCGATACAAACTTAATTAAATTTGTCTGTCGTGTTGTGGACACAAAGAAACGCAGCTACTAAAATATATAGAGGGTGTCGGAGAAAAAAATTGTCCGGAACATACCCCTAACTCTTAACCCTTTAGCTGCCACAGAGATTTGAGATTTAAAAAAAATAGTTTTCTTGCACGACTTAAGCCTCAATATCTCCAAAGCTACTAGTGAAAATAGCGAAATAAGATGATTATTACAGCCAACAAATTTTCCTAAATAATAAAACCAACCACACTAAAATGGGATGAGAGGGTTGATTTTTACAAGAGCTTCAAAGTTAAATTTTTGTGATTTGACACAAAAACATATTATTTCCATCTCAATTTAATCCAACTTCTGCCAAGGTAAGGTGCTTGTACGATTCCTTTAAAAATTGGTGCATAGTCATCGTATCTTTCTTACATAATTTTATTCTAGCTCCATTAAATCTAACAGTTTCCTTAGAATGTTTAATTATTGCTCGATTTTGACATAATTTGAATAAATTTACGAAATCGCAGAACTTTAGGGGCAGTTTGAATTGAATTGAATTCGAGCTAAAATTAACCCTAGTTAACGTATCGAAGCTGATATAATGGAACTAAAGTAAAATGATATAAGGAAGATATGCAAATGATTGCAAAACTGTTGGCTGTAATAATCATCTATTTCGCTATTCTAGCATTGGAGATATTGAGGCTTAATTCGTACAAGATATGTTTTTTATTAAAAATCTTCAAATGCCTGTGGCTGCTAATGGGTTAATAGTTAGGAGTATGTTCCGTACAACTTTATTGCTGAAAATCACATGAGGAATTACATTCCGGTGTGTTAATGCGGCAGTTTCCGGACACCCTGTATACCATGATTTCTTTTAATTAACTTTAATCTTTCTAGAGTATACTCTTCGCAAATCGCCGAATACAAACCAATTTAAATTGGGAATGACGGGTGCCTTTAGGAGTCGAATGGAAATAGAAGGCAACGAAACAAATTATCTGGAAATACAATTCCAAATTATTGATCGGTTAAATGACTCATTTTTAATGGTATTTATGTTTTTTGTTTTCATTTTGTCGTGAAGTTATTATAATATATTTGTTTCTTAGAATGTTTTGCAGGTTTGGAAAGTCCCAACAGTTCCACCTAATATTTATGAGAGGTCTAAATTACAAACGAGCTCGCAACGCTTTGAGCTTTCTGCAATCGAACGAGGCGTTCTTGACGAACCATCCAAGACTTTACAGTTAGTAATATCGAAACGCTCAAATCCAGAAACGTACGATTTGTTTTCAATGGAAATATTTTACTATCCTGAAGTCATTGATATACATACTGGAGCTTTGTTTGGAGCAATGATCCTTGTAATAATGTATGTCCTTATTATTTGGGAGGTAAGTGCATTGAAAGATTTAGGTACAGACAATCATTATTTTTGGTATTATATTCAGATAGTCCATAGGACATTCGCCAGTATAATTTCTGCTATTATGGCTGTTGCAGTACTTGCAATTTTTGACGAAAAACCAACAATGCAGGATATTATGATTTGGATGGATTGTGATACATTGCTTCTCTTGTTTTCAATGATGACTCTTGTGGCAGTATTAACTGAGACTGGAGTTTTTGATTATATTGCAGTTCTAGCCTTCGAAGTTTGTTGCGAATCGGACGAAAGTAATGCCCCTCTATTAGAAGCCGGGAAGCACCGAGAGAAACTGGGGAAATCAGCCCATGTTTGCCTTTGTAAACACGCCAAAATGGTGTGCAAATGTACGGGAAAATTGTGCTGTCCGGGTTTCAAACACGCGAAAATCCTCTATAACTAAAAATATCTCGCGTTTTTTTTTATATTTCACTGTTCTCAAAACTTTTTGGTGCCTAACATATTAACTTTTGCCGACGCAAATCGACCGGGAACCAATATTTACCGTGTAAAGTTTGTCGCGACACTGTCCGATTTCCCTTTAACGCAATATAAATTTGGAATCTTCTCAAACCCATGATTGCCTGTCAAAGTGTATGAGAGTTTTCTAGTTCCTGGCTTTGTATAGAGGTGGCTCTGAACGAAAGTATTATAATGTTGATGTCATATATTTTTTCTGCTCTAGTTGTCCAATGGGAAAATATGGCCGTTGATACATTGTTTGTGTTGTATCACCTGTTTAGTGTCTGCTTTTTTGGATAATGTGACCACCGTTCTTTTGATGACACCCATAACTATAAGTATAATTCTGCTGTTATTAAATATTTTTTTGGAAACTTCCTAACTTGTTAAGGCTAGGTTGTGCGAAGTAATGAAGTTGGATCCAGTTCCCATTCTTATGGCCATCGTCGTCCATGCTAATACAGGTGGGACCATGACACCGATCGGAGATCCTCCAAACCTCATCATTACCAATAACAATTATATTCAAAATAATGTATAACATTACGCCTAACGCCTTCCAAGAAATTAATGAAAATATTTTCAGGGAGTTAACTTCATAACCTTTGTAGCGCACATGGTGCCTGGGGTGATTATCGTCATCATACAGACCTCTCTTCATTTTCGCTTCATATTTCGCGACATACATAATTTGCGATTGAATGAATCGGAGGATTTGAAAAATCTACGTCGAGAAATCTCCGTATGGAAGAGGGCAGCGGGCTCGATTAGCTCATATTCAAAAGATGCCGACGTGGTAAGGTGTACTCTATTGAAAAAAGTTCGTGTATTAAGAGGACGTCTGAAGAAAATGGAAGGTGCTGGCACAGTATCAACAGATGATTATAATCACACCCTGGAGAACTTACGGACAATGGTAAATAGTTTTAGCTCTTGTGTACTTGTAGGAACTTAGTGAAATTGAATCATACGTGCACTGTAGTTGTATTAAAGTACATGGTATGTAATTCTAATAATTCTCCATTTTCACGCTCAAACCCTTAAGTGCTCTCCATGCTGCATGCAAAGATCTGCAGAACAAACCATATCACACATGGAAATGCAAATGAATGAAAAAAAAGCTTGTCATAAGGTGTTGGAAAAGACAGATTACACAACGCCCTAGTCAGCTTAGCCATACTAAACTAATTTAGTCGTATAGACCGCTTGTAAATTTATCCTCATAAATGGGTACTCGTTTAACATCTGAGTGAGATCACAGTTCGAAAAAACACCATGAACTAAATACGTTCAGACTCGAATCCACAACCCTGTGCACGGAAAGTATGCACCCTAACCACTACACCAAACAGACCACTGAATACATTACTTGAGTACTTTTTGTGTAGGGACGTTTCAAATGTCAAAATTTGCGATTTGACAATGAATATATTACCAACAACCCAATTTTCTGACTATTTTTTCACTATTCTATTCTCTTCTATGTATTCGAATCATAATATAATTTATCTGTTTTATCGTTACAGTATCCCATTAAAAACAAGCTTCTACTGATCAAATCTGCATCCGTTTTGTTCATAATTATTTTCACATTTTTCGTGGAATCTGTACCAGCATTGCGTCGCTTATCACTTGGTTGGATTGCCTTACTAGGAGTAATTTTACTACTAATCATATCCGGCCGTAATGATATGGATATTTTACTATCCAGAATTGAATGGACAACCCTTCTTTTCTTTGCATGCATGTTCGTCACCATGGAATCGCTTTCACAACTTGGTTTCATCACGTGGATTGGACAGCAAACTGAAAATATCATTCTAAGCGTACCGCAAGAGTCTCGTTTAGCCTGCGCCATTCTTCTAGTACTTTGGATTTCCGCCATATCATCGGCTTTTGTCGATAGCATACCTATAACGGCAATGATGGTTAAAGTGGTTGTTGGACTGGCAGAAAATCCAAAGTTAAATCTTCCTATACAACCACTGGTATGGGCTCTGAGTTTTGGACCATGCTTGGGAGGTACTTGTAAATTGGATTTGTCTCTTTGCTTTTGTGAATTTTGTTACAATTATAGGGAATGGAACAGTGTATGGCGCATCCGCGAACGTAGTATGTGCGGGGATAGCAGAGCAGCATGGATACAAAATCTCATTTATGAAATATTTCCGGTATCTAAGTGAAGATGACGTTAATTATTTGATTTATTCTTTTTTTGTCTTCTTATTTTACAGAATTGTTTTTCCAATGATGTTATCGAGTGTCATTGTGATTACCATTTATTTATTATTTTCTCATGTGCTATTTGATTGGCACTGAATACATACGTACAAGTACCATTTTATGTATGATGTAACTTATAAAGATATTATATTCATTGTTTCCGTTTCATAGATAATGTAGATGTAGATACCAGCAAAATTCACTATTGAGTGTTGTTGTTATTACGATTAAAAAAGGGAAAAACGGTACAAATTATCGACGGAAAATAAAGTAGAAATCAATACAATCTAATATGCTTAATATTTTTCTCATATCGTTTAGAATTATTTTGTTGTGCGCTCGAGAACAGCGTAGGGTTATTTGATTGCAACATAATTAGATATGATGCAGCAGCAATGACGAAAATGCATTACAATGCATTTGAAATAGGTGACGTCATGTTGGTTTAGTCAACGCCATCTGGAAATATCATAGCCACAACTCAGCTATAAGTTTCCCTACTAAATTTTGGACGGACATGGACAAAAAACAACAACAAGCATATGACGTCATTAAAAGGAACAACAAAACAGTGCAAATTTATTCAGGAATTCGACATTTACCCCGATTACATTTTGGAACTGATCCTGCGGCATCAATAATTCATCAATAATTTCCCCTCTATGCAATTGATTATCCAAAGGAAATTTATTGATGCCTGCCATCAATAGTCATTAATATGAAAATTATCAATGTATAATTAGTATAAAAGCGATTGTTTTCAGTATCAGAGGAAAATTGAAAATTGGATGTCGACGTATGCTGCACTTGGAAGAGACGTGACGTGAAGAAATTGCACAAAAAAGAAACAATGCTGTTGCCTTATAAAATAAAATGGAAAATGTGACATTTATGACATACTACATTACTTATTAATAAAGTGAATAAAATAAAAAGATAAAGATTTGTTTTCATGGATTTGTGGCTAAAAAATTCACATAACAACCATCAATATAGTATGAATGCACATATTCGATATTATATCAATAATGCATCGATACAGTTTCGTTTCTTTCATTCCGTTGGTTCGATATTATTTCGAAACAATATTGATGGTAATCATCAATAAAATTTCCCCTTTTCGAAAACCACGACCAATCAAAATGCTTTAAAAGCGGACATCGTCCATATAAAAGAATCAATAATGGTATATTGACAGGATCAATACATTGAATATAAGGTTGAGTATAGAATCAACAAAACATCAGTGTTGTGCTATCTGGGAAGTTGCTGCATTGCGGCAACGCCATCTAGATACATCAAGGCCGTAACTCAGCTGTACCGTTTGCCTACTAAATTGTGGACGAATACGAACAAACAACAATAACAAGCATATGACGTAATTAAAAGGAACAACAAAACAGTGCAAATTTAGTAGGCAATTTGACGTTTAACTCATTGCCGGACACAACGCCAAAATTTGACACGATTTGTATGGTCAAATGCTCAAAATTGGACGTCTATAGACGTTGTGTCCGGGAAAGTGTTAAGATTCAACATTGCGGCCTTAATATCTAGACGGCGTTGGGAGTAGTGTGGGGCTACTTCGTTGTTACATAATGCTTGAAATAGATATGATGCAGCAACAGCAGCAGAGACGATGATGCAGTACAATGCATTTTAAATGTGGAACGTCATGTTGGCAGCAAAAGTCATCCATTCGACAAAGCCGTCCGGGGCGCGTATTTAGGAACCCTAGTTCAATTCGTCACCTGCTTGGGGACGAAATCGGTTAGCTTTTCTTGTGCCAAAACTAGCAAAAACCCTATTCGATTTCGTCTCCTAAAAGTAGACGAACTCGCATAGGGTTTCGAGTACATTTTGCGTCGAAAACAGCCAAAAACCCTCGTTCAACTCGTCCCCACACAAGGGGACGAACTCGCATAGGGTTTCGAGTACATTTTGCGTTGAAAACAGCCAAAAACCCTCGTTCAACTCGTCCCCACACAAGGGGACGAACTCGCATAGGGTTTCGAGTACATTTTGCGTCGAAAACAGCCAAAAAGCCTCGTTCAACTCGTCCCCACACAAGGGGACGAAATCGATTAGCTTTTCTATTGCCTAAACCGCCCAAAACCCTATCTTTACTCGTCTCTTTTTCTGTGGATGAGCACGCATAGGGTTTCTAGTAGATTTTTCGCATAAAACAGCAATAAAAACTTTGCGAGTAACAAGAGAGTTCCAAATCCTGAAAACATGGTTTTTCGAAAGTGTTTTTTTTTTTTTTATACAGATTTGATTCTGCTTGGCAAAGCTGCAAGCCTTTATATGATTACATACTTTAGGACAAATTTACTTGAAAAATAAAAATGTTAAGAAAATTGCAAGGTGGGGATAATGCTTTTTTAGATTGTGTTGGTGCTTCTGTTTCTCTTGTCATTCAATGTATTCAGTAAAATAAGAGATTTTTCCGCTTATCTGACTGGGACTAAATCAAAAGCATTTCCGCTTTACATATTGCAAATTTTAGGTTTGAGCTCCGGAAAGTATGCTGTTCAGATAAAGTTGTTACTAGTAGCAGTGAGAGAAAATAGAATAAAATGAAAAGTCAATAAATCAAAATTTTCGTTTTTCTAATTAAATTTTTTTTACATGTTTAATCTCTATTTAACCATTTACCGCTCAATGTTCCCAATGTTTTTAAGGATATTGCTACGGAGTTCGAGGTAGAGGAAGAAGGCAAATCGAGCTCTAGCCAAACTAGAAATATCCCTTTTGAAAATGTGTGGAATCAATTTAATTGCCCTATTGATCCCAAAGACCGAACCGAATTAACTGATAACATAATAAAAATTAAAAACGAAGTTTCGCGTTTAGGAACTGTTCTTGAGCATAACTTTGACATTACGGCGACAAAGCAAGTCGCGAAATTCGTTACAGTTCTCGAAAACTTGCAAACACCGTCACAAATAATTTCATTTATGACATCGAAAACTGCTCAAAAACGAACTCGCAAAATAAGGGTACAACCGGGTACAACCTACTACTTATAGTCGACGCAAAACCAGAAACGGTTCAAGCAGCAAGATTCCATCTGGCCGACCAACTAAAAATCATAATAAAAAAAAAAAAAAACGTTTACATAATTTATCCAAGAACATTGAAGACAACGAATCACCACCGAAAAAAACACTAAGAATTTTTGTTTTGTGTAACTTATGAATTTTTTAAATGGAGATTAAACATGTATAAAAATCAAATTAGAAAAACGAAAATTTTGAATTATTGACTTTTCATTTTATTTTATTTTCTCTCACTGCTACTAGTAACAACCTTATCTGTACAGCATAATTTCCGGATCTCAAACCTAAAATTTGCAATATGTAAAGCGGAAATGCTTTTGATTTAGTCCCAGTCAGATAAGCGGTAAAGATCTCTTATTTTACTGAATACATTGAATGACAAGAGAAACAGAAGCACCAACCCAATCTAAAAAAGCATTATCCCCTACCTTGCAATTTTCTTAACAAAACATTTTTATTTTTCAAGTAAATTTGTCCTAAAGTAAGCTAATCGATTTCGTCCCCTTGTGTGGAGACGAGTTGAACGAGGGTTTTTGGCTATTTTCAACGCAAAATGTACTCGAAACCCTATGCGATTTCGTCGCCTTGTGTGGGGACGAGTTGAACGAGGGTTTTTGGCTGTTTTTGACGCAAAATGTACTCGAAACCCTATGCGAGTTCGTCCCCTTGTGTGGGGACGAGTTGAACGAGGGTTTTTTGGTACTTAGCCACTAGAAAAGCTAACCGATTTCGTCACCTGCTTGGGGACGAACTGAACTAGGGTTCCTAAATACGCGGGGCATTTCAATTTTTCGATTTGAAAGCACTCGCATTGTGTGAAATCAGCAAGTCAATGAAATCGTCGCTTCGAGTGGGCCCGGATAGAAGCTGTTTACCTAGATTTTAGATGACAGTGATTTAATGCGTCGTACCTTGGTTGTAACCGCCAGAGATAGTGAAGTTAACATTAATTTGTGTATGAAAGATCTATCTATCTATGTATAAGTACATATTTCTATACCCTTCGCTCATAGAGTGAAAGGGTATATTAACTTTGTCATGAAGTTTGTAAAGCATTGAAGGAAGCATCTTCGACTATATAACAGTATACATACACTTATGGTCAAAAAAATAAGTACACCCATACGAATTTTTCTTATCACCCTGTAGCAAAGTAGTTATTTGAGGAAATAAAATCATATGAAAAGGTTTAATTACTTAATTGCTGAGGAATCAAATAATATATATTATAATAAATAACAGCTTTCATTTACCTTGAAAAAGTACGAACTGACTAAAATAAAAAATAAATAACAGGCGCGACAATCCAGCATTGGACTAAGGCCGCAGGATGTGTTAGTGACATCCTATTTCCAAGATCTTATCTGCTTTTTGTTGAGGTAATGACATCAGCATCACGCTCAGCAGTGTTATTTATCCCCATAAATGGGTACTCGTTTAACATCTGAGTGAGATCATAGTCCGTCACAAGCTCGTGAGTTCGAGAAACACCCTGGAACACGGTGAGATTCGAACTCATGACCCTGTGCACCGAAGATGCGCGCACTAACCGCTAGACCAGCCAGACCACAGAGAGTTTGTGAGGTATGGTTAGGGTTAATGTCCTGCTGAAATCCCCATTTAGAGTGTATGGGTTCATCAGTGAAATATTCTAGGACTGTCAACTAACATTTCTTATATGGAAATTGCCTCAAAGTAACGGTTATTAGGTCTATTTGAACGAAACCAAACTATGAAAATTAAACCATAGACCATGGGAAATAGCCAGTTGATGATATATATGATATGATATATCATATTATTTTTTCCTGAATGAAGAATATTACGATAAGATTAGTTCCCAATCAAATTTATTGCGATCTCATAAATAAAACAGAATATTCTGTGAGTTTCCAGTTGAGTTGAAATAAATACAAGTCGTAGTTTCACCCGAAAAACATTTAGCCCGAGGAGAGCAAAGCGTATCCAAATTTCGGCGGCGCCCGAAATTAGCCTCGGTCTCGTTTTTAAATAAATCATACAAGTACAGGTTGTCCCATGAAAATACACTGTTTGTTTGGACTACAGTTATAATTTTAATTAATAGATTTTTTTTTCAACTTTATAATTAAAACAAAACCTTTCAAAATAAATAAACTAGACACTTGGGAAACTAGCTTAATAATGCACAAGGTTCGTAGTTTCTCCGACCAAATCAGACCAAACTCATTATAGCTTTTTGATTCTCTGTACACTTCTTAATGTGAGAAATAATCGAGCAATAAAATAATGTGAGAAAGATATGATGCGCCAACTTTTAAAAGGATCGTACAAGTACCTCATCTTGGCAGAAGTTTGAGAAAATGAGGATAGAAAACTAGTTTGCTTCAGGATGAAATTACAAAAAAATGTATTTGAAGCTCGACAGGAACTGAACCGCTGCCCCATTTTACTAAAGTAACTTTTGTTATATGAGACGATAATCTTTTTTTTTTCAGTATCATAGCTAGTCTAGTTTCAGAGATATTGAGGTTTTGAGTAGTCTAAGAAAATGTTTTTTTTTTTAATCTTCAAACGCTTATGTCACCTGTAGCCTATGATCACGCTCTGTGGCTCACTTGGTTGAGTCACACTACGATGCTAGTAATCTAGAACAAACAGATAGAATCTCGGCGTGGTCCAGTTTCGGAAGACCAGCAGCTGGGCGACATCTTCTCCCAGCGAGCTCTCGGTCGTCCATGCAACCTCGCTCCGTCAATTCGTTGTGCGTTCATTACCTTCTTTGACATGCGTTTATCGTCCATTCGTTGTACATGCCCTGCCCATTGCAAACGTTGAAGCTTCACGATTTTCAATACTTCCAGCTCATCGTACAATTGATACAACTCGTGGTTGTACCGGATGCGCCATTGATCTCGCTCGCGAACGGCCCCGGAAATTCGCCGAAGGACCGTTCGTTCGAATCTCCATGTCCATGTTTCGCAGCCATAGCATAGCACGCGTCGGATGATCGTTTTATACACGCGGAGTTTCGTGTTCTTTCGTTGGCGTCCTTTGATAAATTACAACCCAGATAGTTGAAGTTGCAACATACTCGATCT
This sequence comes from Microchrysa polita, assembly GCA_949715475.1. NCBI lineage: Eukaryota > Metazoa > Arthropoda > Insecta > Diptera > Stratiomyidae > Microchrysa > Microchrysa polita. The sequence goes on from OX454415.1 coordinate 374,497, forward strand.
TGAGGTCCCCCACTGTGATGCTTGAATTTGTTCTCGATTGCATCATGCCTTTTGTCATGCTTTCGTTTATATGTAGTCCAACTTGCTTTGCGGCGTTATTGAGGGTATGCAGAAGACATCACCCAATCTTCGAGACACGATGTTCATGTCGTCGGCGTATGCCGTATGCTACTAATTGAGTGGACTTGATGAGTAGCGTTCCACTGCTGTCCATATTCATGGCTCGAATTACATACTCCAGAGCAAGGTTGAAGAGCGTCAGCACCCGCCCCAGCCCATCGCCCTGCTTGAGTTCAGTTCAAATAAGTCAGCGAGACGGTTCTGCACTCTGACTTGCGAGACGATATTACATCGATGTTATATTCCCAGCACGTTTGGAGTAATAGGTTCACGGTAAAATAGTCGAAGAAAAATACGATATTTGGTCGGCAAAAATCCTATATCGCTGGATTTTTGCATGATGGTTGGGGATGGCCCCCAGATTATGGGAAAAAAAGTCCCCACCGATTGGAGGTCCGCAACTTGAAAAAAGGGGGAAAGGGGGTATTTGTTTCTATTTTGTGCGGTTATTTCAAAAACCTGAAAAGATACAGAAAAATTGTCTGAGGACGAAAAACCCTACATAAAACTGCCGCATAAATGCACCGGATTATGATTTCCCCAGTTGATTTACAGCAAAAAAGTTGAACGGAACATACCCCTGATTCTTAACCCTTCAGCTGCAACAAGCATTTGAATATTTTCGAAAAAATCATTTTCTTGTACGACTTAAAGCTCAATATCTGCAAAGCTAGACTAGTGAAATGAACTGATTATTACAGCCAACAAATTTACCTAAAAAATAAAACTAATGGCACTAAAATCGGATAAGAGGTTTGGTTTTAACAGCACTTCAAAGTTAAATTTGTGTGATTTGACCCAAAAACAATCTATTTTTCCATCTCAATTTTCTCCAACTTCTGGCAAGGAGAGGTGCATGTACAATTCTTTTAAAAATTGGCGCATAATCTTACGATCATATCTTTCCTGCGTCATTTTATTCTATCTCCATTATTTCTAACAGTTTTAATACCTTAAGTGCACAAAACTAGGGTTAATTTTGCACTGCAGATCTTAAGGGGCAGTCTGAATTGAATTGTATTCAACTCGAACTAAAATTAAATTCGAACTAAAATAAGTGTATGTAGAAATAATTTCACGGTGATTAATTATTTTGTTTGTGAATATTGAAAAATTGATTCTAGTTTCAAAGTGAAAAAAAAATCATAAAATAATTTTAGCCGGAAAAACGGCCGAAGAAAATCAATTCCGGCTAAAAATCCGGCCGGCTGGAATTATAAATTTCTTCCGGCTAAACTGCACGGTTTCCGCCGGAAAACGGCTAAATTGGCAACACTGGTCACACAACCCACCAAAAATCAGATCAATCGGATCAAAACTAAGGGTCCCTCCCATACAAAGTTTACTGTCCCATTCAGCTGAGCCGTAAGAAGCGATGGGCTGGATAAGTGATAAGTCAGATTTCTTATTAAAAAGGGGATATAAAGAACAGTATGACTTCATCATTTTGACGTGTCAGCATACATTTGACGTGTCAGCATCAGCATCCGCATCAGCAGAATTTCAATTTAGAACACACGAATTTACCTTTGATGACCCACATTGACAACAGCAACAGAAAATATGCTGCTTTTGTAATGCTGGAAATACATTTGATCCAGCAGCAGCGCGAAATATCAGCCATGCCTGCTGCTGTTGCTGGATCAAATGTATTTCAAGCATAACACTCAACTCAGATTTACGTGTGACATCGCTTAAAGTAGTATCTTGATCCGATAAATAATCCTTAAATCATTTTCTGGAAAGCTTCTAACATCCTTATAGAATCGATTCAGGATTATGCAATAATCATTGAATATTAGCACTAGAAAGAGCTTAAATCATTATGAATTTAAGGATGGTGGTATACGACTTCGATAACACTTTCTGTAAACGTTAACCTGAAAATAAACTCCATTAATTACTACTCTAGTAGGTCCGTGTTTTACTACATCCCGTGTAGGTGTGGGTAACGAACTCCATATAAAAAAATGACACTTACCCAGGTATGTTTCACGCTACTAACCAGCACGGGATATAGTTTCGGGGAATCAAATGGCTAATGCATAGGGAAAAACACTGGAATTTTGTTTTTTCTTTGTTGTCCTACGTGTAAAAATAGCAATTCAAACCAAATATGATGATTTTTCTCATGGTGGCTTTAGATTTTGCAAATAACAATCGTCTTTTGTGGTGAAATCCACCATATCTAAAAAAATAACCCGAAGATAGTGAGATGAAGATGCAAGACAACTGTCATGTGTCAGCTGTTTGTCTGAGCAGCTGGTCTTAAGCGGGATGTTAGTACACGTGACCGTCTTTTTTTTAATCAGAGTTAACCGCGATAGCGAAAAAAACGCAACTTATGTTTATTGGATGACACACACATGCAATAGTCTCTCTCTAAATTAACTTCTCAGTACCGTATAACCATGGTGCGTTAACTCAGCCGTTTGTAGGCAATTTCGAGTCAACGTTACATTGCATATCATTTCGGAGTGTATATAATATTGCAAGCAAAGCACTACATATATCCTATCCACATATGTAGGGAAATTTTGGACCACGCCGAGATTCGATATCCGGACCTCTAGATTACTAGCATCGTAGAGTGCGATTCAACCAAGTGAGCCACAAAGCTCACACCAGTAATATTCTCCTATTGCAGAGGATCGGTAGAGTTATCCTTCTATATATATAAATGTTAACTTCGGAAAATGAAATTTTATTCGTGTTCTGATTGGCTACGATGATTCCCGAACATTAAGCCATTATCCAGCGTACATATACACACGAACAATCAGCGTACAAGCTGTCGATAAGTGTACCATTGTACCATACGAGAACGAAAAACAGTCAGGGGGTTGGCGAGCGTAGTGAGCAGGGGGCGAAGCCCCTAGTTTAATCTTAATAATTTGAGAGGGGATTCACACTATGGACAGGATTTATTAAAACCACTTAATTAATCGAGTCGAAACCCGCCTACTAGATGAAATCGTATGCCATTAAATTCGAAATGCATCGTAGAATGTACTAACATTATTCAAATTGCTGTACAATATGGTACAACTGTCAACTAAATCTAGGATTTAGTAAATCTTGTCGATAGTCTGAATCGCCCCTTACATTCGTATTGTCATCCGATAAATTGTTCATTGTAGTTTTATTGAAGGATGGACTTTATGATTTTTGATAGAATTGAAACGTATAAAGTGCTCAGGAATACCAAGTTTCTTGAATAGAATTTGAAGTCTTGCGTGAAACCAACATTTCCTCACTCATTGATCATTTTTGAACTAATTAAAATGATCTCTGCGTGGAAACTGGCTGCATTTTATTGAATATGAATTTAATCAACGTCATCTGATTGATATAAAACGGAAGGTTCATTGCAGAAGATTCGATAAAGAATTGTTAAGCATTTCTATAGAAGCAAGCAGTAACCATTTGTAGTGTTCACGAGCAACACTGACTATATGTGAGGTTGTCCGAATGGTTAGCGCGTAGGACGAACAATACGCTAGTCTAGCTCCATTACTTCTAACAGTTTTTATACGTTAAGTGTAGACAACTACGGTTAATTTTAGCTCGAATTCAATACAATTCAATTCACACTGCCCCTAAAGATCTGCAATTGGTTAAATCTATTCAAAGTATGTCGAAATCGAGCCAAAATTAACCCTAGTTTTCTGCACTTAAGGTACTAAAACTGTTAGAAATAATGGAGCTAGAATAAAATGATGTAAAAAATATGTGATCGTATGATTATGCGCCAATTTTCAAAAGAATCGTACAAGCACCTCACCTTGGCAGAAGTTGGAGAAAATTGAGATGGAAAAAAGATTGTTTTTGGGTCAAATCACAAAAATTTGACTTTGAAGCTCTGTAAAAACCAAACCTCTTATCCGATTTTAGTGTCGTTAGTTTTATTTTATGGGTAAATTTGTTTGGCTGTAATAATCATTTTATTTCACTATTCTAGCTGGTCTAGCTTTGGAGATATAAGGCTTTATGTCGTGCAAGAAAATAATTTTTTCAAAAATCTTTAAATGCCTGTGGCAGTGTATAGTTAAAAACGCACCTTTAGTGTGGAAAGTAAATTAAGTACTAGTATTTATCCTATTTATCAAATGAAAATTATATCAATCCACTTTATTCCAAGTCTTTAACGCATTTAAAGAACAATCGGATAGAATTATAATCTACAAATAAATTATATTGTGACAAATATAATCATCAAAACAAAGACTATGTATGCATAGATAATGTTTGTTTTTGTTTCCTTAACAATATTATAATTATGGTCGGAACTTTTCCCATGTCACTATTCCATATTGGTAAACCTTCAGAAGATAATATGACAATAACTGGAAAATTATTATTAAAACAAAGAGGGTGACAAGGAAAATGGGCGGATGTTATATCAATTGACCTAATTGAAAAGACTGGGAATGTGATACAGTATTGATTGTTTAATTTTAAGTCTATAAATATGTACCTTGAAAATTAAATATCGAAATATCGATAAACACTGGTACGGGTATACATAATAATATACAAGTACAACTCATATTTAAACTAATGCTACAATTAGGGAGCTTATGCACTGTGTAGGTGCAATGAATTGAGTATCATGACTTGAAGAATATTTATAAATTATAATAGAATCCTTCCCCGACATAGGGGCCCAATTCTTAATATACTCGTAGGTTAGGTAATCAGTGTTTAATGTTAAATCATAGAAATATGCTTGAAAAAAATTTGCTACAGCCAAAGGAAAACCGGAGGAGCGGCCCAATGGGTGAGGTTCCAAAATAAAACAGTTGCGTAACATGTTTGCCGTTCTGATCCCCTAACTTCCATCTTGCCGATTCAGAAATGCTTTTGAAGGAAACAAAGCACCGTATCATTCACCGCATCACTCAATTGCATCGAATTCTTCATGTCTGTTCATTTATATGTAGTTCTTTTGCATATTTTCCGTGCATTTAATTTTCATTTCATTCATGTTAATTTTTTACGGAAACTCGATTATCTAGTGACATCAATTCGGATACCTACATATAAAATAAAATTCATCTATTAGGCTAAACTGCCATTTATCATTGATCCTTTTTAGCTACCACAGAGACATTATTTAGACCAATTTCACACATTCTTCTAACATATTACCAATGGCATTTGTTTATGATAACGTATTAGTTTCTGGTCTAAGATTCCTTAGATGACTATCCTTTATCTGTACGAATACTAAAGGCCGATTACTCGTAGTTGTATCGGTGCTACAGAGGTTCAAAGACCCTCGAAAACAAGCTTTTCTGGCTAAATAAATAAAAATTCTTGTTGTTCCTGTGCAGCTTTTTTATTTGGTATGATGTCTATTTTAGACGACGTTTCGTTATTTGATTAGCATCCTCAGGTCTAGAAAATGTTTATAATATTATGAGTCACAATGTTTGTATTAACTTATTTTGGTTTACCTATTTGTTACGTTTTGTCTTGTTTTCTATTCTAAGAGAATTCTATTTTCACAGTGATTGTTTAATTTAAAAAAAAAACTAAAAAAAAATAATTTTGCAAAAATCTTATAGTGTTTGTACCATTGAATAAAAAGCTGTCTATTCCATGGTTTCTAATTTGGCGGTTTCATAATATTGACATTGCCATTTCTTTGGTATTGCCATATTTAATAATTATACATTTTCTTGTGGTTATTATGTTAGTTAATTAATTGGTTATATTGTATGAGCTTTTTTTCCATTTCGGTTTTTGAATTGGGAATTTTTTATATATTTGTTAATATACAGGGTGTCCCGCAACTGGTTAGCCAGAGACCAATGGTAGACTCTACAGGATGTTTTAGGAAAAATTATTTCTCTAGCTTTTACCGTTAAGGAGTAATTGCCTTTTTTGTGATTCTTGTCAAAAAGCACGACTTTTTTCTAAAAACTCCTATTTTCTAGCTTCAACTTTAGCCAAATCAATATTTTTCATATTCTTCTGAAAGTACACAAAATTTCCAATAAAAGGACATGTCGAACGTTTCGAACGGTTTCGTATCTTCTGAGATACGACGTTTTGAATTTTGCAAAAATGTCAATTTCAATTTTTAATGTCAAAATTAAACCCGAATTTCGTAAAGGTACATTGTAGTGGCAAATCTGCAAAGTTGACAGAAGTTGGCGTAGTATCTTAGCTTTCGAACGGCATATAAAAATGAAGCACAGAGTCATCCAGTTTCTGAATAATACGTATAAATGAAAAAAAAACATAGTCTGCAAATGTACCAAACCGACTTCAATCTTGAAAAGGAAGTAACATTTTTACATCAAGCATAGACTTGGTTGTTATGCATTATGGAAAAATTCCTTTCGCTACTGTTGTAGATGCTACTTTACTAATTATAACGGTAAGTATAAACAAATTTGTTTTAGGTGTTGAATTATTTGTACGAAGGTTCGCTGTGTACATATTAATATTGTGAGAGTATTTTTCATTTTCATCGTCTAAAGGATAAACATTTTAATTTGTCAGGTATTAATTAGTGTCCTTTTTCAGAGTTTTCCGATCCAATTTTTCCTTAGCAAAAATTAAAAAAGAAGTGGCAACTTGAATTATTCGCGTAGTTATGGGCTTTGGAAAGATACAGATGATAAGTTAAGGGAAACACGAAAATTTTCCATTAAAACGCGATTTATTCCGTTCAGGGTCCTTGAAATAGGAATCAAATACCGGATATGTAATGTACTCGGCGTCCCCTTTGATATGATATCCCGAATGCCGACCTCCAGTCAAGGATTAAATAGTGTCCTTTCTTGTCCTTTTTGGGACCTTTCCGATCAAATTTATTTTAGCAAAATGTGTTTAAAGACTCCTGGGACCCCACTGATTCAAGACCAAGAAAAAAATAGCCTTACTGTATTTTTTTCTATTGGAAATGCTTATATGACTGAACTATTTCCACGTAAAAGTAAGATTTCTTCCTCTTACGGACTATGTTTTTTCCCCTTTTACACATATTATTCACAAACTGGATGATTCTGTGCTTTATTCTTATATGCCGTTCGAAAGCTTAGGATTTGGGCCAACTTTTGTGAACCTTGCAGATTTGCCACTTCACTTCAATGTATCGTTACGAAATTCGGGTTTAATTTTGACATTAAAAGTTGAAATTGACATTTCTGCAAAATTCAAAACGTCGTATCTCAGAAGATACGAAATTGTCGAAACGTTCGATATGTCCTTTTATTGGAAATTTTGTGTACTTTCAGAAGAATATGAAAAATATTGATTTGGCTAAAGTGGAAGCTAGAAAATAGGAGTTTTTAGAAAAAAGTCGTGCTTTTTGACAAGAATCACAAAAAAGGCAAAAACGGTAAAAGCTAGAGAAATAATTTTGGCGACATTTTTCCTAAAACATCCTGTAGAGTCTACCATTTGTCTATGGCTAACCAGTTGCGGGACACCCTGTATAGTGCTTCCTTTATTCTTAGTTTATTTTCAAAGTTTTCTCTTTTTACATTCTCAAAGTCTAATTTGTGACCAAGTTCAAGATGGTGCTTAACTATATTTGTGTGTTGGTTCTGTAGTTTCCTGTTATGGTTTTTATGTTCATTTATACGATTCTTGTAGTATATCCATAATAGTAGTAGTAGATCCATAATAGTAGTAGTAGATCCATAATACGTCATATTTTGGTTGTTGTCCTTGCACGTTTGACAGTTTATTTGGTATACCACATTATATTTTTTATTTTGTGGTATTATTGATTTTGTATTACTGTATAAGGTGTTTTTATACCCTATACCCATAAGATGGTATAGGGTATATTGTTTTTGTTACGACGATTTATGTAACACCTCAAAGGAGCCACCGGAGGTATGGCAAAGTATATATATAAATGATCAGGGTCAGTCCCTGATTCGAATAAGCCATGTCCGTCTGTCTGTCTGTCTGTCTGTCTGTCCGTCCGTGTGTCTGTCAGTTCGCATGATAACTCCCGAAATAATGAAGCTAGCGTTTTGAAATTTAGGTCAGATGATTGCTTTGATAAAAGCTTGGATGGTATTGAAAATGGGCCAAATCGGACCAAGGGTTCCCCTACCTCCCATACAAATGACCCCTCCGTGATAGTTTAATTCGCCCATATCTTTCAACAGAATATCGCTAGCGACCTGAAATTTTCATGAATGCCTAATTGTGACATATGCTTGAAGTTGGTGGAAAGTGGAGAACGTCCGACTACCCCTACCTCCCCTACAAAGTTATATTCAGCCATATCTTTTGGTAGAATGTCGCGAAAATTTCTAATAAGTATCAAACGGTAGCTGTTGGATGCCTTCATATAATATTAAATATGTGCCAGGTCCGAACCATCTACCCCTCCCTCCCCTACAAAAAAAGATGAAATTAAATGTTTGGGTTTTGCGTGCCTTCTAGGTCTGTACATGGGTATAGGGTATACACTCATCGTGCTATTCGCACGTTTAGTTTGTTATTAGGTCTGTAAGCTATTTTTATGTTCGATGGTAAACCTTGTTGATTATTTATATCTTTTGGGACTATTTTGTTTATTGTTTCTGTAAGTCCTGGTATGTATGCCAGAACATCCGATCTGTAGGTGGGCCCCCTTCATTGGGAGGCACGTGCGGTAAAACTTACAAAAACGTTTTCCAGGGAATTTTTCTACCAGTTTTGGACACTTTCTTCAGAACCGTCCAAGTAACTTCAAGCTTAACAATGCGGAAGTGGTATGGCTGACAACGGTATCACACTCCCATGGTCCCATTTGATCCATCCTAACATATGTTCTGTGTTATCAATAGAAAAACATTTGTGTGGAATTTGGTTGAAATTGGTGCACAAATAGAAAAGTTTTTCTTGGAAGAACCTAATTTGGGGTTGGGTTTGATGGCAGCCCCATGACCCCGACGACCGATTTGATCAATTCTTACAAATGTTTTGTGTCATCAATAGAAATACATTTTTGCATAATTTGGTTGTTCCGCAAACATGTGTGCCATACTGATCCCCTAACTGCCATTTTGCGGATCAGAAATAATCTCCGGTTGTTTTCGTTAACATATTCCACAAAGGCAGACAAAGGAAAAGAACCGGAGATTATTTCTGATCCGCAAAATGGCAGTTTGAGGATCAGAAAGGCAAACATGTTTGCGGAACATACGCAACTGTTTCGTTTCGTAAGCCCACCCAACATGCGTGTATCAAAAGGAAGCATTTGTGCAACATTTCAGCTTCATATAGCTTTTAAATTGGCCGAGAATAACCCTATTTCTTCAGTGTCAAACAATTTTTTACCAAATAATGAACCTGTGCCTTCCAAACATTTTGCTCCCACATTTTTTTTAATTAGGAATAGAAAAGACCATAGTATGTAATACGAATTTGCTCACAACACAACGCAACGCACAGTTCAGGGGTCGGTTTTGGTCGCAATAATCAAACGTATATAGATGAAAACAGATAAGTACAATCTCTTCCGACAAGGAAAATAATTGCTCTATCGATTTTTTTCACTTAGCTCAATTTTTATTTTTTTTACAGGAAAGCGTTTTGCAGTTTACATTATAAATGGGTGGTTGAATTTTGGTTTTGTTCCGTGATACCTGGATCACCTCCGGGACAAAACCAATGTACATATACAACAAACCATTACAAAAGGTGAATTTTTCATGTTCGAATTTGTATGGAAGCTGCGCTATTCTGTCCTGAACTTGATAGTGGAAGATGAAAGTGTTAGGGTCCATCAGGACTGATCGCCAAATGGTTGCTCGTCCAAAAACTGGCATCACGAACAGCCATTGCAACACTAGCAACCAAATGGAGACAGAAAATTACATAACCAAAATATAATTTTTTTAAATTTAATTATCAAAATCGGACTCTGCGCGTTTGAGTTATTACACGGCCATTCAAGAATTATTTAATTTTACACAAAAGAAAGAACAAAAGTTGCAAAATTGTGACTTTGAATTTGACAAGCGGTTCGTTGAGTTGCCATATTGAATATCAAAACCGGACCCAAATGGCGATCAGTTTGGATGCAATGACAACAGCCAGTTGGTTGCACGTGCAATCATTTGGCGATAAGTCTGGATGGACCTTTAAAGTCCATTTCGGTTCTATAGATATCTAACCCACTGTGATACGTCTAAGAACATTTCTTGAATCGATTATCTATCAAAAATGTGGTTTCTGCATTATCATTTGTCATTGATCATTAATTTTATTTATAAATTATGATGAAATTAAAAAACCAAAAAAACGAGTTTCATAGACTTCTAATCAATAATTAATCATGACATGTGACGCCATTAAAATGTACTACAAACTACACTATCAGACCCAGTATAATAAATAAGAATATTATATAAATAAAAAAACACAAGCGACCTTATTGCTTTATACGATGCACTTTTTAAGTTCTTAGCAAACAAGTCATATTTCCATATAGAGACTGCCTTGCTACACGGAATATGGTATATGCATAAATTGCTCATATAAAGGGTGCCCTAAAAAGAACGCGAGTGGTTTAGGAGTAGTGGTTTAGGAGTAGTAGTACATATATACATTACGCACACATGCATAGTCGAATATTATTAATAAAGAGAATAAAGGATACAGAAGAGGGTTTTGTATAAAGTATAGTTATAACCTCGGTCAAACGGCCTCCATAGCTTTGCTGTGCTGACTGTTTTACTTAATTTTCCATATTTTGCTTTAATTTGGTTGTGCACAATATCGCGACAATGAGGGTGTAATATGATTTCAATAAGAGAGTGAGTGCCATAAAGCCCGTGAAAAATATAAAATTCTTGCATCACATATTTTCTTCTGAATACAGGAATTTGATGACGCGATCGAAATTGAATACTAGTGGATTTTTTTTTCTTTGATATCCAAGGTTCCTACCGAAGAAAACTACAACTACCCGTATATTAAAAAAAAAAATCAAGCGTGCAAGCAAAATTTAGCGATAAGAATTTCAGGAAAATTACTGTATTTTTTATTCAATTTAAATTTAGTGGTCTTTTTGGGACACCCTTTAGTATAAGTAATACATATTTTAATACACCTTACATAAATCCGCCATACACTATCCGATCTAACTGACGACGGGTTGTCACGATCTGCCACATTGTATGTAATATTTTAAAGGTATGATAATGCAGTATAGAAAATTATCACTTATCACGGATATCACGCCGTCTAGATATTAAGGCCACAACGCAAACGACAAAATCGGCTACTAAATTGTGGTTATGTTCGCCATGGTTGCACTGTTTTGTTCTCGCATCCGCTAATAAATTTAGTGGTAGCTATGACGGCATTTTTCAACTGAGTTGCCGCTATGATATATCTAGATGGCGTTGATATCACTCCGAAATGTAACATTGTATGTAAAATTGTAATGCAGTTAGCCATTTTTGATACAAATGATTTTTAATCTGACGATGGATCGTTTATTATGCTTGAAATAGATTAAATACAGCAACAGCACCAATAACGATAATGAATTACAATGCATTTTCAAATGTATTGTGCCTCTGCTGCATATAATATATTTTAAACCTTACTATATGTTTGCATTTTCCTTAAATATTACAGATCGTGTGTGGCGGCAGTTAGCTTATACATATCAGCAGCCAATTTAGTTTTCTCGCTGGTAACAAAATTGCAGAAACCAGTTTCAATTGAAAAAATACTACCTTTGCACAATTTACATGTTTTGTATGAATACGCGTTGCTTTTCATTTAAGGAAATTCATTGCATAATGAATTTATTATAAGCATGATTTTTTGTGCATCCCGTGTGGTTTTGGATAACGAAACTTCATATAAAAAGAGTTATCATTTTTTAAATGTTTAAGTTTCATTACCCAAGCCTACACGGGATGATAAAAAAACACACTTATTATTTATTACACTTTGTTTTTAAAATGAATTTTCGCAAACCCCGATATGTTTAAGTACGTAAATATAAAAAAAATTCCTGCAAATCCAAAAATCCGGTGTTTTTATATTTACGTACTTAAACACTTATTATATATCGATAAAATACCTGTGGTGAACACACTCAATAGGTGAAGTTACGAAACACAACAAACATGTTTGCCGTTCTGATCCCCTAACTACAAATTTACGGAACAGAAATAATCTCCGGTTCTTTTCGTTATTCTGTTGTGGAACAGATATGTAAGTATGTAAATGAAAAGAGCCGGAGATTATTTCTGGTCTGCAATATTGCAGTTAGGGAATCAGAACGGCAAACATGTTTGCGGAACTTACGCAACTGTTTTGTTCGTAGCCTCACCCAATGCTATTATATTTTTCGCAACTGTACATATGTATGGATATTCGGCTATCTTGTTCTGTTCTGGGTCCCAACAAACAGCTATTATGTTCCACTAAAATCCTCTTTTGGCGTTTATTTGAGTAATTATGTTATCATGTGTACATTCCAGTAGGGGTCATACATAACTATTATTGATTGTATAACAATACTTCTATCGTATTTCCTACATATCATACCACGAAGTTGAATGAGGGCTCCTCAAATTGCTGAATAATCGACTGATAACAGTCGTTTCATTGGACCTGTCTGCAAAGAACAAATTGTTACCAAAAATACTCGTTTTCTACGAGAGATGCACGTAAGGAACAACGCAAGGAAAAATGTATTTTTCATATAAAAAACCGAGTTTTTGCTGTTCTTCAACTTCTTTTTGCAGACAGGCCTATTGTATGTACATATACCACGGACCGAGCAACATACTGGTATATTTATAAGTATTTGTATTAAAAATAGTATGTAATACGAAATCAAACGTATTATGACGATGTTTACTCTCTTGTAGTCGGTGTCTTGACATTTTGCCCGGGAGTGTACAAAAGACCACCCCAAGTGGAATCACTTTTCATTGCATTTATCGCGTTTCATTCATTCACAAAACATTTAAAGTCGGGAACAGTTGAAAGCGTAAAACTCGGTCGCTAGAGGATAGTGTAGTGAATATTGTTCTCGCAGAGACGCGTTATAAGAAAACATGTTGAAAGTAGCGACAGACGAGTCAATACCAATAGCCCATCTTACGGGGTATAACACTCTAAGGATATAAGTTGTTAGACTTTCAATTTTCAATTCCCTTTAACAAGTATCATAGTATGTCTCAGCTTTATAAGCACGTGCATTTATAAATTTTATTTCAGTTTTTTATATATAGAAAATGGGGTTTCTCTCAAACGTGTGAAAGTGAATTTCGCTTGTGTAGGTATTTGTGCAAATCGTTAACAGTGCAAAACATATGTTTTTCAATGGGATAGTTAAAAAGGAACCTTTATTATAGTTTGTGTACATAATAGTATTGATTCTATTTACTACTTGAATTGTGTATATCGTTGTACGTAGCCGTTACACCACGTGTACTTATATGTATGTACATTCAAATCAATACCATAAGCCAAGGGTTGGGTATTTCGATATCGACACGAAATGAAAGTCAAGGCCATACAAAAGCGTATACTTCGATCGAAGAAAAGCCGGGAAAGAGTAGACAAGTTCCCACTACCACAGTGAGTATATTTTTAATTTGTTTTAAAGTAAATAATTTTACGAAAATGTTTAGTGACAAGGGATATCAATATTACATAAACATTAAAAGTTTTTACAATTTCTGATAAATCGATAAAAATTGAAACGTAAGTCAAATGAAAACTAGTGACGAGTAGAATATTGTCTGTTAGCGATATGAAGCTAAACAATAAGAGATCGCAAATATAAGCTAGTTTAGTTTTAACCAACACTTTGACTGGACAAAAGATAATAAATATAAAAGTATTTCATGTAAAGACTTCAAATAAAGTACAGAACACTTCTAAAGGGTTAAGCTGAAAAATGATAATAATGAACTTATCTAGATTATTACCTATACATATTCTAGATTTTTAAAGTAAAAGTTTTTTTTTGTATTTTTATTTTAATTCAATGTTGCCACTTTCCTCACTCTGTATTCAACGTCAAGTCGGATACAGGTGATAGCACATTTTGTGTCCGTTATGGGAAAAATATTTAAAACGAGACGGAGGCTAATTTCGGGCGCGGCCGAAATTTGGATACCCTCTCTCCTCGGGCTAAAAGTTTTTTTTGGTCGTACCTACGACTTGTATTTAATCCCCCCACCCATTCTTTTCGTTCCGTCTTCAAAGAACTTCCGTTGCGTCGATAATACAATATTTGTGTGGGTTTGGTTAGAATAAATGGGCACTATGACCCCATGGTCCGATTTGGTCGATTCTTACATATGTTTTGTGTCATCAATAGAAACACATTTGTGTGAAATTTGGTTGAAATTGGTGCACAAATAAAACAGTTTTTTTTTTTAGAAGAGCCTAATTTGTTAGGGTTAGGTTTATATGGCAGCCCCATGACCCCAATTTCCGATTTTACCGATTCAAACATACAAACTGCCTGCAGCAAAAAGAAGCATTTCTGCAAAATTTCAGCTTCATAGCTTTTAAATTGGCCGAGTAAAACGCGTCGCAACAGACGGACAGACAGACATCGCCCAATCGACTCCCCAAGTCATGCTGATCATATATTTTTTATATGGTCGGAGATGCTTCCTTCAATGCGTTACAAACTTCATGACAAAGTTAATATACCCTTTCACTCTATGAACGAAGGGTATAAAAATGAGTCGCGTTTTTTACAGTTATTTGTAATTAATGAAAAATCGAAAAAACGCAGACTTTGCAAATCTAAATATTACTCAAATTTTCTTTAGACGCCGCAATAGCAAAATACTTTATTGCCCACTACACAGAATATTTTTTAAGACCAAATGCCAGGATTCCATAAAAAAATGGTACTTACCCAGGTATGTTTCACGCAGTTAGTGAAATCACGTGTAGATGGCTAATGCATAGGGGAAAAATACATGGTGGTTTTATACTTTGCAAATATAACATATAGAAAATGATATTTGTTGCTTTTGCTGATAAAGTGGACTGCTTTAAATGTGGGTTATGTTCTGCCTATATCATTGTGATGAAATCCACCAAATCTAAAAAATAAGCCGACGAGAGTGAGTCAAAGATGCAAAACAACTGTCAGGTGTCAGCTGTTTGGCCTTAACCGGGAAGTTAAACGCGATCGTTTTTGTTGAGTCATATTTAACATCGATAGCAAAAAAACGCTACTATTGTTGGTTTATTAAAAAAGTGAATTTTGAATGAATAGTGTCTTTAAAAAATAAAATCTGCTAAAAATGCTTCAACACCCTAGGCAAGTTACTTCAGAAATACGCCCATAACAGAGATTTCATAAAGACCCAATATTATCACTTCCGGTATCATGAACAATTTGTTATTTCTGTGCAAAAAGAACGAATTTCTGAAATTACACCTAAAATTGAACTTTATGAAAAATGAAAGTGATAAAATCCGTTTTCTTACATTTTTTTGTAAGATAGTTATATGTAGTCGAACTTGAAACTAAATCAACTGTCCAAGCTTTTTCTCCCCAGCATGAATGTTTCACATCCAGTGCGCTACGTTGCCCCGTTTAGTACACATTTTCTTGTAATCAAGAAAGCACATAAACGTATTATATTAATGCGATTAGCTTGTGTTTCCCTGAATTTTACATTTGTCTTCTACCAAATATCCCGTTTGATTCGTTGATCCTTATTTGTTTTGTGCCATTTTTTACAATATGCCGTATGCATACCCAGCTCAAAAATATGCAAATATGCACTTTATTTACGGCGTTAGCTGGAAAATAGGCAGGATGGCCAATTTCTGAATAAAACTGTATAGACTAACGAATCAACATTTGAAAAAGATGTTTTTTAATTTACGTGGCTGGCACGTGGAAAACCCGAATTTGATTCGTGTAGGTTGTTCCCAGTATCAGATTAGCGGCAACATATGGGCCGGAATGTTAAACGGAAAAGTTATTGGACCATTTGAGTTAATATAATTCTTGCGACTAATGTCATAATTGCTACGAACTACGCTGTAAAAAGAATTATTGTAAAATTGTGAGCACCGTACCTATAAGTTGATTTGGTCATGGGTTCATGGATTTTGAGTGTTGCAATTATTTATCTGAAAACACCATGGCATTGGAATATTTTTTGATGTTGCTATTGAACAGCAGCAGCAAACTTGTCAGCCATTTAAAATTCATTGTGCTGCTTTCTTCAGCAGCATTCAACGCGTCCATTCTGTTTAAAGCATCGTAGCTAAGAAAAATATAAAAACCGCTTGCAATCGACGGTTAAAAACCGTATGGCTTTTAAAGTTGGCAGCGTTTTTATGGTATATGGTATGGTATATGGTCGCTGGAATCTATGAAAAAAAGTGTTGTTGGGTCAATTTTTCACTTTTTTGTGATTTTTTAGGGTTTTTTAGAAAATATTTTTTCAAAAAAACCCTTATGAAATCGATTTTGTCCGTCCGTCCGTCTGTCCGTCTGTTCACTTAATAACTCGTGAACGGCTCAACCGATTGTCATGTCAATTGGTAGGAATGTGTAGAATGGTTACAGTCTTTGGCACAAATACCTTAGAAGTTGGTAGGAAGAAGATAACAGGGTGTCCCGAACGTTTGAAAAAAGTCGACTTTTTTAGTTTTTATCGGAGATTGACGTATGGATATTTAAATCAAAGATCTAAACGAGTACATCTCATATCAGTTAAAACTTTCCAGTTTGGAGTAACGGTAAAAAAGTAATTGGCGTTTAAAGTTAAACTTCCTTTTCGACCTCCGTTTTTCTAAACCGTTATAGAGATCGCTATGAAACTTTGTTGAAAGATTGGTCAGCGTCAACAAACGATGGGCCTCGCATTTTGAAGAGCTCCTCAATGCATCATCAACATCCCCCGCGGAGCTAGCTCTTGAGCAGTTAGCCGAACCAGGCCCTCCCGTTCTACCCCCAACAGTAGAGGAGGTGAGTCTTGCCATTCAGTCGCTCCAAAATAATAAAGCGCCCGGCGCTGACGAGATCCCAGCAGAACTGCTGAAGCATGGTGGAACGTGCCTGACCAACGCTGTACATGTGCTACTGCTGAAAATATGGAACGACGAGGTAATCCCCGAAGATTGGCGCAAAAGCATAATCTGCCCAATCCACAAAAAGGGTGACAAGCTGAAGTGTGAGAATTATAGGGGCATATCATTAGTTTGTACGGCCTATAAGATTTTATCAAAAATTCTTGAAAAGAGAATCAATCCGTACGCAGAACAAATCATTGGCGAGTATCAAGGCGGCTTCAGACCTGGTCGTTCAACGACCGATCAGCTTTACACAGTGAAGCTACTACTCCAAAAGTGCTGGGAATACAACATCGACGTATACCAAATCTTTGTCGACTTCAAGTAGGCATACGACAGTATCGACCGAAGTGTACTGTACAACATTATGCTGAATTTTGGTATACCGGCAAAGTTAGTGCGACTCACAAGGATGACGATGACTAATACCGTCTCGCAGGTCAAAGTGCAGAACCGACTCACTGACCTATTTGAAACTCGTACTGGACTCAAGCAGGGCGACGGACTGGCGCCGACGCTCTTCAACCTGGCTTTGGAGTATGTAATTCGAGCCATGAATATGAACAGCAGCGGAACGCTACTCATCAAGTCGACTCAATTAGTAGCGTACGCCGACGCGTCCATTCTGTTTAAAGCATCGTAGCTAAGAAAAATATAAAAACCACTTGCAATCGACGGTTAAAAACCGTATGGCTTTTAAAGTTGGCAGCATTTTTATGGTATATGGTATGGTATATGGTGGCTGGAATCTATGAAAAAAAGTGTTGTTGGGTCAATTTTTCACTTTTTTGTGATTTTTTAGGGTTTTTTAGAAAATATTTTTTCAAAAAACCCTTATGAAATCGATTTTGTCCGTCCGTCCGTCTGTCCGTCTGTTCACTTAATAACTCGTGAACGGCTCAACCGATTGTCATGTCAATTGGTAGGAATGTGTAGAATGGTTACAGTCTTTGGCACAAATACCTTAGAAGTTGGTAGGAAGAAGATAACAGGGTGTCCCGAACGTTTGAAAAAAGTCGACTTTTTTAGTTTTTATCGGAGATTGACGTATGGATATTTAAATCAAAGATCTAAACGAGTACATCTCATATCAGTTAAAACTTTCCAGTTTGGAGTAACGGTAAAAAAGTAATTGGCGTTTAAAGTTAAACTTCCTTTCCGACCTCCGTTTTTCTAAACCGTTATAGAGATCGCTATGAAACTTTGTTGAAAGATTGGTCAGCGTCAACAAACGATGGGCCTCGCATTTTGAAGAGCTCCTCAATGCATCATCAACATCCCCCGCGGAGCTAGCTCTTGAGCAGTTAGCCGAACCAGGCCCTCCCGTTCTACCCCCAACAGTAGAGGAGGTGAGTCTTGCCATTCAGTCGCTCCAAAATAATAAAGCGCCCGGCGCTGACGAGATCCCAGCAGAACTGCTGAAGCATGGTGGAACGTGCCTGACCAACGCTCTACATGTGCTACTGCTGAAAATATGGAACGACGAGGTAATCCCCGAAGATTGGCGCAAAAGCATAATCAATGGGTTGTAACTTATCAAAGGACGCCAACGAAACCGACGAAATTAAGCGACGGATACAACTAGCCAATAAGACATATTTCTCGGTCCTCCCTATAATTAATTCGAAACTTGCGCACAGGAACACGAAGCTCCGCGTGTACAAAACGATCATCCGACCCGTGCTATGTTATGGCTGCGAAACATGGACCCTTACCCAAGCCTCCGAAATTTTGCTAGACCGATTCGAACGAAAGGTCCTTCGGCGAATTTTCGGGGCCGTTCGCGAGCGAGACCAATGGCGTATCCGATACAACCATGAGTTGTATCAATTGTACGATGAGCTGGAAGTATCGAAAATCGTGAAGCTTCAACGTCTGCAATGGGCGGGGCATGTACAACGGATGGACGACAATCACATGCCAAAGAAAGTTATGAACACACAACGAATTGACGGAGCGAGGTTGCGTGGACGACCGAGAGCTCGCTGGGAGAACTCCGTAGGTGAAGACGCCCACCAGCTGCTGGGCTTCCGAAACTGGAGGACAAGGTCACGTAACCGCGACAATTGGAGGTCAACGATTCAGGCGGCCAAGGCCCGACGTCGGGCTATCGTGCCACATTGATGATGATGACATAGGGAATATGTCTATGAATTTTCATTCGAATAACTGTATCCAAACCGTGAATATAGCCAAGTAAGTATTCACTAAGAGCCTTTCACAATGCAAGAGAAGCCTCTTAAGCATTTCTTCAATATATAACTTTTAACTTGATTGAACAATGAACATGCAATTTGGTGGAAATACATAGAATGGTAATAGTGTTTGCCACAAATATTTTTGAAGTTTGTAGAACCAAGTTAACAGGGTGTCCCTGAATAGCTGTCGAGCCATGAATATGGACAGCAGCGGAACGCTACTCATCAAGTCGACTCAATTAGTAGCGTACGCCGACGATATCAACATCATGTCTCGAAGGTTGGGTGATGCAGAAAGCCTCCTGCATAACCTCAATAACGCCGCAAAGGAAGTTGGACTACATATCAACGAAAGCAAAACAAAGGCCATGATGCAATCGAAAACAAGGACGCCAGCAAATGGAAGCATCACAGTAGGGGACCTTAATATCGAGTATGTAGACAACTTCAACTATCTGGGTTGTAACTTATCAAAGGACGCCAACGAAACCGACGAAATTAAGCGACGGATACAACTAGCCAATAAGACATATTTCTCGGTCCTCCCTATAATTAATTCGAAACTTGCGCACAGGAACACGAAGCTCCGCGTGTACAAAACGATCATCCGACCCGTGCTATGTTATGGCTGCGAAACATGGACCCTTACCCAAGCCTCCGAAATTTTGCTAGACCGATTCGAACGAAAGGTCCTTCGGCGAATTTTCGGGGCCGTTCGCGAGCGAGACCAATGGCGTATCCGATACAACCATGAGTTGTATCAATTGTACGATGAGCTGGAAGTATCGAAAATCGTGAAGCTTCAACGTCTGCAATGGGCGGGGCATGTACAACGGATGGACGACAATCGCATGCCAAAGAAAGTTATGAACGCACAACGAATTGACGGAGCGAGGTTGCGTGGACGACCGAGAGCTCGCTGGGAGAACTCCGTAGGTGAAGACGCCCACCAGCTGCTGGGCTTCCGAAACTGGAGGACAAGGTCACGTAACCGCGACAATTGGAGGTCAACGATTCAGGCGGCCAAGGCACGACGTCGGGCTATCGTGCCACATTGATGATGATGACATAGGGAATATGTCTATGAATTTTCATTCGAATAACTGTATCCAAACCGGGAATATAGCCAAGTAAGTATTCACTAAGAGCCTTTCACAATGCAAGAGAAGCCTCTTAAGCATTTCTTCAATGTATAACTTTTAACTTGATTGAACAATGAACATGCAATTTGGTGGAAATACATAGAATGGTAATAGTGTTTGCCACAAATATTTTTGAAGTTTGTAGAACCAAGTTAACAGGGTGTCCCTGAATAGCTGCAAAAGTATACTTGTTCAATGCTTATAGGAAAGCTTGGGTGGTGTTCCCTGACATGGAATCATTTCATATACATAAGTTGCTTTTCCTTGATTTAAAAAACCGTAACAGTATATTTACAGCTAATAATTCAGTTCATATATAAAGCCAAGTCATACTTACGTTTGCCTGAGTTCCTTTTTGCTCAAAAGCCATCAGAAATCTTAAATCGAAAACTACCTGTAGATTTGCCTTGGAGTTTTCATGCAAACTGGGTAAATAGTAAATCTATTTTTGGATTGGTCTAATTAAAGGTGGAACTAGCGCCTTTCATTCTGGAACGCGTTTATTTAGACCAATCCAAAAATAGATTTACAGGAAGATTTTCTTGAATGTTGTGCACAATTCTTATTTATTGCATATAAAATGTATGTAAAAAAAATATTCACTATGCATTAAAATTCTAAAAAACCCTCGTATTGCGGGCGCAGCCCTCTGTACGCCGGTATTTTTTTAAATAGTAAATAGTTTCTATTTCCAGTGATGTACATATAATACACTCTACTCTACTACTCTCCTCTCTCTACGGAAAAATCGTATTCTGGTATGATAAAGATACACATTTTTTTATTGACATTTATAGTTAGCACCATTACTCTTAAAAATGCAAGTTAAGTCATGCAATTTCGTGGAAATATTTTTGTATTAGCTCCCCATAAGGATACCGTCATCCCCCTATTTTTATTTTTCACTCAAAATACACCAATTTCGACTTCCCAAATTCCACTAGGTGGATGCAAATTTGCTTGCTTTTAAGATGAAGCCTCATTATCCTGCCCACCAAAAATCAAATTAATCCGGTGAAATTAAATTCTGTACAAAGTTACCGAGCGTGATTTTGCTCTATTTACTATTATTGTTATAATAGTAAGCGAAGCCCCTTGCTCGCTACGCTTACCAATATCTCTAAAGCTAGACCAGCTAGAATATAATATAATATACATAGTATATAAAATCAGATAAGAGGTTTGGTTTTTACAGAGCCACAAAGTCAAATTTGTGTGATTTGACCCAAAAACAAATTAATTTTTCATCTAAATTTTCTCCAACTCTTGCCAAGGAGAGGTGCATGCAGTGGCGTATTTACATCAAACTTTTTTCACACCATACTAAAAATTGCAGTACCAAATGTTCCTTTTTATTTTGAGATGTTTTTCCTATGTAGCTGCCCTCGGGTATCCCCACACCAAAACTTTATGTAAAAAATTAGCCCTGTACTCTGTGCCCCCCCCCCCCCCTTTGAGCATTTTCTAAATACGCCACTGGGTGCATGTACGACTCTTTTAAAAATTGGCGCATAGTCTTACGATCATATCATTCTTACATACTCATTTCCATTATTTCTAACAGTTTTAATACCTTAAGTGCAGAAAACTAGGGTTAATTTTGGCTCGATTTCGACATAATTTGAATAGATTTAAAGGCAGTCTTAGTTGAATTGTTTTGAATTCGAGCTAAACTTAACCCTAATTTTCTACACTTAACGTATAAAAAATGATAGAAATAATGGAGCTAGAGTAAAATTATGTAAGAAAGATATGATCGTAAGACTATGCGCCAATTTTGAAAAGAATCGTACAAGCACCTCCCCTCGGCAGAAGTTAGAGAAAATTGCGATGAAAAAATATTTGTTTTTGGGTTAAATCACACAGATTTGACTTTGAAGCTCTGTAAAAACCAAACCTCTTATCCGATTTTAGTGTGGTTAGTTTTATTTTTTAGGGAAATTTGTTGCCTGTAGTAATCATCTTATTTCGCTATTTTAGCTAGGCTAGCTTTGGATATATCGAGGCTTAAGTCGTACAAGAAAATGCCTGTAAATCACATGAGGAATCACAATCCGGTGCGTTTATGCGGCAATCTCCGGACACTCTGTATAACTAGATATACATATTTCCATTGATAAATTGCTCGTACGCTGTTTTGCAGCTTTTGACCTATTTCAAGCATAAGGCTCAGGCCCACACGAAATGAAAGATTCCAGAATCCAGGGATACAAATTAGAAAATCACCTCAAATTTAATTCAAGACTGCGCACAATATTAGGGATGCAATCCAATGTGTGAAAACAAGAATGTAGCTAGAGTATTTTCACTTTTTAACCCGTATCAGCAGCAGCTAGGAAAAGTTACAGATACATACGTACATGACAACTTGCATTTTATTTTTATTTTTTTAGTTTATGTGTACGGCATTTTTACTTGATACTTTTACAGCTTAATTCCATTATTCGAACTTTTTCCTATTTGAACATTATGTCTTGGCAAATCAAATTAAAAAGATTTGACTCTATTTGATTTTACTTAGTTGTAAATTTTGTTTACGAACTTTATGTTCAAATCTCACGAATATGACTAAGGAATGGCGTATTTCAAAGTCGTATAATACTAGTACTATAACATATTTCGATAAAATGTTTATAGCAGTGTTGCACGATATACGATTTCTTTGATAGAGTATCAGAGTTACGTATGTATATCTCCACTATTAGTTTAGCATTAAATTAGTCACGTTGAAAATATTATATAAAAAAAATGTTCTTGGAACTTTTATCTAAATTAGGAGGTTTCAAAGAGATTTTGAACTTTAAAAATTAAATCAAGTTCACAATTTAATTAGACAAATATATGTTTCATACCGCTTTGATGGATGGATGTGTTTTATTCTAGATGGGAAGTTACAGTAATGTAATGTTTTTGGAGATTACGTTTGGAATGATTTTGATACACTGTAAAAACAAGGTTGAATTTTACATCGAAAACTCGTTCAATTTTACACCTTTTTTCTCGCAAAATTAGAGTAAACGTTTATTTTTAAACAAAATTTCTAGTAAACCCACAAAATAGTGTAATATTACACTGATTTTTTAATATTACTCTATTTTGGTGTAATTTTACACCACATTTGGTGTGAAGATGTGTCATTACTTTATTTCTGTGTAACTTTACATTTTCAGTGTATGTATATTTTCATATAATATTACGATTTTGGTGTAAAAAATTACACCTACATTTGTGTAAAACTGAGTGTGTTAAAATACTTTTGTGCATTATTGCATTTTCCAATATCCCACAAGTGGCTTATTGTTCTGTGTGCAGAGTCTGTTCCGTCCGAAGTGCGTTCGTGTGAGTATCATATTATTGTTATTGTTGTAGCGCTTTCTTGCTCTTGAACCGAAGGGGGT
This sequence comes from Microchrysa polita, assembly GCA_949715475.1. Lineage (NCBI taxonomy): Eukaryota > Metazoa > Arthropoda > Insecta > Diptera > Stratiomyidae > Microchrysa > Microchrysa polita. The sequence goes on from OX454415.1 coordinate 398,410, forward strand.
GTAGCAGCTCTTTGCCGTTGGAATAACGGGTAGCTCCAGGACGATTTACATCGAAGAATATTATTATAAACCCAAATGTAAGTTTACATATTAGCCGGTGTAAATTTACATTTTTCCAGTGCAAATTTGCTTATTTTTGAATTAAATTTACATAAGTCTCAGAACAAGTTTACTTATTTGTGCAAATTTACTTATTACCGTTTGTAGATTTACACCAATTTTGTAGTAAATATTTACACCGTAAAGCGTAAAATTACTCTCCTTCATATCGTGGTGTAAATTTACTACTATAATAGAAGGAAAAAAAGTTTTCTACTATTATTGGAGTAAAATTTTTTCGAGTGTACATTAAATTGAACTTTCACTTGCTGAGAGAAAAGGGCTACACTCAAAGTAGAGGAAGTATGTACATGCATACTAATATTATGTTCAGAGTGGACGAAAACGGATTGATTTCGCCATACGTTTTCAGAAATCACCGAAAAGTGTTCACAGTGAATTATTTGTAATTTCATATGACAACCGACAATATTATTTTGCCTATAAATCGTTTTAAGTATGTATATGCTGGTGCAGTCATCGATAGTCGTTTGCAAAATAGTTCATCACTTCAAACTGACCGTCCATTCTCTTATCATGGAGAAATTAAGAACATTGGCAAACACACGAAACTGAATATTTTTTTCGGGTGTCAGTTTAAATATCGGAATTTAGGTTTGAGACCTGAGTGCTTACATGTTTTTATTTGAAAAAAAAATCAAGGTTTCATAGAAAACACACAAAATAGCGTATTTTCAATTTTTCATACGAAAACATAATTTTCAATTTTCATACGAAAACAGCAAAATAGCCCTAAATTATATGATTTCGGTCACTGTGAACATATTATAAAGATTATTTCAATAGTGATTACACATTTGAGAGTTTGATATATTTTTCAAAACTTAACCCTATAGCTAAACTCAAACTAGAACTAGTTCGATTAGCACGATGAGTGTACCTGCGCACTTTTTCGCGACCTTCTACTTCTATCAAAGATATGGTTGGATACAGCATTGAAGGGCAGGTAGGGGATCCTTGCGTTAGACCTAATCCACTTTCCATCAACTCCAGGAATGTCAAATTTCAGTTCATTAGGGATATTCTGTCAAAAGTTATGGCCGAACTAAAAAATCTAAGGAGTTTGTTTGTAATGGGAGGTAGGAGAACCATTGGTCCGATTTATCCCATTTTCAATATCGTGCGAACAGACAGACAGACAGACATGGCTTATTCGAATCTGGGACCGCCCTAGTCATTTATATACGTATATACTTAGCTATACCATTTTATGGGTAAAGGGTACTCGCATAATCATAAAAACACACTAATTTAATAAAAGTTTTTGAAAAATGCATTTTCTTACTCGACTTAAACCACCTTATTATCTCAAAAGCTAGACTTGCTAGAAAAGCAAAGTAAAATGATTATATACCCAATATATTTAAAAGTAAAACCAACCGCACTAAAATCGGATAAGTCTTTGGTTTTTACAGAGCTTCAAAGTCAAATCTTTAAGGGCATATATACCGTCTCTACTACTACTACTACATGTATTCTAGCTTTATCATTTCTATTAGTTTTAATGCCTTCAGTGCAGAAAACTCAATTTTGGCATCATTCGCAGCAATTTGAATAAATTCCAGCTAAAATTGACCCTAGTTTTTTGAACTTAAGACATTAAGGGACATTCTCTCAAAACTCTTATAGAATGGTTAGTCTTATCGCATAGAGAAGACACACACAATTTTCACAAAGCTTTTCCATTATAATGAATGGAATTTTTGTTTAATTCGCATAGTTATGTTATCTTTTGCTCATTTACGATATTGTATGAAACTGCGCAATGATTTTTCCAATCTAAGATGATGGCGTAACCAAGCAAAATATGGCGTAACAAATGCAAAATAAAACAAAACTTCCATTCAATACAATGGAAAAGCTTCCTGAATATTGTGTGTGTCTTTTCTACGCGATAAGACTAACCAGCCGACAGGTACTGAATAAGAGCTATCAGAAAGTGGCCCTAAAACTGTTAGGGCCGGATGTACAATCATGGTTTAACTAATGGTTGTCAGTTAAACCGTCGATGGGTGTACAATTGTGTTCAAAAAGTTAAACTGCCGTTTAAACTACGAATTATCCTTATAGCTAGTTCACACTATATTAAAATCATATTTGGTTTAAATTAAACCAGTAAAACTGTAGTAGATATATATATAGTATATGTCACTAAATTCAAAATGTATTGTAGAATACACTACCTGAATTATTAAAGTTGCATTACAATATGGGACAACTCTTAATTAAATTTGGATTTAAATCAATCTTGTCAACAGTGTGAATCCCTTGTTACGAAAAATAACAGTCGTTTAACTAAATTTCTCTCAATTGTCAACAACCAAGGTTTCTATGGAAATATAAGTACGAATACAGTCGAACTTGCCTAAACGGACACATCGACAACTCGAACATTTATCTTAACTTTTATTTTCACCAACGTTTTCTTACATATCATGCAAAGAAAATGAAGTTTATAAGCCTGACAATCCCATGGCCAGAAACGAATGTACCATTTGCTCACTAAACGAGCTGTCAAAAAGTTTACTTTTAAAATTCAATGTTGGAGAATTGTATTTCAAAAAAAGCATTTTCAGGTCAATTGGAGAAAATGTAATAATCATAGCATAACTAAAAAAACACACAAACAAAAACACGCGCGGGTCGAAATTTGGATACCCTTCACTTTCTTTAGAGCTTCACTATAACTTGTCAGTGGCGTAGATAGCTTTTTTGAGAGGGAGGGGATCATTTTGCAAGATTGATTATACTTTTACGGTTACCAAATTTTAAATTTCAGAATAACAATTGCATTGCATTTATTACACTTCAAATTAGCAGTGTTTTCCAGCAATTTTTTTCCAAAATAGAGAGCAATTTTTCCATACGAAAAAAAAGCGTTCCTGAAAATATTGAATTCTCCGCACAGATTGTGACACTGCATCGATAATTTGGTTTTTTTACTATGGTGAATGAATCCACAGTATTACATTTTTCGTACATTATTTTGCAGTGGTTCTCAAACTTTTCGGAGTCACGGTGCATCTAGCACCGCCACGTTTCTTCTCGGTACATCTCAAAACCAGGATTAAAAAAAATTATATAATTATATCTCCAGCAAAGGGAAATTGTGAAGAGGAGAGCCCGTTGAGAATGTCCAGTATACATATGTGGATACAGTAAAACTTTTGTGTTTTTAAATCGAAATACTCCGATAACTTAGAAATTCATGGGTGTAGATATTTCTAAAGTGTTTAAGCTTGTAGGACGCCGCCGCCGTAGCAATAAATTTCGAGGCCGTAGGTATACATTTTGAGGCCCTCAGCCAATTGTTTGAAAAGGATACTAAAAATGTGAGTAGAACTTAAGATTTGGACCGTTAAACATTCGTTAAAAAATCGTAGAACAGTTTCGATTAACACAAATTTAATCCTCTAATTTATTTGCACGTTAATTTAAATCCCAAAAACCTCAAACAAACACTGCGGACATACTTTATTTTCTGGTACTACTTCCTTTTCCATTTCATAAAGTAGAAAGTTGTAAAAGAAAATCGGTCGAGTCTCTGATGCTGGTCAAGTATCTTACAGTGTTGATTTCTGGTACAGCGTAGCAGACTAAAAGCCGATACAGACTACCAACAAGTCCTGGTGTAGATTAAAATTAATCCTGTAAAAACCCTGGATACTAGATCGAATCGTATGTCACCTAATTTAAAATGCATTGTAGAATGTACTTTCATCATTCAAATTGCAGTAAAATATGGTAGAATTGCTATTCAAATCGAGGATTTAATAAATCCTGTCGGATGTGTGAATCCCCTCTAAGCTTCGGTATTTTAAAACTTACAAACATTTTTTCGTATGGATAGTTTGCTTTTTGTTGTCAAAAGCTCTTTCTACATTTTTCCTATTTTTGTTCATTTTCAAGAAACCCCCTTAAGTGCTCTTCACGGAACCCTAAGGTATCGGGGAACTCCGTTTGTTTGTTAATTTCTGTTCGAATTACTGCCCGCATAAGACTATATATCTTCCTATTTTGGAAATTTCTACAGTTATTTTTATAATAGATTGAGTTAAAAAAAATCCTGGTTATAGCTTTGAGAGTTCTTCGCATTAATTTCAATAAAATTGCGAACAACTAGAGATAGCCAAAGTAAAAAGAAGAATGTGGATAAACAGTAAAGAATGCTCAAAAATTGGAAGAAGTTTTGCAGCATTTTCTATTTATTCGCATTCGTTTTTCACTCTCCTGAAGAAATCTTTATAATCTCATGTACTGTATATTTCCCCATTGCGCTTCTGTGGAAGAGCACTCCGTGTTTCACATTATTTTTAAAAATCTGAACTGAACATTAAGATTTTCCGGCAATTAATTTTTAATCATTTCAATCAGTTATTACATATAATTTCTTTAGCAGCACTTCTAGATTACTTCAGTAGGACTTGTAGGACTTGCCTGTGCGAAACTACAGATCCAATATGAAAAAGTAAATGAACGTAACGCCCTGTACTGTAGTGTTTCTATTCTATCGATACGCTTCAATTTAACAATTGAAATTTGAGGAAGTGCTGTATATTTCTATTGGAGTTCTGAAAGTCGTTTCACGTTTTTATGAAACACTACACACGTCGAATAATTCCAGCTAAAAGTTTGCTTTTGTTTGGTTTTATGTATTTAAAATAATAATAAAAAATGTGTGACCGAAGGGGGGATTCATCCCCTTGATCCCCCATTATCTACGCCACTGTAACTTGTGTTCCAAATTGGTCCGTTCATGTACATCATTTTTGTAACTTTGCTTTTTAAGTGCGGTTTCAATTCCAGCTCCTCCTTTCTTTTGCGTCTGTTCTTATATAACTTGGTTGCTATATAGCTTTAAAATTGGACGAGTAAAAAGCGTCGCATACGGACATCGCCCAAACGACTCCTCTGGTCTACTGATCATATTTTATATTTTTACAAATTTTAGATGGTGTGAGATGCGTCGAATTTAATTTACCATTTCACTTACGAGTATAAAGCGACGGGTATAAAAATGATGATCTGCCTTTTACAAGATCAAACAAATTCGTAGAAAAATAAATCAGCAAACCCCCAAACTGTAAATATACATCGCCCAGGAGGACGGTCGGATACATAATATTTTCATAATTTATACCTTTGTGAAATGTTCTCATTACCAGAAAATTTTAGTAGGCTGAAGAAATTACATCCCCCAATGCGGTGTTTGTTGAGAAGTTCGACTGTAACGTAAATTGGTCGTCAGCTACACCACGAATCACGTAATAATGATTACGCGGTGTACAGATGAGAACATTTAAGACGTCATCAGCATCAAAATCACTTATGAAAATTTTGAATTTGCGTCACGTAAATTAAAAATATTGATAGAAATGGACACTTGTGAAATTCTTTGGTCACAATTTCACAAGTTCAAAATGTCCACGCTACCTTCTTTTTTATTATCTCATGAGCTAAATAGCAGTAAGCGTTGAAACCCCTTGGCATGGTGCGTCGATCTATCCATATATGATGCAGTGGCGGCTCGTGACTTTCGAAACCGTTAAAATATCTCCAGATAGTTAATAACAAGCTTTTTTTCTCAAAAATGGACAATCGACAATATGGTGACAGATAAAATATTTCCGTTTTATTGGGTCAAGTACAGGACAGAACAGCACAAATCCGATGACGCAAATTTCAATATGAAGTTGGCTACGAAAAATAGATATGCAAGTAAATGTACTTTTAGGGGCGATTCAGACTATCGACAAGATTTACTAAATCCTAGATTTAATTGACAGTTGTACCATATTGTACTACAATTTGAATAATGCAAGTACATTCTACGATGGATTTTGATTTTAATGTTATACGATTTCATCTAGTAGGCGGGTTTCGACTCGATTAATTTGATGGTTTTAATAAATCCTGTCCATAGTGTGAATCCCCTCTTAAACTGGTTAATGTTTGACGTTTGCTTAAAGTGCTCGGGCTCGTGAATATAGAGCATGTGTTGGAATTGCCGGTGCATAGAATTTAAACATGTGTTGGAATGGCCGCCAGCGGTATAGCGATATTTTTTTTATATTACATAGGGGACTTTTGCAAGGAGATTTTAATGCTTACTCATATCTGTATTTATGTATGTACATTGTTTTATCACTTTGCTGTAATACTTTAACAGCTCGAGCCAGATTCGTAATTCATGTGAGTGTGAGCTTATACCTATTCCGATTTTAGGGTATATTATATTAATATATATTATACCCTTAAGTAATATATATAATTTATTATTATGTAGTATACCCTAAAATAATATATATAATATATTATTATATATTATACATACCCTAAAATAATGAATATTTTATTTAATAATTGAAATTGCTCATCCAAGACATGACATAAGTAGTCTCTCATACATAAAACATTCAATACGCGTCCCCTCTTTGAGGGATGGGTTTATGACTGCTATTTGCATACTTACGGTAGCCTGGCGAATTAATAGTGGCCTTTAGTTTGGAACCAGCAAGTGGATCAAGTCCAATTTAGTGATGCTTGCATTATTATCTTTGTTGCCATTATTCTGAGATTTGTTGTGCAGGTTCATGAGTAGACTGAACAAATCTATTTGGCGAGTGCTCTGCAATATATCAGTGTGAGAAGACGCGCTTCAGTTGGCTGCTAATACTATTGGCAACGAAACGCTAGGCCAGTCAGCGATTTGGAGGTCAAGTGCCTGTTTGGACATAGTTCCAAAAGCCTAAAACGCTTTGGAGCCAACAGCTATAGTACCGTGTACAGTGCCAATTCGTAACTTCTATATTAGATAAACGATTATGCTGGACCCTAGTGACAAGTAAGCAATATCGTCTTGGGATTTGCAGTATCAAAGTGTAATTTCATAGTGTGTAACATCAGTTCATGTGCATATATGTCTTTTCACAATTTTCAAGAAAATGTAGCGAGTCAATAATTAGTCTATTTAACGTACCGTTCCTTTCCGAAGGTGTGCCATACATATTCCTTCAAGTTTAAATGATAAGCGGCTAACAATTTTGACAAGTGCTAGCGGTAAAAAAGAAATTCATTATTAGATAATTTCCATGAACACTATCAACAATTTCCGAGTTATTCTCGCGGATGTATTACATATCTAAATTGGATAATGAGATAGTTGTCTTATATATTTTCATTATATTGTTGGAAACGATACTAAAACTCGAATTTTAAAATCCCTTTTTATTATGGTTAATTCTCATTAATACAAAATCACATTAAAATCAGATTCAGATCAGAAAGTTGCAAGATTAATGCTTTCACAAGAATAATCCTGCTCATATATTATTATTAATGTTATTTCCCGTGTAATGCTATAGGTCCCACAAACACGGAGATTCCATGGATTCCGAATCCAAAGAAACTCCGTATAAAAAATGATAACTTGCCCAGCTGTCAGCTGGGGAGTTGGTTTATATGACAGCTCTATGACAATATTGGAATACATGGATTGCAATCCATTCTCATATTGGAATACATGGATTGCAATCCATAGAATGGATGTTACTCGAAATATCTAGTCATTTTAATAATTCGGATACAGCAAGAGATCCGAAAACGAAGATGACCCTACCCTATTTTTTCAGTCTATGTGTCGCCACAGTTTATTTGCATTTTTTTACAACAGATTCTAACTTTTCGTAAGAATTTCCTTTAATAGATTTATAAATTGTTAGGTACGTCCTTAGCCCTCAGGCCTTATACTCAAGTAAAGTTTTGAAAGTTTAAATAGTTAAAATTATTGCCAAGAATTGGGACCCTTGTCTAGTGATATTTACTGGGTTCATATCAAATATGTATGTAGCATTTTCTGCCAACAAATCAACATTTTTCAATATTCGGGATGTGCATACATACATACTTACTTATGTACATTGTGCATGCCAATTGTTGCTAGTGGCCACGTATTCTTTTCAAAAATGTTCATGAATTTCCATGTAAATTTTATTATTCGCTACATAATGTAGGTCAGCTACTAAGTACAGTGAGGCCCATATATGCGTACGATTTATTTGTCAATCGATTCTTTTGAATCTTCGAAAAAATAAACCAGATACATACTGGGATATTTGTCGAAACCAGTTTTGCCAACTGGAAATTTAGAAAACGGATAAATTTACCCGGAAAACCGGCTATATTTTTTTCAAAAACCGCTAAAAATCCGACTAAATAAATTTCAGCGAGAAAAACGGCCAAAAATTCGGCTAAATCATACAAAACAGTTACATTACGAAAAAATATATTAAAAAACTGATTTTAATAATGTTATTTCTTTTCTGTAGTACTACCCGTAAACTATGCTCTAGGCAGATTTCTTAGTTTTATTACATACATATATGCTCCAATCGCTGGCATTACAGTCAAAATTTAATTTATTCGAAGTTAGATGGCTCAACTAGTCAAAATAGTTGTATACAGGTACAATTTCTCGGTCATTTCCATAACCACATTAGGTTCGAAATTGTGGAACATAAAAATTCGTAAAAGGAACGTAACAATGCGTAACTATGGGCAAGGGCAACCGCATTTATGTATGGATATCTTACCATCATCGCACTTGAAAAATCTTATATTTTAAAATTTAATCATTTTAGGCCCAAGACACATATCATATAAATCATCATGACGATAATCCATCATGATGATGAAAGTTCGAAATTGGAGTGACACATATGCTTTCGTTATTAGAATTACTTTTGAAGTTTGTGTAAACGGTGAAAATGTTCCTCACAATTACGATATTTTGATGAATATTCAATTCAATAATTTGAGGACACACTTTTCTTAGGGCGCTATTACACAGTCATATAATGGTAATATATATTATAATAGATATTATCATATCCTTAAGCCTACTCGATTTCGTTTAGTGCACGTGTAAAAAATTAACCGAATTAATCGAATAGGCTTAATTATATAACTAGAAATATGAATACACCTATCCCTCGATTTACACGGAAGGTTGGTTCCTGGGAAAACCGTGTAAATCGAGATTCTCTATTTTATATGGGAAAACCGTGTAAATCGAAAAATGGGGTAATACGTGTAAACATAGCTTTTATTTTAAGAAAAGAAGGTTAATATTACAAAAGTAAACATAAACTATTCACAAGAAAATATTTTGATCATAAATTGACATTAGTAATTCAGTTTTACATCGATGAAAGCAAAATGTTCAATGAAGTTGAAAGTTTCAAAATTTAATGTTAAAGCAACGGCAATACATCAATATTAATACAAAATAAGGTAGGAAAAATAACTTTATAACATTTATTTTTGTTTTCGGTAAGTTCATGAGTGTCGTCTCTTAAATTTGGGTATTCACATCATTGGACTGCAGCTCAGGCTGGTTGGTCGATCGGGAGGAGTGGAGAAAATCGGTCATTAAAAGTTGGGTACGGTTTTTTGTCAATTCTTTGTGAACTTCTTCGTATTGGCTTAAGCATTTGTTAAGGTCTCGCTGAAACCGCAAAGCACGCTCAATGTTTGGATAATTTTGCAAATAATAATTCCCTAATTCCAGGCCATCGCGGACAATTTTTGTAGTAAAGCTTGGTAGCTCCGTCTCGTCTTCATCAGTGTCATTACCAACAGCATTGTGATCGTTATTAAGTATGGCGATTAAATCTTCTTCATTTAGTTCTTCATCTGCCATGATTTCGGCAATATCTGATTCTCTTATGTCCTCAAAACCTTCTCCTATCCTATGGGCCAATTCCGTTATTTCAGAAAGTTCTTGGATTGGTACACGCTCACCTCCAACTACATCAGGCCATAGATTTTTCCAGCAGGCATTCAATGTTGACTTCTTCATCTCATTTAATGACAGCCCCACATGTTTTATACAATCTAAACTTGTAAATTTTTTCCATGCGTCAATTATCAAGAGAAGAATCATTTTCCATTTTCTCCAAAATATACTTGAACGTTTGCTTTATGTAAAGGGCTTTGAATGTGGCAATTATGCCTTGGTCCAAAGGCTGAATTAGGGAAGTTGTGTTTTTGGGAAGAAACACAACTTCGACGTTGTCGTGTTGAATATGGGTTGAATGTCCGGGCGCATTGTCAATCAACAGCAGAGCTTTAAATGGCAGGCCTTTCTTGGTTAAATACCGTTTGACGTCGGGTATGAATATGTTGTTGAACCATTTAGTAAAGAGCGTTGCAGTAACCCATGCCTTTTTGTTAGCCCTCCAATAAACAGGGAGATGATTTATATTTAACCCCTTAAATACACGGGGCGCATTAGATTTTTGATCATTAAGGGCTTCATTAAATAGTCTCCCGAAGCGTTGCTGCAGAACAACACTGTGACTCGAATTTTTGCAGCTTTGTGGCCACTTGCCGTTTTGTGCGATTTGGACAAAAATGTCCTTTGTGGCATTTTCTTCCAAAATAAACCAAACTCATCTGCATTAAATACTTGATCAGCGGTATACGATTTACTGGCAATTATTTCAGCAATTTTTTTTGGAAACTGTTCCCCTGCATGGAAATCCGCAGAAGCTTTTTCACCTTTAAGTTTGAGATTGTGTAAAGAATGTCTATCTTTAAATTTCTCAAACCAACCAGCGCTTGCAGAAAAGGTTGAAGTCGAGGATGTTGCCATAAATGCGTAGAGCTTTGTTTGAGATTGTGCTCGTATATAGAGGAATTCGTTTTTGCGTTTGATCTTCAATCCATATAATTAAAGCCTGTTCCGTTTTTTCAATTACAGGATCTCTTACGTAGGAAGCGTTACTTAAGGAAGTATCGGATCCGGATGCAACGCTACTTCTTATTGTATTTTCATTTTTTCTTATGGTTCTTATAGTTGCCTCGTTCATAGAATAGCGACGTCGACTACCCTTTCTCCATTACGGAGATGGTCGAGAATGCTTATTTTAGTCCCCAAAGAAATGACCTTCCTCTTCGATTGATTATCGTTTTCTTTCCTTTCCTTTGGCATTGCTATGATTCACTGCACCTAATAATCAAACACTTTTTTTAAACACGACTTCACTGTTAAAACTAAACACGCGATCTTGATTTGTCTGCCTTGCAACCAAAACTGTCCCTTAAAATACCAAAGCATGATGATTATGTACACCCGCAACTTTGGTTTACCGTACTAAAGCTCATAAAAGTCGTGTTATATTCCTCTTGATGATGGATGAAGAAAAACAGCAGTCGATATCGTTTCGATTTGAATTGTGCAAGAAATTATTAGATCTGTTTATTTACTTTCAATTTAACACTTGCGACAACATGCAGTATGTAATATTTTAAGATACATAGGTACATTATGTACAATAATGTTTTTGCTTAAGCCTAGTACTGGCATCCAGAGTGAAATTTTTATGCGCTGCGCTGTGGGGAATGCTGGGGAATTCCATAAGCTACAATCCGGAAACAGTTCCAAAATTTCTCGGCCATTTTATGTATTTTTTCCGATTTCACGGTTATTTCATCGTGAAATGTCAAATGACCGGGGAATCGGAAAATAATACATAAAATGGCCGAGGAGAATTATGGAACCGGTCTCGGATTGTAGCTTATGGAATTCCTCACCGTTTGTGACATATTTCATGACAGCAAGTATGCATTTTTATTGATAAAATCGCAGCGGGAACAATTTCACTCTCGATCTTAATTCAGCCCTTTAGCGGGTAACTTCTCAGACATATGCATTGGCTTATAAATGAAATGCGAACAAATCACTTAGAAAAACCGTGCAAAAGTGAAGTCTGCATCGGCAATATCGTTTAAATCGAGAAAATGGGTTATATTAAAAAACCGTGTAAAAGTAAAATCGTGTAAAAAAAGTGCCGTGTAAATCGAGGGATAGGTGTATAAATATGACTGTGTCATGGAGCCCTTAGAGAATTTGAATAGAAATGTGTAAAGATTGATAACAAATTTAATATTTAATTTAATTCTTGTTCTTAAATTTTACAACAGATGGCGTCCTCAGTCATTATTGAGCAAATGATGGTCCAAATGCGTAATTTGGAACTCGTGCTATTGATGAAAAATTTGCGTCATTCGAAAATTCATTTTCGAATTTGAGCCCTCAAAATTTTATATTATTTTCCATAGTTACGAAATTGATGTTCCATTGTTGATGTTCCGCAATTATGAATTTGATGCTCCAAAGATACGAAATTGGTGTTCCAAAATTATGAGCTTGGCCGGGAAACGGTATAAATTTTTGATAAATTTGTTGCTACAAGCCCAACAACTAAATGTAGTGCATCTACGTAAATGTGTAGTTTCTATGCATCGTCAGACGTTGTGCAAGTAGCTTGCCCAGTAAACTACAAAAATTAGATTTAAGTGAGTATATATTTCGAGGGCGACTTACCCCCTTCTTGAGCAATTCGCTTTTGTGCTAAAGAAGGGGTAAGTTGCCCCCGAAATATATACACACTTAAATTTAATTTTTGTAATTTACTGGGCAAGCTACTTGCATACAACGTTAGTGTTGAACACTACAAAGTTCCGGCGATATTATCAATATCTACGAATCGCACTAACAGGTTTTCACCCTTGTACTTAATCAGGCATGATTACGTTATCTGTAGTAAAGAATTGACACTTTGAAAAATGGAAAAATGTTCAGGTACCCCCATGCTCCGAGAATTGCTCAACAAAGAATTTTATCTAGGAAACTTTTTTCCATTTTGACAAAATATTTAGCATTTGGTTGTTAGTAAATTACATGCTGACTCTGAGCTTTTAAAATATAAACTCTTATAGAATGGTTAGTATTATCGCATAGAGAAGACACACACAATTTTCAGAAAGCTTTTCCATTATATTGAATTGAATTTTTGAATATGGCGTATGCAAAATAAACAAAAATTCCATTCAATTAATGGAAAAGCTTTCTGAATATTGTGTGTGTCTTCTCTATGCTATAAGACTAACCAGCCAACAGGTACTGAATAAGAACTACCAGACACCCGGCCGTAGGGTTGTGCTTCAAATAGATCAGATGCACCAACAGTCGCGTCCCAAAACATTTTAAATGCATTTTAAATGGGTGACGTCATGTTGGCATGACGTAACCCTTTTAAAATGCATTGTTCCGCTGCTGCTGTTACTGCATCTGATATATTTCAAGCATCATAATTTGTACAATTTGCTTTTCTGAGCAATGAGCAGTGGCGTAGAGAATTTATTGTTTGGGGCTGGTATGATTTAATACTTTTGAGTTTGAGTATCCAGCCGCATATTTAAACAAATTTATATAACTCACATTGCAATCCCATATAAATTTATCTTTCGCAATAATGAAGATTATTATGCTGCTAGTATACAGTTATACTGATTAGTTAATTTAAATCATCAATTAATTTTGAAATTTCTTGTTCATTGCTCCCATTTTCCTACGCCCCAACTACAAAGTTGCAGCATTGAGCTGCGCATGTGCATAAATTTGTTTAGGTGGTTTCACACTTACTTCAGATTACGCAATCTGCGGCAAATTATATAATCTGGGGTCTAACTAAGCTACATATTACCACAGATAAGAAAAACTAGTTATTAGTATGTGATATTACGCAATCTGACTTTTGCAAATCAAGTACCCAGAACGACTTTATTTTATTCGCCATGCAGTTGAGGTGAATTCTAAATATTTTTATTGTCATAAATGCTACTTTTTAAGCCAAATGTGGCTTTTTCAATGATGAAAAAAATACTTTTGATTGAGAAACATGTTATTCGTTTCAACGGTATCAAGAATAAGTCGGTTTTAAGTGCAGAAATCCGGAACGCCCCATCTGGAAGTCTGGATTTAGCAAGCACATCGTCCCACCCAGCCTACCTCTGCGAAATCCAAATTGCACCACCAAAAGTTATACGCCCAAAGTCAAAAGATAAAAATAGAGTTAGTGAGTTCTTACTGTATTACATTTTTTACCTTTTGTCCGAATGGAAATAAAATATGATAGGCGGTTTGAATCGTATTTTTGAATGCCTCGTATCCTCCAATATCCTATAAAATTCTGCGGGTTTACTGCCTTTTCGCGATCCTCACCATAATAATAATTTTACGCGCTTCAAATCATCTCTTTTGGCCTACAATATAACGGTCATATTCAAAAATCAATATGTACTTTTATTTATTTAATATTATTAAAAAAAAACTTTTAGAGGGGATTCACACTAGTGACAGGATTTACCACTAAATTAAACGAATGGAAACCCGTCTACTAGATTAAATCGTATGTCAATAAATTCAAAATGCATTGTAAAATGCACTTGCATTATTAAAATTGTAGTACAATAATATGGTACAACTGTTATCTTAATCTAGGATTTAGTGAATCTTGTAGAATTTGTAAGATTTTGGTTATAGTCTCGGTACAAAATCTATGAAAATGTATGGAAAATCTACAAAATCATAGTAATCATAGAAAATATTTTGGTCCCGTATGGAAGTCGCATATAAAGTTTGTTTTTTTTTTTAAGAATGATAGAACTTCAAATTGAAAAAAGCACACAAAATATTACCTTTGAATCAAATTCTTTTTTTATTTATTTCAGTATACTCTCACAAATTATAATGTTAAGGCTCACGCCTGAAGAACGCTTCCAAATTATCAAAACTTAGTTCGAAAATAAGTCGTCGACTCGCGCAACTTATAAACGACTTTTTATGGTATACATAATCGTCCATCTGAGCAAGCTATCCGTTGAATTTTGAATAGATTTCGTACTACGTACACTCTAAAAAATCAACCATCATTAAAATCAAAATTGGGTGATAAGCTGATTTCAAGAAATGGGCCTGTCAATTGGCCTTCAAGGTCATGCGATTTAACACCTCTCGATTATTTCCTGTGGGGTTACGTTAAATCACAGGTTTATTCTGATAAACCAGCAACAATTGACGCCTTGGAGGCCAACATTGTTCGCGTTATTGGTGATATACGGCCAGAAATACTCGAAAAAGTGGTCTAGAATTGGATGTCAAGAATGCGCTTCGTTAAGAACAGCCGCGGTGGCCATATGCCTGAAATCGTTTTTAAATGTTAAATGTATGACATTTGTCATTCCAATAGAAGAAAAAAATTGATTAAAAGTTAACATTTTGTGTCTTTTTTTTTTCAATTTGAAGTTCTATCATTCTTAAAAAAAACACCCTCTACATCGTTGTTTTAAAGAATAATTGGGATCAAATTTGTCTGGAAGTTAGCTATCCTGCTCCTGCTCAGTAGATCCACACTGGCAGTTGTCTTCGCAGCTACACTGACTGCCATTTGGTTGGTGGTCCAGTTTTGATATTCTATATGGCATGGTAACTGAATCATCCGCCAGCTGACACCTTCACAACCGCTTGTCGAATTCAAAGTGACAATTTTGCATCTTTTGTTGTTTTTTTTTGTGTGAAATTGTATGATTTTCGAATGGCTAAAAATAATTTAAGCACGCAGAGCTCGATTTTGATAAATAAATTTAAAAAAAACTCTCCAAAATGAAAGTTTGTTTATGTAATTTTCAGGCTCCGTTTGGTAGCTACTGTAGATGCCATTTGGAGTCAATTTGGGTACAGCTTAAATGTCGCTAAGAACACGAAGTAACACGTATTACAACAATAGCAATAGAAACAACCACAGGCGCTAAGAACCCAAATTTTCGAAATCGAATTTCGACAGTCCGGCCTGTCTATCAAGATGGCAGTGGTAGAGACCAATCCTGTGAAAAAAATTTACTGAAATCCGCTCACATGTTAAAGAAATACACGCGGAAATAGGCGAAAAAGAACCCATTATGTATTTAAGCTCATTGTGAATTTTTTGCATGTTCCAATCGTTATTATGCTTTTCTGTCCAGAGCCTAATCCAACAAATCCAAAATCATGGAAACATATCCAGCCCAGCCGTTCTCGAGCTATAAATGGTGTAACTAACACGACTTTCTTTTATATACATATATAGATATAGATCCATATATATATTATTAAAAGATACTTTTAGAGGGGATTCAGTAGATGCCATTTGGAGTCAGTTTGGGTGCAGCTTAAATGTCCATTCCAGAAAGAATATAATCGCCCCTATTATTTTATGGGTCATACTAGTAGTGTTTAATCAAACAAAATAAATTGGAATGTTTTGCGTACTTGCGTATTGCTTACCATTTACCCGAAAAACTAACAAGAATGCAAACGAAAGTTTTGTATAAGCCATGTTGAGTGTTATAGCTATGTTCACCGGCATAGACCATAAACACAAATTACTAAATGACATTGCGTGTTTTGGTATATAGAGAGACACTCCAAGAAGATGCTAATATGAATTAGTGGTTTAATTTTTGAAATTACTTTCAACCGCTTTACGTAGAAGTTGTGGACTATAAGTCGGCATAAGAAAGAATATATACATAAACGACATTCATTGCTTTCATAACAAATTTTACTGCAAGCTTTTTATAAGATTGAAAAATGGCACGATGGCAATGGTACGTGGTTTACATACATTACATACACAGTATGGTTGTTCTAGTTAGTTGTACATTCGTACGTCTCTTTGCGACAAAAAAAGAAAAAAAGATCGACACTTTAGTTTGATTATGCGTTCCTCAAAGCGGAATTAGCAATTAGGTTTTAGTAGATAAAGATGTTAAGATATTATTTAGTTGCGACTGGTAAAATAATCGAATGAAAATAGCGTTTAAAGGTGAACTCTACAACCATGCAGCTAGAATAACTAGAAACGTCGTTTTGAGCGGTTGTGCTGTATTTGAGTTTTGAGCGGTGTTTCTGATCGTGTCCATATAGTAGTCTAAAAATGTAACTATTGCCTAAGCAATCCGATATCGTTAAGACAACATGAAAAATAGTTCTTCGTGTATTTGTATAGACGACTGGTAGGAAAATTACCAAAGGCTCTAGTTATTATTGCAGTTTTCATTAGTGCAAACATAACTCCATTATTAATAGCGTATATTTATTTTAATTGAGTCCGGTGTAGGCTTGGGCAACAAAAAAAACCGATCGCGGTTATGTTTCCGGCTAAGACCAGCTGTTCGCTAAAACAGTTGAGAGCTAGCTAACAGTTGCTTTGTCTTGGTATCGCTTTCGTTGGATTATTTTTTAGATTTAGTGTATTTGTATTTCATCATTTGTTTTGAAGTATTATTTTATAATAGAAAAAAATGTAATATAAAAACAAAATTTCAATTTCCTCCCCTATGCTATTTTTATTTCATACCCTCAAACTCAATCCGGTTCAGAGCAGTGGATTAGTGGCACGCGTAAAAATGATCTGTGTTAGTGTCAACTAATGTGGTTCATTTGAAATTAGAATAAGTGAAATCCCATCCAAATTTGGCAGCAATTTGCTATAGAATTATCTGCTGCTAAATGTTTATGAAAAACCTTTGTCACACACAATCGGCGAAACCTGATTCGTCAAATCGCAGTTTCATTCTAATCACATAAGGCTGAAATAGAACAAAAGCAGCATAGCAGCGGACGAAAGCATCACAATGGATTTTAAATGGGGGACGTCACTTTTTCTATATGTACACCAATTACAACCAAGCCTCATACAAATGTATTTCTTTCTATTGATTCCACAAAACATATGTAAAAATGTATGGAGTCGGACCATGGGGTTATAGGGCTGCCATACAAACCCAACCCCCAAATTAGGTTCTTATACGAAAAACTTTGTTATGTGTGCACCAATTCCAACCAGATTTTATATAAATGTGTCTCTATTGATGGCACAAACTTATTTGAAAGCAGAAGGAAAAGAAGTCATAGGTACCCCAGATAAAAACTATTAGTCCGAGGAGAGTGAAGGATATCCAAATTTCGGACGCGCCCGAAATTAGCCTCGGTCTCGTTTCTATTAAATCCATGAGGTGAAAAAGAAAATATTCTTCGCGCAATTCAAGGCAGATTCATACATCATACATACATATATCTAACGCAATGTGATTATACATTTTTTTGGTAGTACTTAGTAGGTACCTACCCCTACTTCAACAATTATATAAATTTTTTTTTTTCTTTTCAGTGAAGTAACAGAGGGAGCCTTACAAATATGGCGGAATTTACCAAAAGAAATACGGCATGATCCGAGCTTAGCATCTTTTCAGGAAGAAAATGAAAGAGTGCGAGGTAATTAAAGAATAAGCGTGTTTTTTGCCGAGAACGGGGCCGGCCAACCTAAAGCTGTGGTCAGAATATTTTGGGAATTGCATTTAAAGCTTTCGGCTTTGATTACACTAACGTGCTTTAAATCTACGATCTCAACATCAAATTTTGCGGTCCAAGTCGGAAAAGGACAGCACAAGAACTATGTGCATAAATCAAAAGGATATACAGAATATATATATATATATAAAGTAGAGCGTCGATTATCCTAACGCCGCTTATTCGCACATTCGATTAACCGAACCGGACACTAAGGTTCTTTTATTGTGAAAGACATCGAGAAAAAGGGAAAATGGAAGCAACCTCTCATCTGCATCGCTTAATTACCTCGATTTTTTATTGATTTTTTTTTTATTTTAATTCAGTTCTAGTCGTTTTACACGTTTTCAATTTGTCGCTATATTTCACATTTGGGCTATTTTTGATTAGCCGATTTTTCGTTTATCCGAACCACCCTTGTCGACATTAGTTCGGGTAATCGACGCTCTACTGTATGTATACAGGGTGTCCGGAAACTGCCGCATAAACGCAGGGGATTGTAATTCTTCATGTGATTTCCAGCAAAAAAGTTGTACGGAACATACCCCCAATTCTTAACCCTTTAGCTGCCACAGGCATTTGAAGATTTTTTTAAAAAGAATTTTCTTGTACGACTTAAACGTCATTATTTCCAAAGCTATAGACTAGCTAAAATAGCGAAATAAGATGATTATTATAGCCAACAAATTTACCTAAAAAAAATTCTCAAACTTCTGCAAAGGTGAGGTGTGTGTACGATTCTTTTAAAAATTGGCGTATAGTCTCACGATCATATCTTTCTTACATCATTTTATTCCAGCTCCATTATTTCTAACAGTTTTAATGCCTTGCAGAAAACCAGGGTTAATTTTGACATAATTTGAATAAATTTTACCAAAATGCAGAATTTTAGGGGCAGTTTGAAATGAATTGAATTTTAGCTAAAATTAACCCTAGTTTCCTACACTTAACGTATCAAAACTATTAGTGATAATGAAGCTAGAATAAAATGATGTAGGGAAGATATGATTGGAAGACTATGCGCCAATTAAAAAAAAAATCGTACAAGCACCTCCCCTTGGCAGTAGTTGGAGAAAATTTAGATGGAAAAAGAGATTGTTTTTGGGTCAAATCACAAAAGTTTTACTTTGAAGCTCCGTAAAACCCAAACCTTTTATCCGATTGTAGTGTGGTTAGTTTTATTTTTTAGGTAAATTTGTTGGCTGTAATGATCATCTTATTTCGCTATTTTAGCTGGCTTTGGAGATATTGAGTTTAAGTCGTACAAGAAAATGATTTTTTTTGAATCTTCAAATGCCTGTGGCAACTAATGGGTTAAGAATTGGAGGTATGTTCCGTACAACTTTTTTGCTGGAAATCACATGAGGAATCACAATCCGGACTATGCGATCCATCGGCAGATGAACGGTAATTTCACTGATCTGCATTAATATACGTTTGCAATTAATTTCCCATACGTATGGTAATGCAAATTAAGAAAATATGTGGCTATATAATCACGTTCAGATGAAAGCTTGAAGCAGGATTAAGTAATGCTGGAAATAGAACGGACGCAGCAACGATAATGCAGTCCAATGCAATTTAAATTGGTGACGTCATGTTAGCAACAAAAGCTATCTTTTGCTGCCACCCATATAATTAGCATTGGACTGCATTATCGTTGCTGCTGCTGCGTCCATTCTATTTCCAGCATTATATAGGAATTAACGCTCACGTATTGATTTATGGATATATTGGCTGCATTCGACGAACTGGAAAGGCTATAAGAACTACTCACCATACTGACCCCTTTCTCGGCTAAATAGCCTCTATGCAGAATGAGAATCCAATGGGAGTAGCACTTTTCTGCTGCATTTTTCGTTCGCTGAGTGCACTCAATGGCTGCATTAGTGCACCATAAAGTAACATTCGATTTGAAAACATTACAGGTCCCCATGATGAAGATCCTTTACCAGCTGAAGATGTAACCTGTGAAATTGACCTCCCATCCACCAGCAGCCAACAAAATGATGTCACAATAAATATCACAAACGAATTAGGTGAAATGAAGCATTTTGGACACAGCAGGTTTGTATTATACATTTACAGGGTTTCCCACATTAGACAATACTTTAAGGTCGCCCACACACGAAGCGTCCGAATCCATTTTTGGATTCTTCAGTATTCATTCATACACTTTCTTCGATTTTGACAGAACAAAAATAAAAAAATGGATTCGGATTAACCGTGTGTGTGCGGCGAAAGGGTCGATGGGACAATCTATTGAGTAAAGAATAGAATTGATAAGACTTGGCCATTATCCTGGAGTCATGGGGCTATCATCCCCAAATGGTATGTAATGACTACCGAAGATTGAAGTATGGCAACAGTGCTTGCAAACACGCGCTTGACGTAGACAGATCGGTAGCGTGGGGTGGGTCTTGGCCTTCTCGATTGCGCTTGTCATTAACAATAAATACCATGAATCAATCGCGTACCTAAAGAAACAAAAAAACTGAAAAAAAAACAAACCAGTAACAAAAGTACAACCCCAAGTGAATGAAAACGGTATTCTATACATATGACGACGACAACTGACTCACTCCATATAAATGAGCCTAGATGGTAAGGACTCGTGCCTTCTTAACCCATGTCCACGACCTATGGTCCTTCAGGCAATATAATTAACAAGGACCCCCAAAATCTGAAAACCATTAAATTGTCACATTTGAATAATCATGAGACGGTCATTTATCCTGTGGTGGGGAAGAATATATAGAGGAACATTCCTTCAGAAAACTGCATCAATTTTAGATCAATAGAACATTGGAACTTTATTGAACGGCAATTAATAATGTAATAGGAAACTAACAAATCATTTGACAATACTAGAAATTTACTTTACCACTGATGCAAAAATAAATTAAATTTCATTTCATAAATGTAAAAAAAAAAATTTACAGACTTACATAAGAAACGTAGAATGGTAGAACAAAAGGAAAATTAATATTTAAAATTTGAAGATACAAAAATTAAAGTGAAGAGCGGCAAAAATGTATGCAATGATGGCAGCAAAACGGTTTGAAAAGAGCGACGACGACTTGAAACGGAAATTTCCAGAATCGCAAGCTGATGGCGTAACGTAAAAGTAGATCGACCAAACTTCGCTATATAGCAAGCAATGACGCAACATCGATCAACTAATTGTCCGAACGGTGAAATTTTGCAGGATGGCGAATAATGACGCAACGGCGATTGTATTTGCAATCGATGACATTTTGCAGAATGGCGAGCAAGGACGCAAAGGCGATTTAATCGATTTCAAACAGTCAACGGGGATATTGTAGGCTAGCAACCCCATGACAATTTCCGATTTAGTGAGCACATTTTCATATGCGATTTAAGGACACCAGGAATTCAACCGTTATATACAGGGTGTCCGGAAACTGCCACATAAACGCACCGGATTATGATTGCTCAGTTGATTTCCAGCAAAAAAGTTGTACGGAAATACCCCCTCAGCTTAACCCTTTAGCTGCCACAGGCATTTAAAGATAAAAAAAAACATTTTCTTGCCCGACTTAAAGCCTAATATCTCCAAAACTAGACCAGCTAGAATAGTTAAATAAAATGATTATTACAGCCAACAAATTTACCTATAAAATAAAACTAACCACACTAAAATCGGATAAGAGGTTTGGCTTTTACAGAGCTTCAAAGTCAAATTTGCGTGAGATTTTGCAAAGAAATAATCGTCTTTTCTGATAAAATCCACCACATCTAAAAAATAAGCCGACGAAGGTGAGTCAAAAGGTGTGTTTTTTTGGTTATCCCGTGTAGGTTTGGGTAACGAAACTCCATATAAAAAAATGCCAGTTGATCCACCTGTCATTTTTAGGGTTTTTTGATTTTTTTCAAAAAACCCTTATGAAATCGATTTTGTCCGTCCGTCTGTTGACTAAATAACTCGCGAACGGCTCAACCGATCGTCATGAAATTTGGTAGGAATGTGTAGAATTATAACAGTCTT
This sequence comes from Microchrysa polita, assembly GCA_949715475.1. Taxonomy (NCBI): domain Eukaryota; kingdom Metazoa; phylum Arthropoda; class Insecta; order Diptera; family Stratiomyidae; genus Microchrysa; species Microchrysa polita. Next base: position 420,774 of record OX454415.1, read on the forward strand.
TGGCACGAAATACTTAGAAGTTGGTAGGGCAAAAATAACAGGGTGTCCCGAAGATTTGAAAATATGTTCACTAAATAACTCGCGAACGGCTCAACCGATCGTCATGAAATTTGATAGGAATGCGTAGAATGGTAAGTCTTTGGCACGAAATTCTTAGAAGTAGGTAGGGCAAAGATAACAGGGTGTCCCGAAGTTTTGAAAATTTGTTCACTAAATAACTCGTGAACGGCTGAACCGATTGTCATGAAATTTGGTAGGAATGTGTAGAATGATAAGAGTGTTTGGCACAAATACTTTAGAAGTTGATAGGGAAAAGACAACAGGGTATCCCGGAGAGTTGAAAAGGTCGACTTTTTAAGTTTTTATCAGAGATGGACGTATGGGGACTCAAATCAAAGGACTCAACGAGTACATTTTATATCAGTTAATTTTTTTCAGTTGCAAGTAACGGTAACGGAGTGGTGTTTGAAGTTAAGCTTATGTTTTCACCTCGGTTTTTCTAAGCCGTTATATGTACCGATATGCAACTTTGCATAAAGATTGATCAATATGAGCTTATATACGCTAAATACTAAGATTGTTGCCATTTGCTAAGAAAAAGTACGTACTAGTAAATTTGTCAAATTTCACTTTGTGCGTGTGTAGCCCTTCTTAGGTCTGCAAAGATGAAAAAATGATGAGGGTTTTTAGGAAATTACATAAGGAATATGTCTGCAAATTTCCATTCGTATAACCGGAAATATAGCGAATCTAATATATGATAAAGGCGTTTCACAATATGTACCAGGACAGCGTCTTTTGAATTTTTTTCGCTGCTTATCTTGTGACTGGATTATACAATGATCATTAAATTTGGTGGCAATGCATAGAATGGTAATAGTGTTTGGCACGAATACTTTTGAAGTTTGTAGGGCCAAGTTAACAGGGTGTCCCAGAATAGTTGGAAAAGTATACTTTTTCAATACGCATAGGAAAGGTCTGTGTGGGTACATACGAGTATATCAACGGGCTCAACGAAATCATTTCATTTAAGTTCCTTTTTCTTTATTCAGAGAATCGGTAACGGATTTACAGCTAATAAATTCAGCTTATATGTATAGCCATCCTTAAGTTTGCCTGAGTTTATTTTTGTTGAGAACTCATCAGAAATTATAAATCGAAAAATGTATGTACATTTGCCGTTGAGTACTTTTATTTAACCCTAGAAAAAAAACCTACGTCTCAGAGGCGCCTAAGAAAAATTTAAATCGTTGTCACTTCTCATCCGACAACTGTATTAAGTTGTGCTTCACGGCCAACTCTGACGTCAATTAACACTTTACCTGAGCAATTTCGTTAAGTTGGTATGTATCATAGTGTCGCTGTTATAGAGGGGTCATGCGCTCCCGAGGCGTATGGTTATCTTTTGTGTCACTTTTAGTGTTGGACAGTCGTTTTTATTTTTTAACTGTATTTGATGCTATTTTTTTCTGTGACGAAGATGGTGTGGTAAATCCATAAAATGGTCAGCCTGCAACTATAATGTTTTATAATCAGACCAGAGAAGGGGTTAATACCTTTGACAAAATATGTTAGTCTAGGTCATGTTCTCCGAAAACCAATAGATGGTTTGTGACGATGATTCTCGGTTTGTTGAACATGGCATATGTTAACTCTTATATATAAATTTATTGGATGAGGCAGAGATTGGAGGTAACCACTTTACCCAGAGACATCTGGGATAAAATTCCGAAAATTCTTCCTAAGCCTAGCAATGGGGTGTGTAGATAAAAAATTTGCCGATAGCGTTGATTAGCCCGTTGCCAAAAAGGAAATATTGCAGCTTCTGTGTATACAAATGCTTAACATGTAATAAGTGCCAAAACCCTGTCTCTGGAGAGTATAATGTTGAAATTTGTTGAGCAGCTACATACATATGTAGCTGTACATATGTAATGCACATACTTTTTCACATTTAATCACTTTTTATTATTATAAAAAATAGTAAACATAAAAAATAAAAAATAACAGGCGCGACAATCCAACATTGGACTAAGGCCGCAGGATGTGTTAGTGACATCCTATTTCCAAGATCTTATCTGCTTTTGATGAGGTAATGAGATCAGCATCACGCTCAGCAGTGTTATTTATCCCCATAAATGGGTACTCGTTTAACATCTGAGTGAGATCATAGTCTGTCACAAGCTCGTGAGTTCGAAAAACACCATGGAACACGGTGAGATTCGAACTCATGAGCCTGTGCACCGAAGGTTAGCGCACTAACCGCTAGACCAGCCAGACTACAACAATATTAGACAATAAGTTAATGAAAATTGAAGTTTTGAACTTAAGTTTAAATTGAAAATGTAAGTGAAATATGAAGACTGATTTATTTTTATTATTGCTTTTCTGTTTATTGCTACCATGAAAATGATGATTGTTTCTAATGTATCTAGATCGTAGTTTTGTCATGAGTAATATTTTTTTCCTAGTCACTATACACCACTATAAGAAAAAACTCTATTTTTGTTAATTTTTTTACGAAAAAAATCCTTAAAACTGAAGTATGTTTCTTTTTGTCTGTTTTTAAAGGTTATATTTGCTTTTATTTTATTAAAACACAAAAACTAACGAAATTAGCTTACAATTGTCTATAGTTTCTAAAAAATTCAAACTTTTGAAATTTATCGATATATGTATGTAAGTAAAACATAGTAAGAATGGAGAAAACCGGTTATAAAGAGGATGCGCCTCGGAGATGTATGGTTATCTTTAACGTTACTCGGTTAGGGTTAGGGTTAAACTGGATACATAGTAAATCTATTTTTGGATTGGTCTAATTAAAAGTGTTACAGGATGAAAGACGTTAGCCTTTCATTCTGGAACGCGTTTATTTAGACCAATCCAAAAATAGATTTACAGGAAGCATTTCATTAATGTTCTGCACAATTCTTATTTATTGCTTATAAAATATATTTACCAAAAATATTCACTATGCATTAAAATTCTAAAAACCCTCGTATTGCGGGCGCAGCCCTCTGTACGCCGCTATTTTTTTATATGAAGTTCCGTTACCCAAACCTACACGGGATAACCAACAAAACACACCTAATGATGCGCAAAAACTGTCAGATGTCAGCTACTGGTCTTAACCGGGATGTTACCCGTGATCGTTTTTTTCGAGTCAGATTTACCCGCGATACGAAAAAAACGTCGCTAATATAGACCGTATTTTGTATAATTCAGATGTTAACAAATGCTAATTGCAATCTTTATTGATTTTTTTTCAGGAGTGATTCCGAAAATTGCCTCGATAATGCTGGACATGAAACTGTCATGAATCATCAAGAAGTAAGTATATGTTAGGTACATTTAATTGGGTCAGAATAGGATAGAACAGCATAACTTGCACACAAATTTGACAGGAGTTGTTCTATAGAACAGCAACTACTTGAAATTTGTATGTCAATGGGTGAGGTTACGAAACAACACATTTAGGTATGTTCCGCAAACATGTTTGATGTTCCGATCCCCTAACTGCCATTTTGCGGATCAGAAATAATCACCGGTTCTTTTCGTTAGTCTGTCTTTGTGGAACATGTAAACGAAAAGAACCGGAGATTATTTCTTATCCGCAAAATGGCAATTAGGGAATCAGAACGGCAAACATGTTTGCGGAATAAACGCAACTGTTTTGTTTCGTAACCTCACCTATTAAAACCGACCTCTTTTATTGAAATCTCGTTCAGCTCCAATTAACTGAAATGCTAAATTTGCAGTTAAATTAAAGTGGGAGACTCACCTAGCGGTATGAAAAATACTTTACGACCCATTGTCATACCTAATATACAAATACAAAATTTCCTCAAAATGGGTTGAGCCGGTTCGGAATAGTTCGACCACAAACACTGTAGCATGAGATTTTTTATTTATATTACTGCAGTAGCCATTAATTATTGATTTATTGTGTACTTGACTTAGCAATCGACAACATGGATACACTGGATCAAAATCGCCGTTTTACTCATTGTTTGGGGATTTTTCACAGGATTTCTGATGACAACATATGAAACAGAACATGAAAAGCAGCAATTGTCTATCCCTAGCGGAAGGCCCAAGGGTCAGTTTTCATTTCAATAAGTAAATAATAAAATTTTCATATTATGATTCTTTTCCAGATTATAATATAAAGGAAATACCACCAGATTTTCGGGTTGAAGTGGCTTTACGTGGAGCGTTCCTCTCAGATCATTTGAAAAATATTAGCGAAAATCATCTATCAGTTTATGTACAGTTATTGCATTTTAATTCAAGTACAACTGACTCAGAAGTAACGCACATTGAAGTAAGTGAGTCTGCCTATCAGTAACACTAACGTTTGAAAAATACTCAATTCTTTACTTTATATTAGAATATTACAGAAACATGGGTAATTCCAGTAGTCAACGAAAGTTTAATAGATACGTCACAGCAACTTCTCAAAAAGAGCACTTTTGACTTAAGGGGCGTATCCAATTTAACAAGCGGATCGAGTAGCTATAAGGAAATACGGATACGAATGGTTTCTAATTTTGAAGAAGACCTGCCTGTTCAGTTTAGTTATGATGACACACCCATTGACAAGAACGCAGGAGTGATATATGCTGCTATTGTTCTCTTAGGACTTTATGCAATGATCATATGGGAATTAGTTCATAGAACATTTGCTGCAATTATTGCATCAACAATGTCGATTGGGTTATTGGCAGCAATGGGTGAACGACCTACCATGTCGCAAATAATGAGTTGGATTGATGTTGAAACACTGCTTTTACTCTTTGGTATGATGATTATTGTAGCGATTCTTTCGGAAACAGGCCTATTTGACTATTTAGCTGTATATGCGTATAAGGTTTGATTATATGTGAAATTTATATAATGTATATTTTACGATTTACCGTTGGTTCCTTACTGTAGATAACAAGTGGAAGGGTTTGGCCACTCATTAATTGCCTGTGTCTTTTTACGGCGATAATGTCATCATTCCTAGATAATGTGACTACGGTGCTACTGATGACGCCAGTAAGTATACGACTGTGTGAAGTGATGCAATTAAATCCTGTCCCAATACTCATGTGTATGATTATATACTCAAATATTGGTGGAGCACTTACCCCAGTTGGCGATCCACCAAACGTGATCATCGCGTCCAACAACTACATAGCAAAAGGAGTAAGTAAAAAAAACTTACGTCTGCTTTTAATCAGAAACTTTATCATAAGCCATCTGCTCTTTTCAGGGCGTCAACTTTTCCATTTTTACCCTTCATATGTCAATAGGTGTAGTCCTTGTCATGGTACAGACATTCATTCAACTACGTTTCAAATTCCGGAATATGAATGATCTTCGATTTAGTGAGCCACAAGATGTTCAGGAACTTCGTCATGAGATATCAGTTTGGCAACGAGCTGCTGCTTCCCTGTCGTCGTATTCCAAAGATGAAGCATTCGTTAGAGAAACACTTGTGATAAAAGTGAATCGCCTGAGACGAACTCTTAAAAAAAAAATGACAACAGGAACAGTTGCAGATGATAGCTATAAAGCTACACTAGATGAGCTCCAGGCAAAAGTATTATAATAAATTAAACAATAATAAATAGGTTGTCATGACTCATGACTAACGATTATTTTCTTTTCTCTCTAACAGTATCCGATAAGATGTAAAATTTTACTGTACAAGTCGGGAATAGCCTTGGCATTCGTGATCAGCTTTTTTTTCCTTCATTCAGTTCCGGAGTTGCAGAAACTGTCTCTTGGTTGGACAGCGTTATTAGGAGCCGTGCTGTTACTTATTTTGGCTGATCGGGAAGATATGGAAGCGGTTCTTGCTCGAGTCGAATGGTCAACGCTGCTTTTCTTTGCCGCACTATTCATTTTGATGGAAGCTTTATCAGAACTTGGTCTTATCGACTGGATAGGTCGACAGACAGAAAGTTTGATTTTATCCGTTGGAGAAACATCAAGACTGACTGTTGCTATTCTGTTGATTCTTTGGGTAATTGCCTTTTAGAATTATTTATCATAGCGATTATAAAATTCAGTTTCATGATACCATAGGTTTCGGCAATCGCATCTGCGTTCGTCGATAATATTCCTCTAACGACAATGATGATTAAAATCGCAATATCATTAGCACAAAATGAACAATTGGGATTACCGTTGCAGCCACTTGTTTGGGCTTTAGCATTTGGGGCCTGTTTTGGGGGTAATTTAACAAAAAAAAATATTTGGCGCATATTGACTTTACTTTATTTCTAGGAAACGGAACACTGATTGGTGCTTCAGCGAATGTCGTTTGTGCTGGAGTAGCTGAGCAGCACGGTTATCGATTCACATTTGTTGAATATTTCAAGTTAGTTTACAATTATACATTTTTCAAATTCTTTGTGATATTATTGCTAATTATTTATTTCAGAGTCGGTTTCCCAGTGATGATTGGAAGTATTATTGTTGCAACGGCTTATTTATTAATCGCCCACGTAGTATTCCAGTGGCACTGAGTTACACAAATTGTTAATTTTTTTAATTATTAAAGCATTCTAATTCATTGTTATCTTTGAATCCATTTAGCCCTATATTTAATTCACTATTCCTATAAGTGTGACCATGAATGAAAACACAAGTTTTATTAACGATTAATAGATATTATTATATTTGGCTTTAGTTATGTTTTATTCTATGGCATTTAAGAGAAAAAAATTCATTTATGAATTTATGCTACCGAAGTAAAAATTATGTTTGTATACTTTCCTAAAACACGCTTAGTTGGTAGTAAAAAAACGAGACCGAGGCTAATTTCGGGCGCGGCCGAAATTTGAATACCCTTCACTCTCCTCGGGCTAAAAGTTTTTTGGGGCAAACCTATGACTTGTATTTAATCCTCCCCCTTTCTTTTCCTTCTGTTTTCGCATAATATTTGATATTGACAAATTCTGTGGCGTCGATAAAACAATATTTGTGTGAGGTTTGGTTGGAATAAGTGGTAAAAAAAAAAATATAACTCAGAAAACTTTATTGGGGGGATGTGGGAGCATGGCCCCATAGTACGATTCCATTTGTTTTATTTTTTTTTTTTTTGATAAAGACGCATTGAGGTTTTTTTAAATTGGTGTAGAAAAATGTTTCTTAGAAGATCCAAAATGGGGAGGTTGGGCTTGTATGGTAGCCCCATGACCGATTATTTATGGCATCAATTGAAGTGCACTTTTACGAGTTTTGGTTGAAAGTGGTGCACAAATAAAAAAGTTGTTCGTAGAAGAACTCAATTTAGGGGGTTGGCTTTGTATGATAGCCCCATGACCCCATCGTCCGATTCCATTCATTTTTACACATGTTTTGTGGCATCAAATGAAATGCACTTTTATGAGGTTTGATTGAAATTGGTGGACAAATAAAAAAGTTTTTCTTAGAAAAACTCAATTTGGGGGCTGGGTTTGTATGACAGCCCCATGACCCCACAGTCTGATTCCATTTATTCTTACATATATTTTGTGGCATCAATAGAAACACATTTGTGTGAAATTTGGTTCAAATTGGTGCACAAATGAAAAAGTTTTTCTTAGAAGAACCTAATTTGGGGGGTTAGGTTTCTATGGCAGCCCCATGACCCCATGGTCCGATTTTATCCATTCTTACATATGTTTTGTGTTATCAATAGAAACACATTTGTCTAAAATTTCGTTGAAATTAGTAAACACACGAAAAAGTTTTTCTTAGAAAAACCAAATTGGGGGGGTTAGGTTTGTATGGCAGCCCCATGACCCCACGGTCCGATTTTAGCGATTCAAACATACAAACTGCCTGCAATAAAAAGAAACATGTGTGCAAAATTTCAGCTCGATAGCTTTTAAACTGGCCGAGTAAAACGCGTAGCAACAGACGGACAGACGGACAGACAGACAGACGGACATCGCCCAATCGACTCAGCTCGTATATATACATATTTTATATGGTCGGAGATGCTTCCTTCAATGCGTTACAAACTTCATGACAAAGTTAATATACCCTTTACTCTACGAGTGAAGGGTATAATAACCGTGGAATATATATTGTACTGGTACATTCGGTGCGTTTGATATTATGAAGTCACATATATGTATATCATAAAAAACCATACATATTATAGCAAAACAATAAATTTAATTTGAATTAACAGATAGTCGAAAGTAAAGTAGGGGTATTCATGCTCGCTTTCATATATTGAAATACGACGTTATATCGTATTTCGGTTGTCATCAAATTCGTGACGCCATTTGGCGACTAATCTAGATGGACCTTAACGCATTAATTGGGTTGTTAGTATATTATCAAGAATGTCGGTCTAGTTCACATTCGGCCTCGTCATCGGATGATTCACTAAACAGGGTGTCCGGAAACTGCCGAATAAACGCACCGGATTGTGATTCCTCATGTGATTTACAGAAAAAAAAAGTTGGACGGAACATACCCCCAATTCTTAACCCTTTAGCTGCCACATGCATTTGATGATTTTTGAAAAAATAATTTTCTTCTACGACTAAAACCTCAATATCTCCAAAGCTAGACAAGCTAGAATAGCAAAATAAGATGAGTATTACATCCAACAAATTTACCTAAAACATGAATCTAACCGCACTAAAATCGGATAAGTGGTTTGGTTTTTACAGAACTTCGAAGTCAAATTCTTGTGATTTGATCCAAAAACAATATAATTTTTCTAACTTGTGCCAAGGTGAGTTGCTTGAACGATTCTTTTAAAAGTTGGCGCATAGTCTAAAGATCATTTCTTTCCTACATCATTTTATTCTAGCTTCGATATTTCTAACAGTTTGAATGCCTTAAGTGCAGAAAACTAGGCTTAATTTTGGATCAATTTTGAAATGATTTCAATAAATTTTACCAAATTGCAGATCTTTAGGGGCACTTTGAATTGAATGAGAATCGAGCTAAAATTAACCCTAGTTTTCTGCACTTAAGGCATTAAAACTGTTAGAAATAATGGAGCTAGAATAAAATGATGTAAAAAAGGAATGATCGTAATACTATGCGCCAATTTTAAAAATCTATAATCGTACGAGCATCTCACCTTGTCAGAAGTTGGAGAAAATTGAGATGGAAAAATATATTGTTTTTGGGTTAAATCACAAAAATTTGACTTTGAAGTTCTGTAAAATACCAACCTCTTATCCGATTTTAGTGCTGTTAGTTTTATTTTTAGGTAAATTTGTTGGCTGTAATACTCATCTTAATTTGCTATTCATCAAAGGACGTGATACATAAATTCATTAGCTATTTAGAAAACGAAGAATATAATAAATGGTTTATAAATCTTAATTTGAGCACGAGAAATATTTCGAATACTCATCTCATTTCTGTACGCAAGCAGAACCGTAAGTAATACCACTATCACACTCTCCAGCACGGAAAGTCTGAAAATCTGATCGGTTGAAGCAAATGTTAGTTTACCCCAAGCCCAGAATATAACTGTTTATTTATACATATATGGATTATAAATTAAAACATTTCCCGCAACTCCAGTGTTTCAATTCGCCCAGAGGGTAATCTGTCACACTTATGAAAATTTCTTGTAACGGGCTGGGTAGACGTCCATTGTGAAATTTATTCCGCGGCGATTTTCTCAATGACAATTTATACTTACTGTCGTGGGACATGTCGCAAATGCCTGGGGAATCCCATAAACTAAAATCCAAAAATGGTCTCCAAATTTATCTCTGTCATTTTATGTATTATTTTCGATTCCCCGGGCATTGATAATTTTCACGATGAAATGAACGGGGAATCGAAAAATAATACATAAAATTTATGGAACCGTTTTCGGATTGTAGCTTATGGAATTCCCCAGTATTTGCGACATGTTCCAAGACAGTAAGTATGCATTTTCATGGAGAAAATCGCAGCGGACCAAAATTTCATTCTCATTCCGTCCGACGTCTATCCAAGCCTTTATCCGGCATGCGTTGCTCTTAGGCCTCGATTTTTTTCCTAAGGAAGAGTTTTTTGCCCTCGCTAAACCAAGTATGCGTAAGCGAAGGAGGTGCATCAGAGATACAGCTTCGGTGATTGATTGTTCGACGTTTTTCACCTTATTACGTTTAATAACCCGAATCGCTAAGGTTGTTAATACAGGACTCAAATGCAGTGGCACTCATCCCACCCAAATGCCGTATCAGAAATAAAATCATTTAGCCTGTATATTTAGAGATTTTACCCACGGCCGTGTCCAGGAAGCGCCCACATGGAAGAAGTCGTTTGCCCGCTAGAGGAAGTCTTTAGAACTATAAGAGGGGAGATTTCAGTATCTGCGGCGCCAAATTTGGATGATGTCATTCCATTATTATTGGCCTGAAACGAACGAATCTGCAATCCTTTTTCGCGAAATCGTAACGGTTCTCCACATATTCAATGTCGTTTAAATCTTCTATGAAGCCAGTTTTATAATTTGATAAGAAAAGGGGGACATTTCCGCTTTACACATTGGAAAAGTGTTCGATGCCATTAAAATTTACGTTTTAATTTTAATCAGTCCCACTAGAATAGTAAGTTTTGCCAATTTGGCAAAGTTGTTTATAATATAAAAAGTCGAAATATATTTGCGAGCAAGAATATTAAAATTTGCTAGACAGGGAGGCAAATGAAATTTAAAATGTTATTTTTGGTGCAATGCTATTGATTCACATTAAAATGTTGTAAAATACCCCCAATTTCACAATAAAAACTTAACTACCTCATATAAATGTCAAACTTTGACATTGAATGTCTGGAAATCCGTTACGATTTCTCGAAAAAGAATTGCAGATTCGGTCGTTTCATGGCAATATTAATGAAATGGCATCATCATTTGGCGCCGCAGATACTGAAATTGCCCTATAAGAAAATAAATAAATAAATAAATAAGAAAATAAACCAACTTACAATCGACATCCTTCAAGAATGCCTGAAACTCGAGTTTCAAATCATTGAGCTTGGACAGTGATCGGATGTAAACTGTGTGCACCAACAATCGCTCCATCGAAAGATGATCGGACCTTACAGCAAGATCGGCTACCTCAAAAGATTCCTAAAACGAAAAGCGTTACATTAAAGTTAATCCTAAAACGAAACTGCAGAGCCGCGAAACTTACCTTCGAGCCAATGGACGGCACATGAGTGACCAGCCAACGGTCGAGCAGTCTCGTTCGGATCACTTTGTACTGTCAGACGAAAGCCCAGCTCCGACTTGGGACCCTTTTGGACACGCCAGTACGACACTGTCAACTTTGCGCCCGGTATGTACTCGTCAACGTGAATGGTCTCATCCAATCGCTCCATGATTAGGGGCAATGTCTGCGTGTAAAGCACCTCCAGCTGCACTGATTCGCAGAAATAGTGGAGACAATTGTAAACTTCAGCCAGAAAGTTTTTATTATCATCGACCAGACGCGCCTGGATCTGCTGATGAATGTAGTTGACCTGCAACGAATTTACGAGTGCCTTGCCGTCGCCAATTTCTTTTCTTCCACGAGAATTTCAATGTCGAGAAGGCGCCACGAAACGTTGGGACCGTCTCCCATAAGAGTGAGAGCCACCTTAAACTCATGAGCCTCGGTAGAGGTCACACGACCGGCAGCAATCTGCAGATCAAAGAAAGGGTTTGAAATTCACACATTCACTTAGAAATGGGACCAAGACAACTTTACGACAAATTTCCTCATTTGCGGGAGCAAACTGCCGGTTCAGTACAGGTTTGATTCAGCCGCTGTAGGGTCTGTTTCTTCTCGGATGGTGTGATAGGATCGGGTGGTACGGCGGCAGCGGGGCTGTTGTGCAAGCGAGCCTGGAACAAGGTTTCACGTGCCATTCGTGTCATCATGTCGGCCGTCTCCACAGACAACATTCGTTGCTTGTCCAGGAAGTTCATGATGTGCTGAAATGATATCATCGTTGAAAAAAATTTCAAAGGGGTTTTCAACATGAAAGCATTTACCGCTTATTTATCGACTTTCGAGGCTGAATTCCAATTTACAAGCGCTAGAAGACGGATGAACAACAGACGCATCCGAGCGGCAAAATTGCAGATTTCGATCTTGCGTTCCATGTCGGTTTTCCGCGGCAGCCTGCAAGATGCGTGAGTTAGAATTTTCACTTTAATTTTGAAATTATAATCTGTCCACTTACAATTCCCCAGAATCGTCAGATCATGATATCTTCGCTGATTAATCTGTTCGATTAGCATTCCGAGGGAAATTTATCCAAAACGCGGGCCATCCTCCTGACTCGACGGTATATGTCCTGCAACCGGTCCTTGCATGTCCTCCAGTGGCTGCGGCGGCGGCATCTTATGTGGTGAAATACGATACGGTTCAGGTACCGAATCGTTTACGCTGCACTCACGAAAAGTTGAGACGCTGAAATCGTTGCCGACTTGACCAGTGCTGGTCCGCATAATGTTCATAAGCGCAAACCCTCCGCGTTCAACAGACAAGACAGTCGAGATCGAGAGCGCCAGCGCAAACCGACATTCGCAGTGCGGTGCGAAGTCGGACTGCATACTATTTCTCAGTCATGTTCAATTTTTTTTTTTTTAATTTCAAATTCGTAGCTATGAACAACAAAGCGAGCAGACGTATATTCAAGTGCGAGTGACAAGAATGAAAGTGTTTTTCGAGAAAAGTGAACAATTTTATCGAAGTGAATTTTCACGGTTCTGATTAGATTCAGTTGATCAATACAAATATCTAATTCGTAATATCGATAAAGCGTCAGTTTCATTTCATTTTCTAGTTTTCCAGTTTACGTTCGTGAATAGTAATCGGTGAGTACCCCGTTTTTTTTCGGCCGTGAAAATTGTGTTCGGAATTTTTGCTTTGGAATAAGCTGACGAAAGGCGCGAAGAGTGGCCACCAAATGGGTGGATGACAATTGACAAGCCCCGTTAGTTTGCAGGGAGAGTCGTGTTAAGGTCCGTCTAGATTAGTCGCCAAATGGCGTCACGTGCAACCAAATGGCTGTTGTCATTGCATCCAAACTGATCGCCAATAAAAATTCCATTCAATACAATGGAAAAGCTTTCTCAATATTGTGTGTATCTTCTCTATGCGATAAGACTAACCATTCTATAAGTTTTGAGAGAATGGCCCAGAAATTTGGATGTCAAAATGGCTATGTCCACACATGTGCGCTTTCGTCTTCCCTATCGTCTTCAAGCTCCGTATCCACTTTCAACATTGAACACCCAAGCAACAATTCGTTTGCTTTAAAGAAGCACTTCACACTGTAGCAACCATATAGTACCTCGGAATTCATTTATCGTGTGACATCGCTTAAAGTAATATTTTGATCCGATAAACCTCTGTCATCATTATGGAATAAATTCAAAGATTGTGGTATAAAACTTCGATAAAACTGTCTCTAAACGTCAACCTAAAAATAACACTCCGTTAAATACTCCACTCTTGTGTTTTATTGGATGATACAGCACACACATGCAATAGTCTCTCTAGTTAACTCACACACATGCATATATTCTTCTATAGCACAGTCGGTGTCATTTTTATCGTGTGACATTCGTATGGTCATCCAATAAATTGTTCAGCCTAGTTTTATTGAAGGATGGACTTTGTGATTTATTGAATTGACACTTATGAAGTGCTCCGGAATACCACGTTTCTTGAATTGAATTCATTGAAATATTGCATGAAACTAACATTTCCTCACTCCTTGTTAACTTATGAATCAATTAAGATAATCTCAGCGCAGAAAATGTCTGCATTTTATTGATGAATGTGTGGATTTATTCAACTTCAATTTACTGACATATAAAGAAGAAGGTGCAATGGAGAAGAGTCGATAAAGAAGTGTTGAGCACTTGTAGTGTTTACGAGCAATGTTAACTATATGTGAGGTTGGCCGAGTGGTTAGCGCGTCGGACTGGCGTACGACAGTCGCTGGTTCGACGCTGGCTGGGGGAATTTTTTTTTTCTTTTTTTTTCACGAGAAAATGACAGAAAATGATGACATAACACATTCATGTATGTCTTTTTCAAAGCTTAGTTCAGTGCTACAATAAGGTGCAATTGGATAAAAAAACGGCGCCAAACGCCATTATTGGACTATTATTCAGAGTTTATACCCTGTAAAGTGCCCCTATTATCGTTAGAAGAAAATATTCTATGAAATATTATAGGGATGAAATTGTTACTTGGGGGACAATTTATTCTTTATCGGATCTTCTGCAATGCACCCTAAATCTATACTAAAATGAAAAATAACAGGCGCGACAATCCAGCATTGGACTAAGGCCGCAGGATGTGTTAGTGACATCCTATTTCCAAGATCTTATCTGCTTTTTGTTGAGGTAATGAGATCAGCATCACGCTCAGCAGTGTTATTTATCCCCATAAATGGGTACTCGTTTAACATCTGAGTGAGATCATAGTCCGTCACAAGCTCGTGAGTTCGAAAAACACCATGGAACACGGTGAGATTCGAACCGCACCGAAGGTGCGCGCACTAACCGCTAGACCAGCCAGACTATAATCTATACTACATTTATCAATAAAATAAGGTCAATTTCTGCGCAGAGATCACCTTAATTGGTTCCGAAGATAGCAATGAATGAATAAGTGGGTTACATGCAAGATATCAAGAATTTCTATTGAAGAAATGATGTGTTTCGGAGCTCTTCATAAGTGTGACTTGTCACGCAAAATCGTAATTTGCAGCACTCCTGATGACTTAATCCAAGATTTGATTTCAGTTTCAGAAACTACATAAAATTTCACAAAAACCGAAGTTTTTCCTGTTGCCAACATTATCGGCACTTTCAAGATACAGTTACTCAAACTTAATAGAAATTTTAAAAACGATTTTTCATCGAAAATTCAAACAGTAATTGCATAACGGTGCTTTATACGTACAATTCTGCAAAGTTGATAAAAGTTGCTTCAACATGTTGGCTTTCCAAGGGTATATCACTTTTCTTATTTACATTGCAGAATTTTAGGTAAACACGCATTGAATGGTAAAAATCATGGCTTCAGTGGAATCGTTAACAATTTTCCCTTGACTCGAAAAAAGACATACAAAGGCAATTATAATTCGGGATAGAATCTCGCTACATTATTTTGACCAGAACTGTAAGATATTTGAAATTTGGTACACTGTTTAGCAAATGCAACGGTACTTATAACAGTTAAAATTTAATATTTATTTAATATTTGGAAAACGAATTTCCCGGGAAGTGGATTGGCAGATTTGGGACAGTTGCGTGGCCTGCGAGAAGTCCCGACCTTACTCCCCCAGATTTTTATTTATGGGGTAACTTAAAAAGCAATGTATATTCCGAGCCGATCACCTACCGGGAACAGCTGCTGCAGCGAAGTAATGATGTTTGTGATAACATTAAGGAAACCCCTCCTGAAATCCTTCGGGACGTTTCTTCCATGCGCCGAAGGTGTCGAGTCTGCATACAAAATGGAGGAGGACAATTCCAGCAGCATTATCCCAATTCATCAAATAGACCCATTTAATCATTAATTAATATTTTTAGGTTATTGGTTCTTTCTCATATTCATTTTCATTTTTATTTAACAAATTTTCAAAATTGCGATAATAAAATATAAAAAATAAATGAATAAAATTCCAGTTTAAATAATCCGATAACAAAATAATTACCTCGTTTTTTTACATTCAATACGTGTAATTCCAAAACCCCGTAATGTAAATATGAAAAGTGATATACCGTTGCAAAGCCAACATGTTGAAGCAACTTTTATCAACTTTGCAGAGTTGTACGTATAAAGCACCGTTTTTAATTACTGTTTGAATTTTCGATGAAAAATCTATTTTAAAATTTCTATTAAGTTTGAGTAACTGTATCTTGAATGTGATGATAATGTTGGCAACAGGAAAAACTTCAGTTTTTGCGAAATTTTATGTAGTTTCTGAAACTGAAATCAAATCTTGGATTAAGTCATCAAGAGTGCTGCAAATTACGATTTTGCGTGACAAGTCACGATATTCGATGACTTTCACAAAAAAAGCGATAACAAGGTAACGGTAAAAAAAAATCCGATTGTATTGGTAATTTTCTTGCTGAAACAAGTTGCGCTATCAACCCTTACAGTATTGACCACCCAATGCGGGACACCCTGTATAAAACTACGGTGAACAATGAATGACCATACGAATGTCACACTATAAAAATGAAACCGATTGTGTCATAGAAGATTATATGCATGTGTGTGTGTTGATTTGAAGTCAGACTATTGCATGTGTGTAAATGTCATTCAATAAAGTCTACAAAGAAGTATTTAATGGAACATCTTTTTAGGTTAACGTTTAGAGAAGTGTTATCGAAGCCTGGATGTAGTCGTGAATTGATTATATAAGAACTTTATAAACTTTTCGAAAAGTGTTTTAAGGAGGTTTTATCGGATCAAAATACTTCTAAAAGTGATGTCACTCGATAAACGGATTTGGTGTTACTATATGATTGCTACAGGATGAAGTGCTTTAAAGCATACGAATTGTTACTTGGGCGCGCATGTATGTATGCATGTATCTGAACGTAATGTATACTCTTGTAATTCGGATATGTGTTGTAGGTTACGTATATATTGTTGAATCGGGGTCATGGATTGCCCCTCAGTGCATAAAGTGACTATGGGTAGCTGAAAAGCCCTCATGCGCAATGATAATCTAATTGGAAGAGCACTTTTCTGCTACATTTTTCGTTCGCTGAATGCACTCAATATTTCCCTAAAATGTACCAGCTAAACTTGCAATTGTTCTGGAGGTACGATACAACAAGCATAGGAGTATAAAAGCTATCGACTTCCTAATAGCGGATACAAACAACCAACAAATCCTGCACTCGATTAAAATTAATCCATTCAAAACCATGGATACTAGATCGAAACACAAAGTCACTAAATTCAAAATGCATTAAAGAATGTATGTATACCGTCTCTAAAATAAACTATCTTAAAACATTTTCGGAGAAAGTACATTTTCTATAAGGTATTTATACCAGACTAAATCAAAATAAATCATAGTCCATTTTAAGCCTAGTATGTACTGACATCGATAGTGAAATTTTTGTCCGCTGTGATTTTTTCAGTAAAAATGTATTCTTAATGTCGTGGAATATGTGGGGAATGCTGGAGAATTCCATAAGCTACAATCCGAAAACAGTTCCATAATTTTTCTCGGCCATTTTAAGTATTTTTTCCGATTCCTCAATTATTTCACCGTGAAATGTCAAATTACCGGGGAATCGAAAAATAATACATAAAATGGCCGAGGAGAATCATGGAACTGGTCTCGGATTGTAGCTTATGGAATTCCCCACCGTTTGTGACATATTCCACGACAGTAAGTATGCATTTTTATTGATAAAATCGCAGCGGGAAAAATTTCACTCTCGATCTTAATTCAGCCCTTTATCAGGTACTTAACTTAGTTCATACTAGCTAGTGTAGCCTGTATATGCCGTCGAAGACTAAAATATTTTTGAGTAAAATATTTTATCTTGTTTGCGGTATATATACGGTCATAGATATTTGTAATAAATTAATGGCCTGAATGGGAAACATGTTTTTATAATACACTCTGAAACTCACTCATACCATCAACACCGAATCCATTTATGGATTCTTCGTTCTTTCAAAATCATACATTTTTTCGGATATTGACTGAACGAAGATTCCTAAAAAATACTTTCTTTCTTTGGACAGAACGCGGATTCTTGTTATAGTTGAAATAGATTACGCGCATCAGCAGCAGCATCTGCAGAATTTCATAGCTGACAAATATGCTGAATGCCCAGTCTTCTGCTCAACATTTTTGTCAGCAGTGCATTTCATGCTTGACGTTTCGCCATGCCGATGCTTCTGCTGACGCGTCTAATCTATTTCAAGCAATATTTGTAGACACGTCAAAATGGAAGAAAATCTAGTACTACATTATTTATGCTGCATTTGGGGCATTGGGGGCATTTGACCGGCAGTCGACAGTCGACTGTCAAATAACAACAATTGAAGACCTTGGTTCTGGTGTTCTCATTCTGTTTCGAATCAAAGCTTATCTTATTCGTTGTTGTCTTTAGATTCTGTGAAAGGAAAGCTTGATTATGGTGAATATTAGGGACTAGTTGCATTTGTATCATTATTGACCTCAATTTTCTTTTCAGACCTAACAAATCAACACCATGATTGCTTTAACAAACCATAATGAAGGAACCACCGTAGCATTTGTTTTCGCTCTAATCGTACCTATAATATTCCCTTTGTTTCTTATCATTACAAATCAGCACATCCGAGAATCTACAACACTGGGTAGGTTTTTTGCGGAGTTTTTAGTACTAGTATGCACCGGCATCCTAAATGTTACTCTTCTCAGTGACCATATTGTGGAAGTCCTTGGCATTATGTTGATTACTTTGGTTGCACTACTATCTGGGTATCTGCTAAAATATTTCAACTCGCCCGATGCTGCAAGTACTGTATTGATAAGATCGAAACAAGCCGGATACGTGACTATCCTACGATCTACGATAATGCTGCTCACAGTAATCTGTATCCTGGCAGTGGACTTCCAAATATTTCCAGGGTACTCTTTTAAGACGCACGAATATGGTTGCAGTTTGATGGATGTTGGCATTGGCTTGTTTGTCTGCAGTATAGCGGTGGTGTCCAACAAACCATCATTGGGTCATTTTAGTAAGGTGAAAAACCTTGCCGGATTGATGTGGAACGTTTCGCCCCTAATTGTGCTGGGAGTGGGACGCGCAGTTATTATAAAGCAGATTGACTACAATCAAGATGTTACGGAATATGGCTCCCATTGGAATGCATTTCTAACTCTTGGGTTCACAAGATTATTTTCGGCTCTACTCGCTAGCTTCGTTCCGCGTCCGATTCATCTAATTATGTTTGCCTCCTTGATTTTGCTTGTTCATCAATCTGCTTTGCATTACGGTGTTGCCGAGTTTATTCTAAGTGAAGAAACGCCTCGGGATAATTTTTTTTATGCAAATCGTGAAGGAATCTTGTCGATTCCGGGCTTTGTTGCACTCCAATTATTCACTATATTCATTGGATATTTACTTCGATCAAATTCTGACTTCATATCAGCTCAAGAGTTATTAAAGAAAATTCGAATGTTTTTAGTTTTGTCTGCAGTTTTATGGGTAATACTCTTACGAACCGAGACCCTAATGGGTATCTCACGCCGTATTTGCAATGCGGGGTACGTCTTATGGATTCTAACGCTACTAATAACAATGGCAACGATTTTCATGTGCATTGAAGTATTCGCTGCCTTCATGTTTCAACACAAGAGCATACAACTCAACCGCTCATACATTCCACTGATAATGCAAAGTATTAACCATAATGGACTCTTTTTCTTTCTATTAGCAAACATTCTTACAGGTTTAATAAACATGAGTATAAAAACTGAAAAAGTGAGCACGCTTGCCGCTTTTGTCTATTTAGTTATATATATGCTTATTAATTGCGCAGTGGTCGTACTTTTATACACTAATAAACTTAAAATAAAGTTTTGGTGAAAGCCGACCATGAAATATGCAATACCTAGTGAATATAATTTTTGATTGCCCTTTTAAATGGATTATCCTATTGACATTTATAATTAAGTAAAATATTTATATTTGTACTGCTGATTTGTTAAAATGTGTAAAAGATTTAAAAACAAAGTATTAAATAATTGTAAAGTACGAACGACTAATTTTTCTTATTATTTGGCAACTCTGTCGACTACTGGACTCCATCATTCGATGTTTTAGTCATTTACCCTTTCGTAAGATTTAGTTCAGGGAGAGATTATGCAACAGAGATTCACTGCATTACTTGGTTATTTTAAATATAAAAGAGGACCGATCACTCAGACTAAGTTGTCCCTCTTTTAGCGGTGCAGGCGTCCAACCGCCTGGCATATTTGCGGATCTGCTTTAGAGCTCGTCGTGACAAAGGGTTGAAATTATTATTTTTCGCCAATATCTTGTTAACTGTAATATTTACAGCAAAATGTTCTGAGGACGACTTAAACTACGCAATGATACGCAATTTCAATGATATATTATACCCTATACCTTCTCTTGGCAGATTATATACTAGACCTAAAAATATCCAGTGTAATTTCGATTTATTGATAGTTACATTTGGCGCTCTAGCTCCTGAAGTAATTCAATTGGAGTCATGGTAATTGGGATAACTATTCCTATCAACATATAGCAGGCTCACACGGAGACTCAGGCTGCTCCGACAAAGCATACCCATATTTATTATTATTATTTCTATTTAAATTTTCAGAAAGACATGCCTGTAACTTATCAGCGAATCACAGCAGGCGGGAAAACAATTTGGTAAACGTTAAGGCTAAGCCCCATTAGACCCTCCACCAAATAATACTTGGATGGGATTAAAAGAAAGGGTACCTCCCATACAAAGTAAACCCGAAATCTGCCAAATTGCACATTTTCTTCTCCTCAGAAGCCATCTTCTTCTTCTTCCTTGCCTCATTCTTTATACCGCTCCATGGTTTCGCGTTGCTCGACCTGCGGTGTAGGCACATCGCCCGTTTTGGCGGTGATATCTCAGCATAATTCTACAGGCAGCTCTATCTTGGATCGTGTCATCGCCGAGACCAATGCGTTGTTCTTGCTTCTTCATTTGACACATTCAGGTGTTCTTCGGTCTGCCTCTGGCCTTGGGTCCATCAAGTGGAACTTCCATTGATATCGCTTTCTTTGCGGGGTTCTCAGGCGGACGCCTTTGAACATGGCAATACCAATCCATTTGTCGGTCTTCGAGCTTTTCGGTGATTGGTTGGTCTATGGACAAGCTGCCTCGGATGTAGATACTCTTGATGTGGTCCCTTTTGGTTACACCAACTGACATGTGTAACATATTCATTTCAGTCGCTGTCATTTCTTTCGCGTAACTTTCATACATGGTCCAGCATTCTGATCCATACATGAGTGCGGAACGTACAACCGTTTTGTACAGCTTGCCCTTTAGCTTCAGTGGCATTTTCTTATCGCAGAAAACTCCGGAGTTTTCTCGCCACGTCATCCACCCAACCTTTGTGCGGTGTTTGATGTCATCATCACATGTAGCTCCGCTGTTCACCATCGAGCCAAGGTACTTGAACTTGGTACAAGACTTAAGCTGCTCTCCTTTGACGTACATATCTGGTATCGGTGCATCTGGGTCTGAGAATGGGCAGCATAATGCTCCTCCAGAATGTCACACCATTTTGTAAGTGCAGCTTGCAAGGCAACGATGTTTGGGATATTGAGGACTATATCATCGGCAAAAAGAGGAGATATTTCTAGGCCGTCGGATATACGTGTTAATAAGTAGCACATGATGATGTTGAAGAGCAACGGACTCAATACACTGCCCTGGTGTAATCCGACATTCACCGGAAATTCTTCTGATTCACCGGCTGTGCATCTAACCTTAGTCGTAGCTCCATCATACATGTCTCGTATCATCCTGACGTATGCCTCGGGGACATTAAGTGCTCTCAAGGCCAACCATATCAGATCACGAGGTACTCTATCGAATGCCTTTTCCAAATCAATGAATACAAAGTGCAAGTCCTTTCGTGCTGCTCTATACTTTTCCATCGCAATACAAATGCACTGAATCGTATCGACTGTAGATCGACCTTCAACAAAGCCGCATTGATTGTCATTCAACCGCACAATCTTTCTCAATCGGTTGCAGACAACTCGCTCGTAGATCTTCAGTGTATGGGGTGTTAACTTTATAGCCCTATAGTTGTTGAGTTTGCGTGAGTCTCCCTTGTTCTTATAGAAAGGAAGAAGAAAACTTCCCCTGAGAGCATCAGGCATCGGTTGTCCACCTTTGATTTTGTTGAAGAGGACTGTAAGCCAACTAAGCCCGACATTTTCCATTTTCAACCAAAATTCCGCGGGGATTTTGTCCGGCCCGGCTGCATTTCTGCGTTTCATCTGATGCATTGCCTCCATCACCTCTTCCTCTGAGATATCTTCAATATTGGTGGCATTCGGCTCAACATCTTGAAAAGCTGCTCGAGGAAATTCTTCATTTAGAAGTCCGTCATAATACTCTCGCATCCTGCTACAAATTGCCGTATCGTCAATCAGCAACATTCCTTGCGAGTCTTCCACGTACTTTGGCACCTGTATTTTCCGAGCGTTCTTTCTCCTTTGAGCTGCGACCCTAAATATCCTGGCGTCGTGCTTAGGCAGTGTTGCCAATTTAGCCGTTTTCCGGCCAAATTTAGCCGGAAACTATGCTGTTTAGCCTGAAGAAATTTATAATTCCGGCCGGCCGGATTTTTAGCCGGAATTAATTTTCTTCGGCCGTTTTTCCGACTAAAATTATTTTATGAATTTTTGTTTACTTTGAAACTAGAATCAATTTTTCAATATTCACAAACAAAATAATTAATCGCTGTGAAATTATTTCTACATACACTTATTATCGTGTATTAGTGTATTAGGGTAAGTTCCTACTATGTCCACCTAGAGGAAAACTTGCATTTACGTCTCCTGGGAAAAATTTGCCGCGGAGACTTGCCTTTTTTCAATAAATTTAGGGTAATGGGTTACACGTAAACTGACGATATTAGTACCTAGTCTAAGCATGTAATTTACTAACCACCAATATGCTGAGTAATTTGCAAAATGGAAGACAGTTTCTTAGATAAAATTCTCTGCTGAGCAATTCTTGGAACATGGGGGTACCTGAACATTTTTCCATTTTTCAAAGTGTCAATTCTTTACCACAGATAACGTCATCATGCCAGATTAAGTACAAGGGTGAAAACCTTTTACCGTGATTCATAGATAGTGATAATATCTCCGGAACTTTGTAGTGTTCAACACTAACGTTGTGCAAGTAGCTTGCCCAGTAGACTACAAAAATTAAATTTATGTGTGTATGTATTTCGGGGACAGCTTACCAGCACAGAAGCTAATTGCTGAAGAAGGGGGTAAGTTGCCCCGAAATAACTAACTATGGAAAATAAAATAAAATTTGGAGAGCTCAAATTTGAAAATGAATAGCAAGCTTGACACACATATTTTCGAATGACGCAAATTTATCATCATTAGCACGAGTTCCAAATTACGCAATTGGACCATCATTTGCTCAATAATGACTGGGGACGCCATCTGTTGTAAAATTTAAGAACAAGAATGTTTACAAAAATATTAAATTTGTTATTAATTTTTACACATTTCTATTCAAATTCTTTAAGAAAAGTGTGTCCTCAAATTATTTAATTGAAAACTCATCAAAATATCGCAATTGTGAGGGACATTTTCACCATTTACACAAACGTCAAACGTAAATGACGAATTCTAATGACGAAAGCATATGTGTCACTCCAATTTCGAACTTTCATCATCATGATGATTTGGTGGTCTTGGGCTTAAATTGTTAACTTTTAATCAAAATATCCATACATAAATGCGGATTCGCTTGCCCATAGTTACGTATTGGACGTTCCTTTTACGAATTTTATGTTCCACAATATCGAACCTAATGTGGTTGTGGACTTGACCGAGAAATTGTAACTGTATACAACAATTTTGACTAGTTGAGCCATCTAACTCCGAGCAAAGTAAATTTTGACTCTAATGCCAGCGATTGGAGCATATATGTAATAAAACTAAGAAATCTGCCTAAGGCATAGTTTACGGGTAGTTCTCCAGAAAAGAAATAAAATTATTAAAATCAGTTTTTTACTATATTTTTTCGTAATGTGACTGTTTTGTATGGTTTAGCCGTTTTTTTGCCGTTTTTCTCGCTGAAATTTATTTAGCCGGATTTTTAGCCGTTTTTGAAAAAAATATAGCCGGTTTTCCGGCTAAATTTAGCCGTTTTCTAAATTTCCAGTTGGCAACACTGTGCTTAGGTCTCTCGCGCAAAGACGGTCCTTCGGTCGCAGTCTGAGTTTCTAATTATTGGTCCAACTTCGATTAAGTAGGTATACCAACATAAAGGTGGGGGTTATGAAACATTATCTCTAGTGCCACGTTGTTCGACGTACAGTATATGCTTCACAGTGCCAAACCTATTCTTTCAGAATTTCAGCTAAACAAGCAGAATTGACACAATTTCAAAAACTTGAAAGCACGACCCATTTTTCGATCTCGTCAGCAGACTTCAAACGACTAAAGGAAATTTATATTCGGTAGAAAAGCATTTTTGAAACAATGAAACAACATGTTGATAACTATACCTAAATACATATTTAGAACTTGTCAATTTAACGATCCACTGATCCCCTCCCCCTTTGCTAAGCTATTAACGCCACTGGTTCTCCTTGAGAAAAAAATCAGCAGAATTTGAAGCAGAAACGAATAGCTATAACAGGAAAGCTATGGAGTATAATCTGAGGAGAACCTCCAAAGCGGTGGAAGAGTTGCTTATCCTGCGTTTGCGATATTTCTGGAGGAGAGTATGCAGTTATTCACGGTTACACCGGTGATGTTACACTGGTTCTATGGGCTCTTGATGCCATTTTAATATGATTCGAAGGACATATGGTGGAAAAAACTTCTAAAAGCCCCTGACAGAGTCCTTTCTTTAGTATGCGTTACCTATAGAGGTTGATAGGGGAATCGGATGGAGTATAGTGGCTTTTTACTCAGTTTTTTTTTTTATAGGAAAAATAAATTAAAATCGCATCTTTCGACGTCTGTAACTTTTGAACATTGGAAGCTGAAGCCTTAAAATGTTCACCAAATATCGACAGTGCGATGCTCTGCAAGTCTGCCAAATTTAAAAATTTCGCTCAGGAATTTCCAAGTTATGGACAATTTTTCGATTAGAAAACTTAAAATTGTGATTTGGGCAGCCGTAACTTCCGAACGCGGATAGGTAGGACCGTGTCATTTGGAGCAAATGTGAGCGCCAAGTAGCTGTGTTTGCAGTGTACCCGCAAGCAAGCTTATATATAAATATCTATATCTTATCCCTATAAAAACAAAACGTAGATAATGAATATCGCCTTTTTATATAATTGAACACCTGATAAGGGCATTACGTTACCGCAAAAGTTTATCGTATCAATAGAGAATTAACCAATTGTAATACACACGAATTACATATTGGATGGCGGTGAATCATTAGGCTACTTGCAAAGGCTTATCACTTTTTCGATTAGCGTATCTATTGACATGGACAGGTAACGAGCTGCCAGTTGGGTAGTCAAAAGAGAGATGACCGGGCATTTGGTTTCATTTTTTTCGGATCAGGCACGGGAAGAAGGTACCAGCGCCGGTAACGTTTTTGCGTTGATAGTTCCATTCGCTCTCTTTTCGGTGCTTGTTATAATTATAAACGTTAGGCTTACCGGTGCAACGAAACGATTTACCAGCGAATTGATACTGCTGGTTTACACTGCACTTTGCAATGTTACGATTCTCAGTGATTACATTTCATTTGTTCTTATATTCATGACTGTACTAATCGCAATATTAGTTCCTTTGGAAATTATAAGATGGAACAATTTACGAGATATCGAACAGGACCCTTCTGGTCTTCCAGAATCGTTTTGGGTACGAATGCGTCTCCAAGCAGAACAAATCGAGATACCTTTACTACGACCCGGATACGTCACAATGTTCCGTTCAACCGTTCTTCTACTAACAGTGATTTGCATCCTCGCCGTTGACTTCCCCATCTTTCCACAATATTCTTTCAAAACGCATAAGTACGGATTCAGTTTAATGGATGTCGGAATTGGTTTATTTGTATGCATAATTGCTGTCGTGTCTAGCAAGCCACCTACCGGCCTATACAAGTCGCCTAGAAATTTGGCGGGTCTCATTTGGAACGTAACTCCATTATTCATTCTCGGAATCGGTCGTTCCGTGATTATCAGATTGATACACTATCATCAAGGAGTGACAGAGTACGGTGAACATTGGAATGCTTTTCTCACACTCGCCTTTACAAAGTTTTTCGGCACAATCCTTGCGAGTTGTGTAGCATCATTACGTCACATGCTTTATCTGAGCGTTGTTATGTTATGTTTTCACGAGACTGGCTTACAATGGGGCCTAGCTCACTATGTTATGGATCGTACAATACCTCGAGATAATTTTTTTCGAGCCAACCGCGAGGGTATCATATCGATTCCCGGCTTTGTAGCACTTTATTTGGCCATCATTTACGTGGGTCATTTACTGCATTCTTCGAACGGAAACCAATCGGCTAAGGATTTGAGCAAACGTATCTTACGTTTTCTCGTTTTGTCGAGTTGTTTGTGGATTACTGTATTCTACATGGAATCAACGTTTGGAGTTTCTCGAAGGATTGTGAGTGCGGGTTATGTGATGTGGATTTTGTGCATTTTTACATCAATGTCAATTTTTTTCATGATGATTGAGCTATTGGGCACACTAATGGCACGACACAAAAACAAGGATTGCAACTGGTCGTATGTACCGCTCATTATGCAAAGTATAAACTACAACGGACTGTTTTTCTTCTTGTTGGCCAACGTGCTTACGGGCCTGGTAAACATGAGCATTGAAACGCGTAAAGTTGGCTGGATTACGAGTTTTCTCATTTTAATGGTTTATATGTTTCTTAATTGTTTTGCTATAACTTTTTTTTATGTAAGAAAAATCAAAATTAAATGTTGGTGAATAATTTACGAATTTGGTTTATTTATGTAATCATAGTAGAATAAATGTGAAATAAAAAAGTGATTCTTTTTAATTGCGGAGGTCTTATCGGATTAGACATAATTTAATCAGAATTAATCGAGAGTATGATAAAGGCCTGCATTATCTATCGAAGTATGTATGTAAAGGTCCCTCTAGATTAGCAGCCAAATGGCTGTTGTCATTCCATCCAAACATGTCGCCATTTGGCTATGCAGCCAGTTTTGATATTCAATATGGCAAAAGTGCTAAAAGTGATTCTTTTTAATTTCGGAGGTCTTATCGGATTAGACATAATTTAATCAGAATTAATCGAGAGTATGATAAAGGCCTGCATTATCTATCGAAGCATGTATGTAAAGGTCCCTCTAGATTAGCAGCCAAATGGCGACACGTGCAGCTGTTGTCATTCCATCCAAACATGTCGCCATTTGGCTATGCAGCCAGTTTTGATATTCAATATGGCAACTCAACCAACCGCTTTGACAACCGCTTGTCAAATTCAAAGTGACAATTTTTCAACTTTTGTTCGTTCTTTTGTGTGAAAATGAATAATTCTTGAATGGCCGTGTAATAATACAAACGCGCAGAGTCCGATTTTGATAATTGAATTTAAAAAAAATCACCAAAATGAAATTTTGGTTATGTCATTTTCTGTCGTCATTTGGCTGCTAGTGTGGATGCTAAGTAGCAGCCAAATGGCTGCACGCGATGCCAGTTTTTTGACGCGCAGCCATTTGGCTGCTAATCTAGAGGGACCCTAAAGTCTGAAAACCTGAACCTATTGCGCTTCAGTTGAATTACATCTCCATTTGTTTAAATATAAAAACACTTCCCCATTTCTTAATAAGAGGCTAGCACTGGGGATTTATTTATTTTTGTCTTATTCACAGAATTCTCTTAATCGCAGGGAAAGTCAACATTTCGTATTGAATCTACAAAACACAGAACTATTTCACGCAACTATGTATTTGTTATGATACAACGTCCATAAAGAGGAGAATTTTGCGCCCTTGTTTCCTCATTTTGTCGTTCAATTGTGTTAACTAAGGTTGCATTATCGTGGCGGTCATCCACGCAGTTTTGTTCGAAAACCAGTGTACTGGCAATAAGTTTGGGTCAATATTTTTAAAATAACGCGGCTTTTTGGCCTTACCTATGACCAGGGGCTTCTCAAATGTCCTATTTCCAAAGGCACATGACAAGACGCTTAACCTTTCCTTTGACAATTTTCCCCCGAACATTTTTCACCTTTGAAAACAAAGTACAGTAGAGCTTCGAAGCATGTATGTAAAGGTCCCTCTAGATTAGCAGCCAAATGGCGACACGTGCAGCTGTTGTCATTCCATCCAAACATGTCGCCATTTGGCTATGCAGCCAGTTTTGATATTCAATATGGCAACTCAACCAACCGCTTTGACAACCGCTTGTCAAATTCAAAGTGACAATTTTTCAACTTTTGTTCGTTCTTTTGTGTGAAAATGAATAATTCTTGAATGGCCGTGTAATAATACAAACGCGCAGAGTCCGATTTTGATAATTGAATTTAAAAAAAATCACCAAAATGAAATTTTGGTTATGTCATTTTCTGTCGTCATTTGGCTGCTAGTGTGGATGCTAAGTAGCAGCCAAATGGCTGCACGCGATGCCAGTTTTTTGACGCGCAGCCATTTGGCTGCTAATCTAGAGGGACCCTAAAGTCTGAAAACCTGAACCTATTGCGCTTCAGTTGAATTACATCTCCATTTGTTTAAATATAAAAACACTTCCCCATTTCTTAATAAGAGGCTAGCACTGGGGATTTATTTATTTTTGTCTTATTCACAGAATTCTCTTAATCGCAGGGAAAGTCAACATTTCGTATTGAATCTACAAAACACAGAACTATTTCACGCAACTATGTATTTGTTATGATACAACGTCCATAAAGAGGAGAATTTTGCGCCCTTGTTTCCTCATTTTGTCGTTCAATTGTGTTAACTAAGGTTGCATTATCGTGGCGGTCATCCACGCAGTTTTGTTCGAAAACCAGTGTACTGGCAATAAGTTTGGGTCAATATTTTTAAAATAACGCGGCTTTTTGGCCTTACCTATGACCAGGGGCTTCTCAAATGTCCTATTTCCAAAGGCACATGACAAGACGCTTAACCTTTCCTTTGACAATTTTCCCCCGAACATTTTTCACCTTTGAAAACAAAGTACAGTAGAGCTTCCTCGATTTGCGTCGATTTACATTGCGGCGTTTTAAAAGTAACACTCTTATTCCGATTTGCGTTGGGAAAATTCGACTTGCGTCGTTATTCGACTGGCCCTTTCAAACGAAACTCTTACATTCTCTATAGAAAATTTGAAATTCGTTTTGCGTTGTTTCAATTTGCGTCACGTTTTCTAAGAACCAATTACCGACGCAAACCGAGGCCCTACTGTATTTTTGTGGAATCGCCCGAAAGAAAAGAGCCGTTTGGTCACAATTAGCTATGTTTTTCTTGTCGTAGCCCGCAACGATAGTCGGCAACTTCCTTTTCTAGTCATCTACAGTGGTTGGATTTACATCACGCGTTTCACCACTTACTGCATTGAAAACAATATTATTTCGTTTCCTGAAAGAGTCCAACCAGCCGTTTGATGCTTTTAACGTTAAATTGGTAAATTGAGCAGCTAATTTCAGCGTTTGCTCCTGTAACAAAGGCCCCGAAATTGGAAGGCCTTTCGAATGGGCGACTTTGTACCAGTTCAGTGTCGCTCATTAATGTTTTCGTATTCCGTTGGTCGAGTTTTATTCTTTATTGCACTATTGGCCGTTCGCTCAAATTCTTCCCGTCATCCATTTTTTTTCTCGATAATTTTATAAATCATCGAAAATCCTACGTCATACTTTTCATAAGCTCTGAACTGGCTGGTTTTTTCCCTTTCTTCGATTAATTAGATTTTTTGTTTAAGGGAATCGTAACGTGTCTGTTAATCGATTATAAGGAGTTTAGCTTCAAGACAACGAGAAAAAAAAATGAATAAGAATTAAAGAGCACCAAAGGAAACCAAACGCACCACAAAAACGCTGAAAAGCAATTGCACAAACTGAACAAAACACGTCTTTTAATTGATTACAGGACAGCCAGCAATTTCCTAAACACAAAAACACGGCGACTAAAGTGAAAAAAGCTTAATCGTTTTTCAAACGAGGGACATCACCTCAAGACGAAACGTTTGCGGGACAACAACGAATCAGCACTACAAATACGTGTCGTTTTTCGCCCGAATTAGTACACCAGGGCTCCAGTACACAATCATATTTGGTAATATTTATATTATAATATGCTTAAGCCTACTTGATTTCGCTTATTGCACGTCTAAAAATTTATACTGAATGAATCGAGTAGGCTTAGGCATATGCCATACATATTATAATAGAAATATGACTGTGTAATGGAGGCCGAAATGACATTTTGCATTTTCTTATTGGGGGGTTCCCTTGAAATCTCTTATTGGCAGTATACTTTGTATAAAAAAATCAAATGATGGTGCATTTGTTGGTTTACCTATTTTTCTCTTATTAGCAGGATTCTCTAATTGGCGGTGTCTCTTATTGACCAGTGTACATACATTTTTGTTTCTCTCTGTCAAAAGCAGTAAAGGAATACACAAATGGTACCTAGACATATCCAGGCAGAAAGCACATACAAGTGGATTTGTAAAAGAGAATATGATCAACAGTTTCACTCCTTTGGCACCGCTAAACGAAACTGAATTTTTAATAAAAAGTTTATGATAGTTTTTATTTGAAATGAGTATAAAAAGCAACTATCGTTAGTTCCTACTTATAAAATTAGGTCACCGGCGAAAACCCATGACGATCTCAAAGCAAAATCACAATTCGATTCGGACGTTGTTGGCGTCATTAGCACTGCTTCTTGGTTTCCTAAACTCATCATGATTAAGTACATACTCGGCAGCCTCACGTACGCGCTCGGCAAACTCTTTTTTATCAAACGAGTAGTTTGTAAATTTGGCGTGTGCTCCTCCTTCGGGATGGTGCCCTTCATCCTGAGCATACACCTTATTCGGATTTCGCCAGGTCAAATATTTTAAGCCCCGCAAACGCGCCAAGTCCATATAACAATTTGGATCTTCACAATTATATAATTCGAAAATGACTCCCCAATTCGGAAGGAAGAGCAAATGAGTGAGACCAGCTCCATGCATTCCGATCAAAATGTCTGAGTTTCTTGTTATTTCTAGTTGTTTTGAAAAAGGAATGTCGCGACCATAGGCGACTTTCTGTACATCATACAGGGGATTCTTGGCAATCTCACTAAAAAGTTCATCTTCGTTGAGAATTTGACGATATTTGGTGCGTCGGACAATGAAAGTGACGCGGACTTTATCGTATGTGTGTCGCGGATAAAGTGGAACTCCCAACCGATGCAGAATGAACTCAGAGAACGCTTGGAAAAGGCCGCTTTTTTCACAACCGCTTATCTGAAACATACAAGAATTTCAGTTTAATCAAATCAATTATTAAAGCTTTAATGTTATTACAATTGGTGTATTATAGTAAAGCCCGAATATCATTCGGGGCAACAACGGCAGAACGACATTTTTAAAGCAAACAGTTTTTCCACTGAACGTCTTCAGATCCCATATTGGGTGCTGCGTAAACGCTTTGAAGGCTGACGAGAATGCGGATTCGTATGTGTAGGACTCCCAAATTAGAATGTTGACGTCGGTTCGAAAAGCAAATGGATGTGTCTGATTGAGATGAAGCGAGGCGTACAAGTTGAAGAAATCACAGAAGTGATGGTACATATTAGTGGTTGCATCAATTTTCAAAATATAAGTGGGCTTGTCGACGACGACATCACATTTTCCGTTTTCAATTATACGCGAGTTGTCGACTTCGAAAAAGCGCAGTTCGGGGGCCCAAGACTGCAATGCACTCAGGTGTTCCGCCTCCGTCAATAAACGTTCTCTATGGAGTTTACAATAGCCTCTGATTTGACCTTGTTTAAGTACGTCCATTTTGTATCGAAGAGGCTCTCGCCTTGTCGCCAGATCAGTGAAGTTGAACATTAAATTACGTCCACGACAAAAGCGCAAATATTTTGTGCACTCCAGTGAAGAGTCGCTCGGATAAGTTGGCTCGCACATTAGAGTCATTTCATTAATTTGCTGCTTAATATAACCAAAATCAGCCTGAACAAAAAACGTCTCGAGTTGTTCGGTTTTATCCTTCACGTAGCGTAAATTTTTGCCCGGGCATTGAGGTCTCGAAAACCGCTTCTCCTTACTACAGTCCCGCTCGTAGCCCCAGCACGACCTCCTGTCGTATTCCTGACTTTGTAGAAAATCCTTGTAAATGCAATCATGATTGCTGATACACCTTTCGCCTTCCAATGGAAAACTATTGAAATACTGCCCTATGTGATTGACGGGTAAGTTGATGTAGCTGAAGTCATCCGATGTTGTGAAACGGAAAACGAAAGCAGACCACAGGAGTACAAAGCCAAAAGGTTTCCCCGCACCTAACATTTCGCCGACACTTAGCGGGAACCAGTTTATGATGAGATACGGATGTCGTCATTTCTCGCCCCACCGGTGGGCGAAAAACTTCGATTAAAGATTTCGACACCTGGCCGGCTTTGAAGTCTACACAATGACAGATAGCAGCTGTGCTTGTTTATTTACCAGAGAAGGGAGAATTTGTAATAGAGCTTCTAATGAATGGAGTAGTAGTAGTATATCGGAGTAGATAGCGGGAAAATAACTTTGAAAATGATAAAGGAATATATTAGGTGTGTTTTTTTGGTTATACCGTGTAGGTTTGGGTAACGAAACTTCATATAAAAAAATGACAGGTGGATCAGCTGGTATTTTTTTTATATGGAGTTTCGTTACCCAAACCTACACGGGATAGCCAAAAAAACATACCTATTAGGTGTGTTTTTTTAGTTATCCCGTGCATTGATTTATCATTGAGGCAGCATATTAGTTTCCGGGGCCCGGGCAGAAAAAAACACTTTTTTTAGGGGGTTTTGTGTTTTGCACAATATTATGACCTTGAAACGGCCAAATATGCACAAAAAAACGGTAAATTCGCGAAAAAATATTTTAATTAATTTTTAGTGTTAATTCACAACTTTCCGAAAATTCACAATAGGTAGTTGTCACTTTCATAGTTCTTCTTCTTGATTTTCTCGTATGGCAGTACACCACATCTGGTTCTCCGAAAATAATTATGACATTGTCAGCGGTCTGCTGAATGCTGAATTGTCATGTTGACAATTGTCTGACAGATGGTAGTGGTCATTTTGCCATTTTGTTTACTATTGTATTTCATGGAGTATCATTCGCCGCCGCCACCATCGGTAATTTGCAGTGGCCCTGTGTGTTTTCGTCCTCCCAGAACTGTATTTTTCTCTGTTCTTCCGTTTTGCAGAAAATTAGTGCTCGTCGTAAAGGGTCGCGGAAAAAATAAGCGAAACGGGCGCATATAATCTCGAGAATGGACTGGTGGTTGGCTTGAGTTTACGAACAGATTGAACATTTGTCCGTTCAAAGAGGAAATCCTGCAGGAGGTGGAACAAGTGAAAAAACAACAGGAACAGGAACGTCAACGACGACGCGAAGAGCTGGCGAAAATTCGCGAGGAGACCAAGTCCAAGACGCTCGTGGATATGGTGAAAACGGCCGCGGTGCGAGAATCGGTTTATGAGGCGATGAACACAGATGATGGCGACAATGAAGAAGATGTAAGGATTACTGATTATTTCTGTTTTTCTAAACTGTCCACGATCCACAAAACATACCAAACCGAGGCGGACTAACATCAACTGAATAATTTCCTTTTACAGAAAATTTACGATGGAAACAGCAAGAAAGAGAATTCATTGAAAGCGTTTTACAAGGAGTTTCGTAAAGTTATCGAGACGGCAGACGTTCTATTAGAAGTTGTAGATGCAAGGTAGGTACTAAGCAAACGGTTCAGCAGGATATATAGTAGGTCGTCTCATAGGTCGTTTACCACCACAGTGCCACGTAACAACACTTATGTTGGTGTAGTAGCGGTGTAGAAAGGCGTGAACCGCTGTGTATGTCTGTGGAAGTACTCTATGTTTCGTCGTCGTTCTCGCCTATTGTCTCAAGCGACAAGAAAGTAGCAGCTGCAATAGGGTTGTCCCATAATGCCCTCGGGGTGAGGTTAGTGGGTGCAGCAGGGCATCGGAGCAAGTGGTCCACATTATGGGGCGCACCACCGCAGCTCGGACAAATGCTCTGAATGTCCGGGTCTATTCGAGATAAGTATAAATTGAGGCGCGAGCAAAAACCCGACCTAAGCTGGGCTAGTGTCGCTCTTGTGGCTCTCGGGAGCCTAGTCTCCTCAGGCGATATAGGTGGTGGGGGCGCTGAGAGGACTCTATTCATACTTAATCTCCCTATTGACTGATTCACAACCGTTGTGTGAATATCTGCAATGGCCGCATGGTATGCTGTGTCATCAAATATATCGGGAGGTACCCGTTTGTATCCCTGGACGTCTCTCTCGAGATCGCTGATTCCACTCCTGACATGTCGTGGAGGGGGGGTATTCTCCATGAGATGATGGTTTGGGTGATTCTCTCGATAGCAACCGACCAGATATTGTAAAGACAGGAGAAGATTGTGATCACGTATTGGCAACATGCTGGTTTCTTGAAGATGATCCTGGGACGACATTAGGTGACAACCTGTGGCGATACGTAGAGCAGCATTTTGGCATGTCTGGATCTTATTCCAATTTGTGTTACTAACAGTTTGTGACCATACCGGTGCTGCGTAGCTGGGAATGGCTCTACCTATCGCTTTGTAGGTGACCAACATAGTTTCCTTGTCCTTGCCCCAGGAGCTCCCGGCTAGTGCCTTTAGGACGTTGTTTCTACTGTGGATTTTGTCGACTACGTCTTCGACATGGTTTTTTCGACTTCATCATGGTATCTAGATAGACACCAAGGATTTTGGGGTTAGTGACAGTAGGAACAACGTCATCAGCATGCCTACCCGTACGGATCCTAAGCTCGGGGAGATTTCAGTATCTGTGGCGCCAAATTTTTATGATGCCATTTCATTAATATTGGCCTGAAACGAACGAATCTGCAATCCTTTTTCGCGAAATCGTAACGGTTCTCCAGATATTCAATGTCAAAGTTGGACTTTTCTATGAAGCGAGTTAAGTAATTTTATAAGAAAAGGGGGGTATTTCCGCTTTACACATTGGGGAAAGTGTCCGATGCCATCAAATTGACGTTATAATTTTAATCATTCCCACTAGAATAGTAAGTTTTACCAATTTGGCAAAGATGTTATTAATATGAAATGTCGAAATATATTTGCGAGCAAGAATTGTAAAATTTGCTAGACGGGGAGGCAAATAAAATTTAAAATGTTATTTTTGGTGCGATGCTATTGTTTCACATCAATATGTCGTAAAATTCCCCCAATTTCCCATTAAAAACTGAAGTACCCCATGTAAATGTCAAACTTTGACATTGAATATCTGGAGAACCGTTACGATTTCGCGAAAAAGGATTGCAGATTCGTTCGTTTCAGGTCAATATTAATGAAATGACATCATCAAAATTTGGCGCCACAGATACTGAAATCGTGCCCTAAGCTCCTCCGAAAATTCCTGCGTCCAGGTGCTGAGAAGTGTTGCAGTGCATTTTGACGGTGAGATGACGAGGTTGCGGATACTGAAAAACCCCACCAGTTTCTCAATATAGTCATTTAATCGAGCACACATGCCATTTAAATCATTCCCCGTGGTGAGTACGGTGCAATCGTCTGCATAGGAAATTAGTTCGATACCTTCCGGGGTGTTGGAATACTCGAATGCTTAATTTTTCTATGCTTTGAACAACTGCCACGAAACTCGGTATAGGATTGCCTTCCAGCTAGATAGTTGGCAATTCATCTAACCTCTTGTGCAGGAACATGCATATTAAGGAGGTCTGCCAACAGCGCAGAGTGGATAACCGTGTCGAAGGCTTTCGACAGGTCAAGCGCCACTAGGACAGTTCTGTCACAGGGAGGTTTCTGGTTGAGGCCATTTTGGATGTGATGGGTGATCAGATCCAAAGCTGTTGTAGTACTATGCATCTTCCTGAAGCCATGCTGGTGAGAAGCTAGCTCAGCATGTGATACAAGGGTGGGGTGGATGAGTGCTTCGAGGGTCTTTGCAACGGGTGATAAAATCGTGATTGGACGGTAGGAATCGGCGAGTTTCGCGCTTTTACCGGGTTTTAGAAGGGGGGTAATTCGACCCTTTTTCCAAAATTCAGGGATGACAAGCGTGGATATCGACAAGTTGAAAGCCATCGTGAGGTATTCGATGGCTGGAATATCTAGGTGTTTCAGCATGGCCATTGAAATGCCATCTGGTCCAATGGCCTTAGAGCTTTTAGCGTTCTTGATCGCTGCTGAAACTTGGTCCGCTGTATAGGTGGGAATAATTTCAA
The DNA here is from genome assembly GCA_949715475.1 of Microchrysa polita. NCBI lineage: Eukaryota > Metazoa > Arthropoda > Insecta > Diptera > Stratiomyidae > Microchrysa > Microchrysa polita. The sequence goes on from OX454415.1 coordinate 456,957, forward strand.
CCGTTCGGTTGCGTATCCTTCTTTTTATTTTGCAGTTGAGCGACTTGGTCCTTGGGATGTTCAATAAATTGTTTATTGAACAAGCTCGCACAAAGTTTAGGATCTGCGGTGATTTTCTTGCCGAATCTGATGGCTACCCTACCCTTATGTCTTTGGTTGGATGGGACAGGGCGTGGACTGTAGCCCAAAGTTTGCTGACACCTTTCGAGAGGTCGCAGCTTTCAAGATGCTCGTTCCATTTTTCTTTCTTGTAGGTGTTGACTTGTCGATTTATTTCGGAGTTTAGCTCCTGAATTCTGGGGTCTGCCGGATTTGCGCGTCTTAAGTTGTCCCGTTCGTCGGCTAACCTTGCGGCAGTAGTTGGTAAATATGGCCGAACTTTAGGGATACGTCCTGCCGGAATGAAGCGAGCTGCCGCTTTAACAATGACGTTCATTATATTCTTTTCGGCTTCCCTGGTGTTTGTTGGAATAGGTAGCGCGGCGAACTTCGTCGTAGTGAACGTAGTGAAACCCTCCCAGTTTGCCTTTTTGTGGTTGATAAACGTACGCCGTTCTGACGTCGTCAGTTCAGCTGGTTTATCAATTTTAATAAGTATGGGGAGGTGATCGGATTGGAGGGAGATAGTTGTCTCCCAGTGGGTTTCACTTATCAAACTGATGCTTACCATAGTTAAGTCAGGAGAACTATGGTAGGCACCAGCGACGCGTGTAGAGTGCGCAAAAGTCTGATGGGTCTAATTTGGTCGCGATATCTATACCTCTGGCATCATTACCGAGAAGAGAGTGCCAGAGTTCGTGATGGGCGTTAAAGTCGCCAAGTAGGATCCTATGCTGTCCTGTGAGGAGTGGACCAATATCGAACTTATATCCAGATCCACAGCTGGATGCTGGTGGAACATAAATGTTTATAAGTTTGATATTGGTATTGCCGGATTTAACGGCAATAGCTTGCATTTCCGCCTACGTATTGGCAACAATTCTGTTCCTACTGTTAAAAACCTTAAAATTCTCGGGCTTCACCTAGAGAACATGATGACGTCTGCGAATCATGCAGCTTCAGTCTGTGAAAAAATGCGCACTAGGAACAACATCCTAAAAGCTCTAGTTGGTAGCACCTGGGGCAAAGATAAAGAAACCATGCTAGCTACTTATAAAGCGGTGGGTCGAGCGGCCGCTGATTATGCAGCCCCAGTTTGGACACATAGTCTATGTGACACAAACTGGTCCAAAGTTCAGGTCTGCCAAAATGCCGCTCTACGCATCGCGACAGGTTGCCTTCTGATGTCTGCCCAGGATCACTTACATCAGGAGACAAAATTGATGCCAATACGTGACCACAATCTCCTACTCTCAAAACAGTATCTTGTTGGTTGCTACCGTGAGGATCATCCCAATAATCATCTCATGGACCGAATTCCTCCACCACGACATGTCAGGCGTGGTTTACGAGACCTACCGAGTTCACTACCAGAGTAAAGCAGCACAGTTTGGGAACTAGGTGATAAGGTCGTTCCCGATCCGGTCCATCTGGTTTCGTTCAGTCCTAATATCGAAATTCTATATGCGGTCATTTCCCGTTCGACTTCCGTGAGTCTTGTACTACTGCACTCGCCCCTTATCGTTCGAACGTTCCAAAAACCAATCGTAGTCCGTTGTTTGTAGCCAAAGGTCGTTGCCGGTAAATCAGTCCGTGGTATCCGAGGCTCGTTCAATGTTTCAAGTGTAGTTTAGTTTCAGGTATGCAAGTTACAAGCCTACACACCCTATCCCTCACGTCGCCTTCTACGACAAGCCGGGAACGCTGTGGCATAATTCTAACCCCAACACCACAGGGGTCAATTTATATTAAGCTTCGTTCATATCCACACAATTTAGCACAAACAACGTCGGGCGCAATTGTGGTGATTTGTACGAAGCCCAGGACAGTTTTATTCTCCCCTGCCCCATTAGTCGCCTTCTACGACACGCCGGAGGAAGCGGAGGCATTATTCTTAACCCATGCCACAGGGAAGCTTCAAATACCTGGCAGATAAAATGTTAAGAGTTCGGTGTATGTCCCGTAAAACTTTTATGTTAATGTGGTTTAAGAATCATTTTCCGGTACAATATTGCGAAAGTTCCCGGACATTCTGTATAATTGACTCACCTGTTCAGTGTTAATGAATTGGGTTTCATTTTATTCATTCTAGGGGATGTATTTGACGACGACGACCTTGCCGTTGCAACCAGTGTTCGCTAGTGTTAAAGGAGCCTTGGAAAAGTACCTGGTAGAAAAAAAAACTCAGGATGGTAATTCTTTGCCTCCGTGCAAAAAATCACGATGAATTTGAGCAACGTTCGATTCAGTTGCAATATCCAAATGAGCCTCACATCATCTTCGGATTGCAAGTTTTCAGGTATACTATACCACCCATTTCATTAAAGCTCCGATTCTTGGTGTGCTCTTACTTTCAGCTTCATGAGAATTCTTCGCGTGACTGTGCTAACGTTATCTTCAAAAATATCCGTCGACAAAATACTGTTGTTTTAAGACGCACTGACAAGACCAGTGCTAACTTCTTCATGCTGTGGTTGTGGCGGTCGCTCTACATCAAATGTAGCAATAGATGTCCATCTTCCATCGCCAAAAAATGTATAATTTTCGCTATTTTGTGTTGTGTTTTGTGGACCGTGAGACTGTCAACTTGAGATATGCCGATAAACCGCATAGTCTACGTGCTCTACGGGAGTGCGATCGATTGTGGGCATTATTTTTGCTTCTTCTCCACAGATTAACAAGGTAATCAGTTTTGTTAACCAGCTATGATCCCCGAAAATAGTCACCTTTATAGGCTCTTCGCACACACAGTTGAAATCAGGCATCGTAGTTTTGAATGGATTCGCAGCGCAGTCCAAATTAGTTTTATAAAATGTTATACCTTTGTGAAATATTCTCATAAGCGGACACTTCCAATAAACGGACAAAATCTCAATCCCCAATGGTGTCCGCTTATGGGAAGTTCCACTGTACATCAATTCAAAACTTAAAAATAAATATCTTATGTATAGTGAATAATGTTTCTAAAAATGTTAATTACAGATTGCGCAGCTGTCGGGAGTCTCCCATTGGTAGTGCTGTCGGTGGTGGTGTCGTCGGCTATGATATCAAGGACAAAGGATTGGCTCAATCCCTGTTTGCCTTCGACGGAAGCGTTCTCAACACTAAAGTCTATCCGCCCTGGATACCTAGAAATTTCCATTTTTAATAAAAAATTACGTACCAAATTTTGCAGTATATAGAGGACTACAAATCAAACTTCCCATAAGCGGACATAATTGAAGAATTGTCTCCGCTTATGAAAATATTTTACAAACAGCTACAATTTTATAAAACAGTTTTAGGCCGAATGCTAATCCATTCGAAGACCGTGTTATTTTAGTTTCGACGGTTTTCGTAGCTATTTTATTTTCATACTATGATCGCTTTTCCAATATAACTTTTACTGCCGCTTTTCAAGGACCACCCAAATCATTTTTCAAGGGCTCGCCTCTACGATTTCAGTCGCAAACTCAGTTATCTAGAGGGATATGTGCAGGGAATTTTTTAAATGTTTTTGATACCTTTGCTGTGATTTACAAAATCATAAACTTCACTCGTCTAGAGTGAAAAATTATGTGGTAACACTAAACTAACCTACACCGGATGATAAAAAACACGCCTAGTATTAATTGCATTTCATTTTATTCATTCCAGGATATTGTATTTATCGACGACGGACCTTGCCGCTGTAATCAGTGTTCGATAGCGTTAAACGAGCCTAGGGGAAAGTAGAAAGTAGTAGCAAAACTTTGGATGGTAATCCCTTGCCTCTGTGGAAAACATCTCAGTCGGTAATTGCCATCAGAACCAACACAAACTGCAGAGGACGCACCATGATTTTGGACTACCGTCGGTGCAGTTGCGGTTTCCAAATGAGCATCACATCATCTTCGGATTGGAACGTTGTCAGGTATACAAGACTACCCATTTCACTTAAGCTCCGATTCTTGGTGTGCTCTTCCTTCCAGCTTCATCGTGGGAATTCTTCACAGGACTGTGTTGGCGTTACCTTCAGCAATATCCGCCGACAAAATACTGAGGTCTTCTAAGCGGTGCTTGCCAGATGGTGCGACATTCTGGAAGAGCATCCAGATTGAGTCTTCATGCTACCCGTTCAGATCATACTCATCTATACCAGTATGTACATAAAAGGAGAGCAGCTGAAGTACTGCTAACAGTTTCGGTATCTTGCCTGGATAGTAATGCTTGCCTTCGACGGACGAGTTCTCATCACTACTATGCCAAGTTTATATTTTATTAAAAATAAAAGTGATTGATGTTGATATATATAAAAGGTTTGGTGTTTTACATTGCTCATTTTTACAGGATAGGATGAGACAGATAAAGATTACTTAAAAGATAGGATTGAACGAATAACGATAAGTTTTAGAAAGCTTTAGGCCATTAATCTTCTCTCCGAGGGATCAATATCTTTATTACAAGCAGTAACGGACCAATATTTCTTGCGTTAATTTAAAAAAAAAAACCTCCAATAACGCCTACGGGACCAACGATTGTTAAAGCGGCTGTAGGTTGGGAAATCGTTGGATGAATCTTGCAATTCCGGAATTTTGAATTCCTGTTTCCACTGCGATGAGAGGCTATTGAGAATATTTTTATTGACAACGATCCATCTCAACATTTTTTTTCTTGGTAAGGATGGGGAATCTTGAATATATATTGCATACCGTGTAGCAGAGACCGCCAGCTTGCAGTTACTCGTTTGTAGGCTTCTTACTGACTAAACAACCAAATATATATATTCAGTATTGCTTTATAGGGCCACTCTCAGATAATCAGCCATCACCATGGGTAGCCGACTTCCTCTGTAGCTCCATGTGAACGATACAACTTGCACTGCTTACTAAATCCCAGTTATTTATGATAGCAACATCAGAGCCACTAAGTTTTCGGACCTTACGTTTTCTCCCTGTTCTGCTTCTAGTTGACTGCGGATATCTCCAAATCTAGGACAATCAAACGAGAAATCTATCGCATCCTCCGCAACTCTCTTGCATCTTGGGCATTCTGGTGAGTCGTCCATGCAAATATTGTCGGTACCCTCCGTGGCCTGTTAAGAATTGTGTCATGTAAAAATGTACATCGCCGTGTTTTCGGTTAACCCAGATGGCTATGTCTGAGATAAGGGTATGTGTCCATCGGTCAGTAGATGCCTAATATCGATGGACCTGGCGCCTTCTCATAGATTCAAGCCTTTCTATGTTTCTTCGCCCCGGGTTCATCTCATGCTTTAGCGACCAATCGGGACATATATGCCATGAAACGGCTGACGGAGGAAGCCCATCAGAGCTAATAGAAACTGAGCAAAGTGACCAACAATAAGTATCCCAGTCACTAAGATAATAGCCATTCCTTCTTCTTGTTGTAGCGGTGCAGAAAGGTGTGTAACCTCTGTGCATCTATGTGGGTACGATTTATGGTTCGTCAATGTTTGTGTCCGTGAGGTCTAAGGACAAAAACATAGCTGCTGCGATAGGGTTTTCCCACAGTGATATAGGGGTAAGATCAGTGGGCGCAGCGGGGCATTGAAACAAATGGCCCACATCATGAGGAGTACCATTGCAGTTTGGACAGATGTTTTGGATGTCCGGGTTTATGCGAGAAAGGTACGAATTAAGGCGTGAACAAAAGCCCGACCGAAGTTGAGCTAGTGTTACTCTGGTGGCTCTCGGGAGCCTAATCTCCTCAGGCGAAATTGGTGGTGGGCGCTCTGAGAGGAATCTATTCGCACCTAAACTCGCGATAGACCGATTCACTTCTTCAGTGTGGATCGCTGCAATGGCGGCTCGGTATGTAACTTCATCGTAAGGGTCCCGTTTGTATCCCTGAACCTCTCTCTCAAGGTCTCGTAAACCACGCCTGACATGTCGTGGTGGAGGAATTCGGTCCATGAGATGATTATTGGGATGATCCTCACGGTAGCAACCAACAAGATACTGTTTAGAGAGTAGGAGATTGTGATCACGTATTGGCATCAATTTTGTCTCCTGATGTAAGTGATCCTGGGCAGACATCAGAAGGCAACCTGTCGCGATGCGTAGAGCGGCATTTTGGCAGACCTGAACTTTGGACCAGTTTGTGTCACATAGACTATGTGTCCAAACTGGGGCTGCATAATCAGCGGCCGCTCGACCCACCGCTTTATAAGTAGCTAGCATGGTTTCTTTATCTTTGCCCCAGGTGCTACCAGCTAGAGCTTTTAGGATGTTGTTCCTACTGCGCATTTTTTCACATACTGAAGCTGCATGATTCGCAGACGTCATCATGTTCTTTAGGTGAAGCCCGAGAATTTTGGGGTTTTTAACAGTAGGAACAGAATTGTTGCCAATACGTATATCCATCTCCCATCCGATGTCCTCCCACCAAGTGGTTAGAAAAGTCGCAGAAGATTTGGACGCAGAGATGGTGAGGTTTCGGCTTTGGAAAAATGCCTGTAATCGTCCTAGATAGCGATTAATTCGGAGGCGCATTTCATCCTTATCATTCCCTGTGGCGAGTACGGTGCAATCGTCAGCATAGGAAATCACCTCGATTCCTTCAGGTGGTGTGGGAAGGCCGGACATGTAGATGTTGAACAGAGTGGGGGAGAGTACCCCTCCCTGTGGAACACCTAATTTGATTTTCCTAAGCTTAGAACGTTTGCCTCGAAACTCGCTGAAGGAGTGCCGACCAGCTAGATAATTGGCAATCCAACGGATCTCTTGTGCAGGAAGATGCATATTCAACAGGTTTGCTAGGAGCATTGAATGATTGACCTTATCGAATGCACTTGATAGGTCTATTGCCACCAGAATAGTTCTGTGACAACGACTGCGTTGATTTAGCCCATCACGAATGCGTGTAGTGATCGCATCGAGGGCAGTGGTGGTACTATGCATTTTCCTGAAGCCATGCTGGTGAGGTTCTAGCTTCGCATGTGCAACAAGAGTGGGGTGAAAAAGGGCCTCCAGCGTCTTTGCGATAGGAGAAAGTATCGTAATGGGGCTGTAGGATTCCCCGAGATTTGCGCTCTTCCCTGGCTTGAGACAGGGAACAATTCGACCTGTTTTCCAGATTTCAGGGATGGCAAGCGTGGACATCGACAAGTTAAAGGCGGCCGTGAGATACTCAATGGCTGGAAGGTCGAGATGTTTCAACATGGTCATCGAAATGCCATCTGGTCCGAGGGCCTTGGAGTTTTTAGCATTCTCGATGACTTTTTTAACCTGGTCCGCTGTAAAAGATGGTATGGTGTCAACATTCCGGCTGCGAATCCGTCTTCTAATTTTGCGCTTGAGGCCGTCAGACTTGGGATGTTCAATAAATTGTTTATTGAACAGGCTAGCACACTGAAGAGGATCGCAGGTTTTAGTGTTGCCAAATTCAATGGCGTTGTTGCCCTTTTCTTTCCGAGGATTGGAAAGGGCGCGGACGGTAGACCATAATTTGCTGACACCTTCATTGAGGTTACATTCATCGAGGTGCTGATTCCATTTCGCCCTCCTATAGTCTTTAACTTGTCGGTCAATTTCGGAGTTAAGCTCCTGAATTCTGGGATCATCAGGGTGAGCGCTTCTGATCTGATCACGTTCATCGGCTAATCTAGCGGCACTAGTGGGAAAGTTAGGCCGAACTTTCGGGATACGTCCTGCCGGAATAAAACGTGCCGCGGCTGTGGTAATGACGTTCCTAATATTTTTCTCGGCCTCATGAATGGTGATAGGTGATGTTAGCTCGGTGAACTTCGCCGACGAGTAAGCTTTGAAACCGTCCCAATCGGCTTTCTTGTGATTGACAAACGTTCGCTTCTCTGACTTAGTCATGTTCGCTGGTTTGTCAATCTTTATAATGCTTGGGAGGTGATCTGATTTAAGGGTGGTACGTACTTCCCATCGGGAAGCAGCAATTAGGCTGGCACTGACAATAGTTATGTCAGGAGAACTACTGAAAGTGCCCACGACTCTAGTCGGCGAGTCTTCATTAAGTGAACAGAATTCTGAGGCGTCAAGTGATTCGGCGATAGTTATACCCCTGGCATTGTTGTTGAGGTCCGAATGCCAGAGCTCATGGTGCGCATTAAAGTCGCCAAGGATGACCCTGTGCTCTCCGGAAAGGAGAGGACCAATATCGAAACGATAGCCAGAAGGGCAACTAGAGTGAGGTGGTACATATATATTAAAAATTTCGATATTAGTACTCCCTGATGGAACTGAGATGGCTTGAATTTCCGCCGTACCGTCAGCAACTACATCTAATACACAGTAATGTACGGACTTGTGTATTAGGAAGGCAAGTCCACCTCCAGGGTGAGAATCATCCGTGGCGGCCGGTCGATCTTTCCGCAGTATAACATATTCGCTATGGACGCTTAGAGACGAGTTTGCGTGAAGCAACGTCTCTTGGATGGCGGCGATGAGAATTCTGTTGGAACTTAAGAAGTGTGTGATCTCAGCGATTTTTCGGTGAATGCCATTACAGTTAAACTGTAATATAAATAGAGCAGTGAAAACTGCTGGAGGAGGAGGGCCAGGCGTAAGACTGGGTCTGGCATTCCTTATCATATTGTTTGGCGGTGTAGGGGGCAGTGGTGGGGAAGGTGGGCTGGGAGCAGCCCTGGGTTGCCCTGAATTTATACAACCTGGCGCAACATATGCTAAGGAGTGTTGACCTTGTCTTCGTAACCCTGAACACCTAAAGTGAACCCATTCCCTGCAGCAATTACACTGAACTGATCTGGCATTCGAACCGATACGTTGGTTGCAGACACTACAAATCCATACCTCTGGGCCTGGATTTGTTTCAACACCGGCGCGAATTAGTAAAATTGAGAGCAGCCGCGCCGAGATGTAATGCTCCCAATATGACGAAAAAACACATATATCGTACCCACACATATACACAGACAAACACAACCTTCCTGCATCGAACCTTCAGGGCTCCTGCCGGGGCTCTTGCCAGGAAGGCATATTGGCAGGTTTTGGCCGTTTTGCAAAACAAAACGGGTGTGGTCCGCCCCGTAGAGGCAGTTGCCGTAAGACCACTAGCCATTCCTCGAAAATCATTGCAAATACTTGTATGAGCCTTATGCCTTATCCTAATTACACCAAGGACTAGGCAAGCTTCTTAATATAGCAATTAATTTTATTCTATTTCAACATTCGTCTTTTCTTAATCCTTATATAGCTTTCAGAGCTATTTCCCATACAAAGAGGCAATTTTGAGAGGGAATATTTTGCGAAAGAGGACATGGGTCACAAAATGGAGGGACTTGCAGCCTAAGTGTTCGGGCTAAATCCTTCATTTCTTGGTAATTGGCAAAATAAACATAAAGATTTTTTTATTACATAATGTATTTGAATAAAAAAAAAGTTGCCAATATCAAGAATTGAACCCCAGCTCGAAAAAAGCAGACCACTTTACCATCTGCGCTACACTAAGCACACATGATCTTTTCGTTATAGTGTCTTCCCGTGTTGTATGTAGAGTCACATATGGATGAATAAATCGTTTTGAATTTCACACAAGTGGAAAATTTGACTGCTAATATCCTGTGAATAAGGACACGGATCGCAAAACGGACTTCGACGTGAGTATTCTGGGCGAGTCCCTGATTTTTTGGCATCACCCAATATACGGGCCCCGGAAACTAATAAACTCACTCTGTGGGGTATACTCGTACAAAGAGACAACTTTCACTGCGAATATCCTGTGAACAAGGACACGGATCGCAAATCGGACTTCGACGTGAGTATTCTAGGCGAGTCCCTGATTTTTTGGCATCACTCAATATAGGGGCCCCGGAAACTAATAAGCTCACTCTGTGGAGTATACTCGTACAAAGAGACAACTTTGACTGCGAATATCCTGTGAACCAGGACACGGATCGCAAAACGGACTTCGACGTGAGTATTCTGGGCGAGTCCCTGATTTTTTGGCATCACCCAATATAGGGGCCCCGGAAACTAATAAACTCACTCTGTGGGGTATACTTGTACAAAGAGACAACTTTGACTGCGAATATCCTGTGAACAAGGACGCGGATCGCAAAACGGACTTCGACGTGAGTATTCTAGGCGAGTCCCTGATTTTTTGGCATCACTCAATATAGGGGCCCCGGAAACTAATAAGCTCACTCTGTGGGGTATACTTATGTACAAAGAGACAACTTTGACTGCGAATATCCTGTGAACAAGGACGCGGATCGCAAAACGGACTTCGACGGGAGTATTCTAGGCGAGTCCCTGATTTTTTGGCATCACTCAATATAGGGGCCCCGGAAACTAATAAGCTCACTCTGTGGGGTATACTTGTACAAAGAGACAACTTTGACTGCGAATATCCTGTGAACAAGGACGCGGATCGCAAAACGGACTTCGACGTGAGTATTCTAGGCGAGTCCCTGATTTTTTGGCATCACTCAATATAGGGGCCCCGGAAACTAATAAGCTCACTCTGTGGGGTATACCTGTACAAAGAGACAACTTTGACTGCGAATATCCTGTGAACAAGGACGCGGATCGCAAAACGGACTTCGACGTGAGTATTCTAGGCGAGTCCCTGATTTTTTGGCATCACTCAATATAGGGGCCCCGGAAACTAATAAGCTCACTCTGTGGGGTATACCTGTACAAAGAGACAACTTTGACTGCGAATATCCTGTGAACAAGGACGCGGATCGCAAAACGGACTTCGACGTGAGTATTCTAGGCGAGTCCCTGATTTTTTGGCATCACTCAATATAGGGGCCCCGGAAACTAATAAGCTCACTCTGTGGGGTATACTTGTACAAAGAGACAACTTTGACTGCGAATATCCTGTGAACAAGGACGCGGATCGCAAAACGGACTTCGACGTGAGTATTCTAGGCGAGTCCCTGATTTTTTGGCATCACTCAATATAGGGGCCCCGGAAACTAATAAGCTCACTCTGTGGGGTATACTTGTACAAAGAGACAACTTTGACTGCGAATATCCTGTGAACAAGGACGCGGATCGCAAAACGGACTTCGACGTGAGTATTCTAGGCGAGTCCCTGATTTTTTGGCATCACTCAATATAGGGGCCCCGGAAACTAATAAGCTCACTCTGTGGGGTATACTTGTACAAAGAGACAACTTTGACTGCGAATATCCTGTGAACAAGGACGCGGATCGCAAAACGGACTTCGACGTGAGTAATCTGGGCGAGTCCCTGATTTTTTGGCATCACCCAATATAGGGGCCCCGGAAACTAATAAACTCACTCTGTGGGGTATACTGGTACAAAGAGACAACTTTGACTGCGAATATCCTGTGAACCAGGAGACGGATCGCAAAACGGACTTCGACGTGAGTATTCTAGGCGAGTCCCTGATTTTTTGGCATCACTCAATATAGGGGCCCCGGAAACTAATAAGCTCACTCTGTGGGGTATACCTGTACAAAGAGACAACTTTGACTGCGAATATCCTGTGAACAAGGACACGGATCGCAAAACGGACTTTGACGTGAGTATTCTGGGCGAGTCCCTGATTTTTTGGCATCACCCAATATAGGGGCCCCGGAAACTAATAAACTCACTCTGTGGGGTATACTGGTACAAAGAGACAACTTTGACTGCGAATATCCTGTGAACCAGGAGACGGATCGCAAAACGGACTTCGACGTGAGTATTCTAGGCGAGTCCCTGATTTTTTGGCATCACTCAATATAGGGGCCCCGGAAACTAATAAGCTCACTCTGTGGGGTATACTGGTACAAAGAGACAACTTTGACTGCGAATATCCTGTGAACAAGGACACGGATCGCAAAACGGACTTCTACTAGGACTAGGGGCCCCGGAAACTAATAAGCTCACTCTGTGGGGTATACCTGTACAAAGAGACAACTTTGACTGCGAATATCCTGTGAACAAGGACGCGGATCGCAAAACGGACTTCGACGTGAGTATTCTAGGCGAGTCCCTGATTTTTTGACATCACTCAATATAGGGGCCCCGGAAACTAATAAGCTCACTCTGTGGGGTATACTTGTACAAAGAGACAACTTTGACTGCGAATATCCTGTGAACAAGGACGCGGATCGCAAAACGGACTTCGACGTGAGTATTCTAGGCGAGTCCCTGATTTTTTGGCATCACTCAATATAGGGGCCCCGGAAACTAATAAGCTCACTCTGTGGGGTATACCTGTACAAAGAGACAACTTTGACTGCGAATATCCTGTGAACAAGGACACGGATCGCAAAACGGACTTTGACGTGAGTATTCTGGGCGAGTCCCTGATTTTTTGGCATCACCCAATATAGGGGCCCCGGAAACTAATAAACTCACTCTGTGGGGTATACTGGTACAAAGAGACAACTTTGACTGCGAATATCCTGTGAACCAGGAGACGGATCGCAAAACGGACTTCGACGTGAGTATTCTAGGCGAGTCCCTGATTTTTTGGCATCACTCAATATAGGGGCCCCGGAAACTAATAAGCTCACTCTGTGGGGTATACTGGTACAAAGAGACAACTTTGACTGCGAATATCCTGTGAACAAGGACACGGATCGCAAAACGGACTTCGGCGTGAGTATTCTAGGCAAGTCCCTGATTTTTTGGCATCACCCAATATAGGGGCCCCGGAAACTAATAAGCTCACTCTGTGGAGTATACTCGTACAAAGAGACAACTTTGACTGCGAATATCCTGTGAACAAGGACACGGATCGCAAAACGGACTTTGACGTGAGTATTCTGGGCGAGTCCCTGATTTTTTGGCATCACCCAATATAGGGGCCCCGGAAACTAATAAACTCACTCTGTGGGGTATACTGGTACAAAGAGACAACTTTGACTGCGAATATCCTGTGAACCAGGAGACGGATCGCAAAACGGACTTCGACGTGAGTATTCTAGGCGAGTCCCTGATTTTTTGGCATCACTCAATATAGGGGCCCCGGAAACTAATAAGCTCACTCTGTGGGGTATACTTGTACAAAGAGACAACTTTGACTGCGAATATCCTGTGAACAAGGACGCGGATCGCAAAACGGACTTCGACGTGAGTATTCTAGGCGAGTCCCTGATTTTTTGGCATCACTCAATATAGGGGCCCCGGAAACTAATAAGCTCACTCTGTGGGGTATACCTGTACAAAGAGACAACTTTGACTGCGAATATCCTGTGAACAAGGACGCGGATCGCAAAACGGACTTCGACGTGAGTATTCTAGGCGAGTCCCTGATTTTTTGGCATCACTCAATATAGGGGCCCCGGAAACTAATAAGCTCACTCTGTGGGGTATACTTGTACAAAGAGACAACTTTGACTGCGAATATCCTGTGAACAAGGACGCGGATCGCAAAACGGACTTCGACGTGAGTATTCTAGGCGAGTCCCTGATTTTTTGGCATCGCTCAATATAGGGGCCCCGGAAACTAATAAGCTCACTCTGTGGGGTATACTTGTACAAAGAGACAACTTTGACTGCGAATATCCTGTGAACAAGGACGCGGATCGCAAAACGGACTTCGACGTGAGTATTCTAGGCGAGTCCCTGATTTTTTGGCATCACTCAATATAGGGGCCCCGGAAACTAATAAGCTCACTCTGTGGGGTATACTTGTAAAAAGAGACAACTTTGACTGCGAATATCCTGTGAACAAGGACACGGATCGCAAAACGGACTTCGGCGTGAGTATTCTAGGCAAGTCCCTGATTTTTTGGCATCACCCAATATAGGGGCCCCGGAAACTAATAAGCTCACTTTGTGGAGTATACTCGTACAAAGAGACAACTTTGACTGCGAATATCCTGTGAACAAGGACACGGATCGCAAAACGGACTTTGACGTGAGTATTCTGGGCGAGTCCCTGATTTTTTGGCATCACCCAATATAGGGGCCCCGGAAACTAATAAACTCACTCTGTGGGGTATACTGGTACAAAGAGACAACTTTGACTGCGAATATCCTGTGAACCAGGAGACGGATCGCAAAACGGACTTCGACGTGAGTATTCTAGGCGAGTCCCTGATTTTTTGGCATCACTCAATATAGGGGCCCCGGAAACTAATAAGCTCACTCTGTGGGGTATACTTGTACAAAGAGACAACTTTGACTGCGAATATCCTGTGAACAAGGACGCGGATCGCAAAACGGACTTCGACGTGAGTATTCTAGGCGAGTCCTTGATTTTTTGGCATCACTCAATATAGGGGCCCCGGAAACTAATAAGCTCACTCTGTGGGGTATACCTGTACAAAGAGACAACTTTGACTGCGAATATCCTGTGAACAAGGACGCGGATCGCAAAACGGACTTCGACGTGAGTATTCTAGGCGAGTCCCTGATTTTTTGGCATCACTCAATATAGGGGCCCCGGAAACTAATAAGCTCACTCTGTGGGGTATACCTGTACAAAGAGACAACTTTGACTGCGAATATCCTGTGAACAAGGACGCGGATCGCAAAACGGACTTCGACGTGAGTATTCTAGGCGAGTCCCTGATTTTTTGGCATCACTCAATATAGGGGCCCCGGAAACTAATAAGCTCACTCTGTGGGGTATACCTGTACAAAGAGACAACTTTGACTGCGAATATCCTGTGAACAAGGACGCGGATCGCAAAACGGACTTCGACGTGAGTATTCTAGGCGAGTCCCTGATTTTTTGGCATCACTCAATATAGGGGCCCCGGAAACTAATAAGCTCACTCTGTGGGGTATACCTGTACAAAGAGACAACTTTGACTGCGAATATCCTGTGAACAAGGACGCGGATCGCAAAACGGACTTCGACATGAGTATTCTAGGCGAGTCCCTGATTTTTTGGCATCACTCAATATAGGGGCCCCGGAAACTAATAAGCTCACTCTGTGGGGTATACTTGTACAAAGAGACAACTTTGACTGCGAATATCCTGTGAACAAGGACGCGGATCGCAAAACGGACTTCGACGTGAGTATTCTAGGCGAGTCCCTGATTTTTTGGCATCACTCAATATAGGGGCCCCGGAAACTAATAAGCTCACTCTGTGGGGTATACCTGTACAAAGAGACAACTTTGACTGCGAATATCCTGTGAACAAGGACGCGGATCGCAAAACGGACTTCGACGTGAGTATTCTAGGCGAGTCCCTGATTTTTTGGCATCACTCAATATAGGGGCCCCGGAAACTAATAAGCTCACTCTGTGGGGTATACTTGTACAAAGAGACAACTTTGACTGCGAATATCCTGTGAACAAGGACGCGGATCGCAAAACGGACTTCGACGTGAGTATTCTAGGCGAGTCCCTGATTTTTTGGCATCGCTCAATATAGGGGCCCCGGAAACTAATAAGCTCACTCTGTGGGGTATACTTGTACAAAGAGACAACTTTGACTGCGAATATCCTGTGAACAAGGACGCGGATCGCAAAACGGACTTCGACGTGAGTATTCTAGGCGAGTCCCTGATTTTTTGGCATCACTCAATATAGGGGCCCCGGAAACTAATAAGCTCACTCTGTGGGGTATACTTGTAAAAAGAGACAACTTTGACTGCGAATATCCTGTGAACAAGGACACGGATCGCAAAACGGACTTCGGCGTGAGTATTCTAGGCAAGTCCCTGATTTTTTGGCATCACCCAATATAGGGGCCCCGGAAACTAATAAGCTCACTTTGTGGAGTATACTCGTACAAAGAGACAACTTTGACTGCGAATATCCTGTGAACAAGGACACGGATCGCAAAACGGACTTTGACGTGAGTATTCTGGGCGAGTCCCTGATTTTTTGGCATCACCCAATATAGGGGCCCCGGAAACTAATAAACTCACTCTGTGGGGTATACTGGTACAAAGAGACAACTTTGACTGCGAATATCCTGTGAACCAGGAGACGGATCGCAAAACGGACTTCGACGTGAGTATTCTAGGCGAGTCCCTGATTTTTTGGCATCACTCAATATAGGGGCCCCGGAAACTAATAAGCTCACTCTGTGGGGTATACTTGTACAAAGAGACAACTTTGACTGCGAATATCCTGTGAACAAGGACGCGGATCGCAAAACGGACTTCGACGTGAGTATTCTAGGCGAGTCCTTGATTTTTTGGCATCACTCAATATAGGGGCCCCGGAAACTAATAAGCTCACTCTGTGGGGTATACCTGTACAAAGAGACAACTTTGACTGCGAATATCCTGTGAACAAGGACGCGGATCGCAAAACGGACTTCGACGTGAGTATTCTAGGCGAGTCCCTGATTTTTTGGCATCACTCAATATAGGGGCCCCGGAAACTAATAAGCTCACTCTGTGGGGTATACTTGTACAAAGAGACAACTTTGACTGCGAATATCCTGTGAACAAGGACGCGGATCGCAAAACGGACTTCGACGTGAGTATTCTAGGCGAGTCCTTGATTTTTTGGCATCACTCAATATAGGGGCCCCGGAAACTAATAAGCTCACTCTGTGGGGTATACCTGTACAAAGAGACAACTTTGACTGCGAATATCCTGTGAACAAGGACGCGGATCGCAAAACGGACTTCGACATGAGTATTCTAGGCGAGTCCCTGATTTTTTGGCATCACTCAATATAGGGGCCCCGGAAACTAATAAGCTCACTCTGTGGGGTATACTTGTACAAAGAGACAACTTTGACTGCGAATATCCTGTGAACCAGGACACGGATCGCAAAACGGACTTCGACGTGAGTATTCTAGACGAGTCCCTGATTTTTTGGCATCACTCAATATAGGGGCCCCGGAAACTAATAAACTCACTCTGTGGAGTATACTCGTACAAAGAGACAACTTTGACTGCGAATATCCTGTGAACAAGGACACGGATCGCAAAACGGACTTCGACGTGAGTATTCTGGGCGAGTCCCTGATTTTTTGGCATCACTCCTTAATTTGTTGGTTTCACCCAATACTGGGGCCCCGGAAACTAACAAGCTCACTATGAGGGGTATACTGGTACAAAGAAACAACTTTGACTGCGAATATCCTGTAAACAAGGACACGAATCGCGAAACGGACATCGGCATAAGCATTCTAGGCAAGTCCCTGATTTTTTGGCATCATTTTAAATATAAAAAAAATTAAAAAAAAATTCTTACATTGTCGTGGATCGAACCATCGTCTAAAAAGTGCTACCCGTTGCACCAAACCATCAGCGCCACGATTACTTCGAAAATTTGACTACTTTGTGTTAACTTATTGTATTATATCTGCCATAGCGCCATCTCTGTTCGCGTGTGTCATCTAATCTTCTATATTCAGCCAATTCAGCGGGTATTAACGATAGTGGACCGGTAACCGGAAATGCTGTCCGAATTTGTTGGCGGTTATGGCGGTTATTTTCGGGGTGTTAAAAATGCTAATAGCGACTTTATTATTGTGAATAAAAATTTTTTGATAATTTTCCCAGATTCCCCAGGTTTTTCTCCAGCTAATAGAGGTGTTGCAATATGGGGCCCCGGATACTGATTATATGCCATCATTGATAAATCTGGACGATACGCAGCTTACCGCGGTGAATCGAGTCCAAATTTCACAATTGCTGAGCTAAGAACATTCTATAGGTGTGTTTTTTTGGTTATCCCGTGCAGGTTTGGGTAACGAAACTCCATATAAAAAAAATGACAGCTGACGCACCTGTCATTTTTTTTATATGAAGTTTCGTTACCCAAACCTGCACGGGATAACCAAAAAAACACACCTATTGGTATTTTGATTATTTCTGGATATACAAATGGTGTTGTACGCTATATGTGGAACCAAGACGAAGATCTAAAGAATGTTTTGGTATCAAATAGTATGCGCAGAAACCGTTTCCAGGAAATTTTGCATTTCCTCCATTTTGAAGACAGCAGGAAAAGTGGATCAAAAGAAGCCCCAAAACCTGATAAATTATGGAAACAAAGACCTTTGACAGACTACGTAAAGGCTTAAATGATTCAGCACTTTCATCCAGAACAAAATCTCTCGTACGATGAAAGCATGATTGCGTATTTTGGAAAGCATGGATGCAAGCAATTTATTAAGGGTAAACCCTTGCGGTTTGGGTTCAAAGTGGGGTCACTATGCACTCCATCTGGGTATATGGTAAACCTTGAAGTTTATCAGGGTAAAAACTCTAGGTCTAAACTGGCATTAGAAGAGAGATTCGGAAAATGTGCTGCCCCTCTAATAAATATGATCGACGATTTTTCAAAAGATGTTCAAAATCTTCCGTTTACTTTCTATTTTGAAAATCTGTTTACTAGTTTTCCACTTCTTATTTACCTAAAATCGCGGGGCTATAATGGGGCAGGAACAATTCGAGTAAACCGAATTCCAGCAACTTGTTCCAATATCCTGAAAAAACGAGATTTGATTTAAAAAAAAAACATGGATATTGTGAATCCATAATAATGGATCTAACCGCCGTTCGATTGACCAAATGGAAAGATAATAATGTCGTTTCAATTGCGTCCACAGTCTTTGGTTAAAACCCAAAGTCCAACGCCACTCGTTTCTCCAAAGAAGAGAGAAAAAAAGTCATTGTACCCAGAACATGCGCAGTGACAGAGTACAACAAATTTATGTGTGGGGTGGACCGGTTTGATCAAAATGTCGCAAAGTATCGCATTTCCTATCGAGGCAAAAAATGGTGGAGCTGCATTTTCACATGGATCATAGATGCATGCCTGCAAAATGCCTGGCAATTGGATCGCCACATCAACAATACGACCCAGTTACAGTTTCGTCGGGACATTGCACTGTGCTATTGCAAGCGCTATGGTGTACCAGCAAAAAGTCGTGGACCACAAACCTCACACAAGCGTACCTACGCAGAAGGCAGTGTTGCAAATTTGTTGCGATTCGATGGAATAAATCACTTAGTTATACCTATCGAAAAAAAACGAAAATGTGCTGGTGAACTTTGTAAGTCAATAGGGCGCACAGCTTGTTCAAAATGCGACGTCGGACTTTGCATCAAATGTTTTGCAGCCTACAACACAAAATAAAAAAAAAATTAACAATATTATGTTAACTCTATATTATATGTGTAATAAATAATATACAAATGCTAAAAATTAAAAAAAAATCTTATTCAAAATATTTGGTCGTTTTCATTAGTCAAAAACCGGTACCCTATTAGTCCCACGATTGTCATATGGCAACCGGCTCCCCTGGCGCCCCCTTCGTCAATTTGTAAAAAAAAATTGCAATCCATGTCTAGGGGGACCTCCTCATCACATATATCTAACATTTTTGAAGAAATACCCCAATAAAAGTTTTGGTGCAATTCGGGTAATATATAGACAGCGGTGGTTAGAGACATATCAACGCCGTCTAGATATTAAGGCCGCAATGTAGCCACTTTAACGTAAAAATTCCCGAATAAAAAAACGTCATGGTCGCAAGTGATGACGTCACGGTGAGGCATGGAATAGACAGCTAAACGGAAAGGTAAATCCGCTGTCATCCCATACAAACTGCATGGTCCGGTTGAAAATACAACAAAAAAAACATTCCAATTAAATGCGTTCCCTTTCTGTCAAAACTTGTCAGCTGTTACACGTTCTGCAAATTCTCAAGAACAAGATCTTTGGTGTGTTCCATCGTTTCCCTTTCAGCATTGTTGGTTTAGGTCCACTGCCTTGTTCTTGCTGTTCATGACGTGCTTATATTTGTTTCTGATTTTTTGCATCCGTCGATAAATTAGATATATGTCCACACATGCGCGCTTTCGTCATCCCTATCGTCTTCAAGCTCCGTTTACATTTTCAACATTGAAATTTTCATTGGCTGCATTCAACGAACGGAAAATGTAGCAGAAAAGTGCTACTCCAATTAGATTCTCATTGCGCATTAAGACCAATCAGCGGAGAAAGAGATCGGTGGCGGGTAATTCCAACGCCATCTAGATATACAAGCCAGATTATCAGCCGATCAAAATGTCGCTAAGAACCCCAAGTAACACGTATTACAACAATAGCAATAGAAACAACCACAGGCGCTAAGAACCCAAATTTTCGAAATCGAATTTCGACAGTCCGGCCTGTCTATCAAGATGGCGGTGGTAATTCGTGTAGCATTTCCAGTGAATTTCGTTCGCTGAATGCAGCCATTGATTGCGTCAAGGGATCAGAAGAGATGAATGCTTCATTCTATCCACATCTGTTTATTATTTATCGTTAACGTCGCCATAGACCTAGCGATTAATTGAAAAATCGATTGAGCAATCGATTGCACACAATCATTGCCATCTAGATAGACAGGCCGCCATGCAGAAATCTTAAGTTTCACTGAATCCAACATTGCGTTCGTGACCAGTTACAGTTGCCATTTCTAAGGCCCACAACGCCAGGGCTTCTAAACCAAAAAATTTAAATATCCTGAGCGTTTTTGACGAAACAAGCCAAACATGGTTCTTTGGGCTTACACAGCGGTGGTAAGACCCACCCTTCTTCGCGAGGCTGCTCGATTTACACAAAATAATGATTCCTGGCACTTGCCTTTAATTGTGTCGCTTTATAAAACAAAACAAAAAGTCACGTACGCTATTCCTTTTCCGAAAGCTTAACCCCACCGATCATTTTCAGAAATTGCACAGGTACCGCCAGCACATCATAAATGAACAGCTGGGTTGCGGCTATAAAGCATCAAGATCTCGCATTCAAAAAATCTCTTCTGTCGATCGGAGGGTCCATTGATCCTAAGAACTAAGAGGATTGCGCCATAGAAGCGATAAATGAGTGAATTTTTCATATAAGACTGGATCTGACAGCTCGGGACAATTCGTCTTTTTTACCTTTGTGTCGCACTGAAACTGCGATATGACTATTACATTTTATAGATACACTTCCTGACTTCCTCCAGCAACAATCTTTCCCCCATTTACTTCGTAATAACTTCACAATAACACTTGACAGATCGGGACAACCGCTTTTTAAAATCGTCCCATGCAGTTTGTATGGGTGACAGCTGATTTATCATTCCTTTTTATTTCTCTATTCCATGGGAGGGTCTGTGGCGCCCATATGATATCTCTAGATGGCGTCGCTTTTATACTTATAACAAATACATACATAGTATCTATGGTATTTGATATTAGCATATATACATTAGTCATTCATTACGTATAGATCGCATTACGGCACGATAATCTAATTTAGCAAAAAGTGGGGTAACGTCCGTGTAGAAGACTATAGTGACCTCTGCTAATTGAAAGTGATCTCTGGAATCTACACCACTCCCACATGCATTGGTATGTATGTAAAGACACATCAGAACTATAACTATTTGCCAGACGCATCTTTTAAATCTTATAGTCTAGAAACTTTATTAATAAATAATAATAATAAATTTACGGATACGCATAAAGGTCGATTCTCAGTTTAGCTGTATCCAAACCAGCTGAAATTGGCAGCTCATCGTAAAATTGCACTTTGGCAGCTAAAGCTATACCAAATAGTTGATCCGCAAGGAGAAAAATGGCATGATCAAACTTTCATTTTGAATGTTTTCGTTTATGTAATTATCAAAATGGGAAAGTGCGCGTTTAAATTATTATTGGGACATTCAAAAATTATACATTATCACCCAAAAAAAGAAAAAAGGCTGCAATTGTCATTGAATAGGTCAGTCAGCAAATGGATTCACAAAACTTTTAAGCCGGTGAAGATGCGTTGACAGAAGTTGTACTTGGTCCACCGGTCATGCAAAGCAAAGTGACAGACAATTTCAGAGGAGCTAAAGATGCGGCAGGGGAGCCCCAAATTATGAAATGTGCGTATAGAAAATTCAGGCGGGCATAGCCCTACGCCGGGCTATCGTGCGACATTGATAATGATTTGCAGAAAATGGGTAGTACAGCGTCAAAAACACTGCTAACTCCATAAACCATACTATTTAAATTAACTAGGTTTTCACACTCTTAAGGTGTATCCAGACCGCGATGCCAACTGGCAGTTGTCATTTCGTCTACACTTACTGCCATTTCGTGGACCGTTCAGTTTAAATATTCAATATGTCAGCTGACGTTTTGATAACCGCTTGCCGAATTCAAGTAACTTTGGTTCGTTTTTTGTGTCAAATGGTACTGAATAGTGCTTGCAACATTATATACACTTATCTATATGCAATGTAACGTTGACTCAAAGTAGCCTAATCGGCTGAGTGAACGCACCGCACCATGCCCCGCAAGGGGTTGAGGTACAGAGAAGAAGAAAGTCCAATTTTGATAATTAAATTTAAAAAAAATCTCCAAAATGAAAGTTTGGCCCTGCTCTGCCATTCAGGCTCCAATTGGCAACTAGTGTCGATGGTTTCGTTCAATCTTACGGCAAGCAACTTTGAAGGTAAGTTAATCCATAAGGATCCTAATTTTCACCAACCATATGTATGAACCTACATAGAATTCATTTACGCTTCATTAGTTTTCAATTTGGATATAGTATGGTAGTGGTATGTATACAAATGATATATTTTTGACCTCACCAGTCACAAGTACATACATTGTTCATATGATTAAGTTTTTAGTACTGTTACATGCACATCGTACATTTGATAGAGAACCACATTAGAAAATGTAGACACAGAAGATGGAATTTAATTTATATTTGAGCTTAACACAATGCTTAGCAAATCCGTTAAACAAGTGGCTCGACATGACGCCATCTGCGCGACAACAACACAGACAACACCGGCCCATAGTCAATTGTTAATCATGCAGTCACTGAATAACGCAGTTGCGACTTAACTTCCGTTGGAATTAAACCGTTTCGGGAGTTCGCGATTCGCGTTTCTTGTAGTCCTTGAACAAAACTTTGTGCGTGCCTGGAAACAAAAAATCAAAAACGCATTAGTTTGAATAATATGATTTTTAGTATTTAACTTCAAAAAACCGTTTAAATCGCGAATTTCTTTGTGTTGCAGGATTTCTTGTTCGGAAATTGATGTTCTCCACTGAGTTAAACAAGTCTGACGAAATTTTATATACCATAAGTATTAATTTACAAATCTCGCACTATTTTCAAAACAGTTTTGTTTATTCAGTTAATTACAGCGGCCATCCGTACCTAACATTCTAAACTGAATTGGACTTTCGCGTTCATGAGCTCCTCTAAAGCCGCCCACACACGATGCGTCTGAATCTATTTTTTAAGCTTCGTTCTGACAAATTCATACATTCTCTTCGATTTTAACAGAACGAAAATCAAAAGAATGGATTGCAATCAATTAAATGGATTTTCTTTCTGTCAAATGAACTCATTTGGATTGCAATTCATGAATTGACCGTGTATGCGCACCCTAATGGAACTTACACGTATCGATAAGTGGGTCGATCTTGTCGTTGAAATTAACAATTTCACCTTTTCTGATAAAGAGCCGTTGACCAACTTAAAAAATTATTATTGATAGGGCAGCCCCATCGTTCCGGTAATCCATGAATTCCGTATGTGTGGCAAATGCTCCATACACCCCTTGGCTTGTTTGATTTGTAGCAAATATAAAGTCACTATACTTTGGCGGTACATAATTATATTTATCTAATAACAATCTCCAAACGTCCCTTTTTCGTAAAATTTATCATGCCAAAAAAGCTAAAGGACATGCTTTTAAATTCTTATATGTCGTATTGGAAAAACCTATTGTTATTAAATGCAGCAGCATACTTACAATCACTCACCACTTTATTTTCATTTTTACGCGGTTGTTAATTAGTTTATACACTTTGCGCAGCCATATACACTACCATTTATATTCACATACTTTTTCAATTATGTACTGCTAATCAGATATGTACTTAATCTTGTCTAACCTTCGCGAATCGAATGGATCTTTTCAAACAGATAAATCATGTCATGGCATTGTATACAGTAGAGCGTCGATTACCCGAACTAATGTCGACAAGGGTAGTTCGGATAAACGAAAGTTCGGTTAATCGAGCTTTCATAGAAAAATTAGAAAATAGCCCAAATGTGAAATTAATAGTCCTGACACACTAGGGCATAAACTCGTTTTATAAACTGCAAAAATATGTGAGCTTTCTAAACCCCGAAGCCCTGACACACTACACAATTGCGGGTTATGAACGTCAATCGAGTATAAATATTTTAATAATGAGCTTTTAAAAAATGACATTTAAAAAATGTAAATTTACTTTTGTAGCGTGTAGATATTTAACAGGATGTTTCTTCTAACAATCTACATTGGATTTGCTGTATATACCTAATAATTGTTATAGAATGTTTGGCTACGTAATAATATGCTATAATGCATTTGAATAGTTCTTCTAGTGCTGGACTGTTGAGTGTAAAACTGAAGAGTTCTACTGTCTACACTACCGCATTTTTAAAGTTATTCATGGACTTCACAACGGACGGTGGTGAAAAGGCTAGTTAAAAAAAATAATAACACTGAGTCAATTTGAGCAATGTATTAATTCATGCACATAGCATGAAGATGTACATTATACATAGTCAAATGTGGAGTATAAACACTATACATTTGCAATAAATGCATTTTCTGTGATGTTTTACTGGATTAAATGACGAATATTTAATTGTTGCCGCTTTGCATTTTTCTTATCAACAAGCACTGTTCATCCGTTCATCCATCCATTTGAAAAGTAATCTTCGGACCATTTTAAGCTTCTAAAATTAAGGAAAATAAATACACGAATATAATATAATGTTCAGTGTTATGATGTGACTCTTAAGGCGGCCCCACACCGACCGGAGTGTGACAAGACCGGTCCAAGAATGATACCTTGGGCTGGTTCAACCACGCTGATGCACTGCTGCTGCACGACTTTCGTATCAATGTTTTGCACGGGGTTTGTCACACTCCGGTCGGTGTGGGGCCGGCTTAATACTTACCGATTTAAGCGTGTCCATAGGAATTCTTGAGAATAAACCATGTACATCGTACATAGTAGTTGCCAAACTCAAGACAATGTCAGTCGACTTTTGTCATAAAGACATTTGAACATTGACATTTTTTTAAATAGCCATACGCTAACTTTGTTGAAAAAAGGGCTTTTTGGTGGTTAGAATGCAGTTTATGAATCGAAA
>OX454415.1:1082257-1399698 GCA_949715475.1 Microchrysa polita
GATCAAAACACACGTCTTGGAGGGACAGAGGTTATGGGGTAATCCAACGAACCTCTGTCCCTCCCATACGTGTTTTGTCCACAACTTTGATTTTTTATGCCGCGCGGTTTGGTGAACCCCGATCAGTGTGGTTGCGGCCCAACGTGTACCTAAAGATACCACGTACCAACAGCCCGAATATGCGTTTCTTTTCGTTGGTTTGACAAACCCCCAGTAAAGTTGAGTCGGCTTTAACACGTCCACTATCTATGAGTCACATGCGTTGAATGCGTTGGTTTGACAAACCCCCAGTAAAGTTGAGTCGGCTTTAGCACGTCCACTATCTATGAGTCGCATGCGTTCCTTCCCATTAACGTCTATGAGTCACATGTGACTCCTAAATTTATGGATTTTCGGATGCCAGGCGTGGTGATAATGTCGATGAAAACCGACCAGACAGTGAACGTGTTAAGCGGGGAACAGATTGGTTACGCGATACAGTGTAAGAAATTTAATAAATCGACATATAGTTTTGGCGGCCCCAGAATTTTAGAATTTGCTGAAAACTGTTTTCTTTTAACATTCATTTTTTGCACAACGTATTTTTAAAGTAAAATGATAAATCTCCGTGCCCATCATGAATATATTTGATTAATCAGAATCTGACAATATGCAGGTGCACCCTATACATACTTCAAAGCATTTAACAAAAGCTCGAGTAAAATAAACCCAAAAATATGCAATCTTGCAACTCTATTACGCGAGCAAGGACACAAATAAAGTGTACTCCCCATATGTTAAGTGGAGGTGTACTTACTTTTTAATACTTATTTAAACAAAGGGTGTGCTTGCAATAATATGATAAGATACGAAGTTTAATTTTCTCAAGTATATGACACAATAAAGTGTACTTATAATTTGTTTTTCTAAAATATAAATTGTTGCATTTTATCAACCGCGTATAATGTCAACAATATAATATGTCGGTTAAGTTCCCTTATAAATATCCGCGTTCGTTGATAAATAATATTGATTTTATACTGCTGCTAAAATCCAAAAATAAAGAAAACGATGTATTTATAAAGATTGTGTTTCAATTGAAATCAGAGGAAATATGATAAGATAAGATTTTATATCGTGATCTATACGAGTATGTAAACGTGAACCTAATAAAGTATATTGGATACGAAAATATCGGTTTTTGAAATTTAAGAATTAGGTATTCATTTATAGAATTGGCCGGACATATAGAATGTCCTTCTATTCTAAGTCAAGGTGATTGATCATGGTCAGATACGAATACTTTTCAATCGAATACTCGTAGTTAAGATCAGATAATGTTCATATACTCGACCTGACCTCGAAGTTCTAGAAAGATAGTACTCTGGTATCTTTCTATTATTTTGTACATATCTAAATAATTCAAAAGTCGCAAAAATTCGGCTGTTTTGAAATTGTGTCAGCAAAACCTACAAGCATTTTTTATTGCCCATGTGTATGCCAGAAGATGTATCAATTTAAATTGATGGGTTTAAAACTAATTCAAAAGGTTAATCATATTATTCAATTAAAACAGACATTCATTGCCAATTTAGTGCGGACTACGTAGTATAGTGATATAGACTCGTTTAACCGCGCCCGAATACGAAGAAAGTATGAGCTGTCGTAGACCGGAAAAGAAGGTGAATTTGCTGGAAGTTATTTCCTTACTCCTATATTACTATACTACCAGGTGTATTATATTTATGAACATAAGTATATACAGTAGAGCGTCGATTATCCGAACTAATGTCGACAAGGGTGGTTCGGATAAACGAAAGTTCGGTTAATCGAGCTTCTATAGAAAAATTAGAAAATAGCCCAAATGCGAAATTAAGCGAAAAACTGAAAACGTGTAAAAATAGTAGAACTGGTCAAAAATAAACAATTCGACGTAATTGAGCGATGCAGATGATAGGTTGCTTCCTTCAGATCCTTGATTTTCCAATTTTTGGAATTTCTTTCACAAGAAAAGAAGCTGATTGCCCGGTTCGGTTAATCGAATGTTCGGATAATCGACGTTCGGATAATCGACGCTCTACTGTACCTGAATTCATTCACAAGAAATTATATCAGTCAAACCTGTTAATCGGACCACTCTATAATCGGACCACCTTCTAATTGGACCACCCTTGGTCAATTTTATTTGGTTTTTCATACAAAATAACCTTTATAAACGGACCACCTCTTCATCGGACCATGGACCACGATCGGTGACTCGAATTAGATGGATCAGTACTAGACGTACCTCCACAATCGGACCAACCACTGGATAAACCTCCAAAATCGGACCAAAACTTCAAATTGATTCTTATTTGAGCAGTACGAGGAAATTTTTGACCAACAGACAGGCAACGTGGCAAGACATTTTGTTGGCTAAAAAAAATCTTAGAAATTTGGTTACTACATTGACTTCAGTTCCGATTACAATGAGCTATATTATTTCCCATGACCACGGGAAATTTCGTAGACAGCATCAACCATTGAATCAGTGTTGGGTAGATGAAGTGGTGAAACAATTCTGGAGTTTCTGAGACAAGAAGATGCAAGTGAAGTTAAAGGGAGGATTGCTTGAACCATTAACCATGACTTTGATTATAGAAACGCTTGATAAAATATTGAAGAATATTACAAATTTCGGTGGAACTGAGTGTGGGGAGAATTTATAATAAAAAAAATCACAAAGGAGTTACGCTGTTGAGCGGTTGCAAAACATTAATTGCATAGGGCATAGGTGTGTACAAGTAAAATGCTCATGAATAACGTTTAAAAATTATTTCATTAATTTTTTGTACTTTTCTGGCATCCCTTAGTAATCGGACCACCTGCTAATCGGACCAAATTTGATCGGTCCCGTCAGTGGTCCGATTAGACAGGTTTGACTGTAGTTACAAGATACTATTTAAATTGTGACTAAGACATAAGATATCTTGAGTTTTGGGTTATTCATCTCATAGAAGCTTTCGTTACTTTACTGAAGAAATGATTCATGTTTGTTAGTGTGGTGACCTCCGTATGGATAAAGAATAGCACACGCTACTGGAATTATCTTTATGACTATGTATACAATTACTTACAATTGTCTTATTCATGATGCTATAAGCAGATTCTTCTACGCTTTTTTTTTCATTGAAATGTGTGATTAATTAAAATTTAAATCTTGCAATTTTTAATTCGTTAATTATATTAATTAAAGAAAAGCGATAGTACGATAGCGGTAAACAACAAATTACCTCAAAATTTCGCTCAAACAAATTGTCCTTCAATGCGGAGCACCCTGAACAAAACTCATACAAAGTCACTCGAGTCGCACGTGACTGGAGTTAGATTCTTTTTTGATTTACTAAGATGGTAAGTATATTTTTAAACCATAATTTTATTTAGTAAAACAAATTTTCTTTGTATATTTCAACTAATAAAATTGAAAAAAAAAAATCAATCAACGGTTAGGAATATTGTTTGTTAAACTATTGAGCGGTACAGTCTACACTAGTCGGCATATGTACTTTGACATCTGGTACTCTCGAGCCCAGGCATTGATTTTGTTTAACTAGAGCGAATAACGGTAAATTTCTTATAAGGTAATCAAAGTACATACATATCAACGCCAATAAATATGCCCAATATTTTTCCTGTCCGTTTTTGGATTCTCTTAATATAAAGAAGAGAACAGATAGGTAATGACCCTGTGCACCGAAGGTGCGCGAACTAACCGCTAGACCAGCCAGACTTACTTCCTTACTTAACTTCAATTCAGACTGTTTACTATTAAACCAAAATTGAATAATAAAAAATAAATAGGAAACTATTCACTGCATGGACAGAAAGCGGATGTGAATATGAATAGTTTTCGATCTTCTAAATATTTATGGAAAATGTCCATAATGAAACCAAGTTATAGGAATATAAAAAATGTGCTATCGTAGGTAAGTTTTCTTTTCCATTTTCAAGACTTAAGAACTAATACCATTTCAGCATTCATTGGCGTGTACAAATATTAAAGCAAATTACGCAATAAAAGCAAATTTGTATTTGAAAAAATCCGGATTTTTTAGATATTCAGTATTTGGTGATAGATTTGGATTTGGTCACGTATTTCCGTACGGAATGGTTCAGATAATGATATGAGGCTCACTAATTACAAGGAAAATATACATATGTACATTTATAGACTTTTGTGTATACTTATTTTTTTATTGGGAATGTTTTTCTTCAGATAAAAATTTTGCGCTAATCCGGATGTTTCACTATTCCGGACTAGTCCTTGCCGCAATTGAACCGAAATATCGAGTCAGGACTGTATTTGTATACCCGTCGCTCGTAGAGTCAACGAAGGGTATATTAACTTTGTCATGAAGTTTGTAACGCATTGAAGGAAGCATCTGTGACCATATAATAAGTATACGTATATGATCAGTCTGTCTGTCCGTCTGTTGCTACGCGTTTTACTCGGCCAATTTAAAAGCTATGAAGCTGAAATTTTGCACAAATGCTTCTTTTTCAGGCAGTTTGTATGTTTGAATCGGTAAAATCGGACCATGGGGTCATGGGGCTGCCATACAAATCGAACCTCCCAAATTAGGTTCTTCTAAGAAAATTTTTTTTATTTGTGCACCCATTTCAACCAAATTCCACACAAATGTATTTCTATTGATGACACACTACTTATGTGAGAATGGATCAAATCGGACCATGGGGTCATGCCATACAAACGCAACCCCCCATTTTGGTTCTTCTAAGAAACATTTCTTACACCAATTTCACAAAACCTTGAATTCATGTGTCTTAATCAAAGCAACAAAAAAGGTCAAAACAAATGGAATCGTACTACGGGGCGGGCCATGCTCCCGCATCCCCCAATAAAATTTTCTGAGTAAATATTTTTATTTGCCCACTTATTCCAAACAAACCCCACACAAATATTGTTTTGTCGACGCAACGAAACTTTTGTGAAGACGGAAGGAAAATAAGGGGGGGGGGGGTAAATACAAGTCGTAGGTACGCCCGATAAACTTTTAGCCCGGATGAGAGCAAAGGGTATCCAAATTTCGGCCGCGCCCGAAATTCGCCTCGGTATTGTTTATTTATGTATCCAAATATGGACTTCTCTCAATATTAAAATTCCAAACTGAGAAAATTTATAATTAAGCTCTCCAAGTTTAAATTAAGTAGTTGGTAGAAAAAAGACGATTTGTCACATACATTCATTGTGACACGATTTTTGTAATTATTTTACAACCGATAACTTTGAACCGGTCACAGGACGCACTGCGTGTCATTCCGCATTTTATTTGAAGGGTATGATAATGAAATATTGCGCAACACAGTGCGCGCAGCTAAAACATATTTGAGATTGCGGCCGCAGATCGCGTTTTGTGTGACGCAGCCTTTATAGTTTTTAATCTAAACCTTGCAGAATAACGTTCAAACGCTTTAAAATGAATATTATAGCTTTTTTTAAGTAAAATTACAAACGTTATTTATTTAATGTTTCTTATGAAAATATTCTATGACTTAATTATAGTCCGATATTTGTTTGGATAAATATAGAAAGTTTTTGGTTTAAAAAAGCGAGTCGCATTTTTTACTGTGTAGTTTTTTGAAACCTTTTCATAATTAAATAATATCTTAACTGCTTTTTGTTGAGGTATTGAGATCAACAGCACGCTCAGCAATGTTATTTATCCCCTTAAATATTCATACTCGTTTAACATCTGGGTAAGCTGAGTGAGATCATAGACCGGCACATGGGTCATGAGTTCGAAATACACCATAAACTGAATTCGTTCACAGTGAGACTTCAACCCACGACCCTGTGCACCGAAGGTGTGCGCACGAGCCGCTACACCAACCAGACTACTTTTCATGGTACATGCTAGGAATATATTTTTTTGTTTTTCGATTTCACGATAAAAGATCGAAGTTTTCTTCCTTTTTTGAGAAATTTGTACTCGTTACATACACATATTATGTACGCAGTTCAGTGAAGACTATAAGCCACACTTTTCAGTCGTCAGTCACAGTCATTTTCCATACAAGTTGACAGATTGTCAGTCAATCAATTAACTGACAATCTATCAACTTGTTTTTTTTTTTTGCCTCACAGAAGCTTTTGCCCCGGGACAGGGCTTCTCGGCATCACTTTACTTACTATGCGTACGTAAGTGACTAATCAATCAATCGAGTGTAAACTCTAGCAGATCGATAAAATAAAATCTAAAACAAAAAATAAATTAATAAGGAAATTTATCAAAATAATTTCTTTTAAAAATTAATTTGTTAATGCAATTAAAATTAACTAAGTCCTTCAAACTGTTATAAAGAATTATTGACCTTGTAATTGGTTCGTTAAGACCATAATTTACTCTATGATAAGGCTGAACAAGAAGGTTGTTCCGCCGTAAATTGAGAGGAATAGTTCTGACTTCAAAGTTATTTAATATATCTTCACAAACAATATGAGAGCAAAACAGATCTCTAATGAACATAGCGTTTAAAAACGTTCTTCTATAATCTAAAGCTTGTAAACCCAATAAGGAACAGCGAGTTTTATATTCTGGCTTGAAACGCCAGCCAATTTGATAAATAGCAAACCGTGTAAAATTGTGTTGAATTCTTTCTATACGCTCGATATGAACCTTATAGAACGGATTCCACACAATAGAACAATATTCCAAATGCGAGCGAACGAAAGCTGTAAAAAATATTTTTAAGGTAAAAGGATCATTAAATTCACGAGCGTTAGGTTTAACAAATCCTAACATACTTTTCGCTTTTGAAATAATGTAATCAATGTGTTGTCGAAATGAAAAATCATGGTCCAAAATTACACCAAGATCTGATATTTCGGCAACCCTTTCAAGAACACTACCTGTTAAGGAGTACTCAAAGAAGATCGGAGTTTTCAATTTATATATGCTAAATACTTTACATTTACTAACATTTAAATTTAAATTATTATTAAGGCACCAAATTTGCAGTTTTTCTAAATCGGATTGCAAGTTAAAGGTGGTATTACACTATCAAATAAAATTTGTCCAGTGGGTCACACAAAATTTGTCTAACTTTTGCAATGACCAAAAGTGTTTTTCGAGACCTATTACACTATGGGACAAACAAATGACCAATTGCTTTGGCCAATGATATAGTCAGTCGGGTTATGGGTCATTTGTTTGACCATGGCAAATTTGCCTATCACACTAGTATGTCCGTTTTAGAAAAAATGACAAACCTAACTTAGTTTCAATATACATTTAGTGGGTATTTGTTATTGTTTCCTTTCTTTGTCGAATTTGCAAAGGTTTAGTTGAATAAATGTTTGTTCAATAGAAAATCATTTCAATTTAGCTTAAAGACGTAATATTGTTATTTAAAGGACTCTTAGTCAAGAAGGCGAAAAGTGGACGCCGGGAGAATAAAAAGAAAAGTTTGGGTTCGTAAATGTTAGAAACAGAAAAAGGGTCTACGGGGAACTTAGGGAAAATTAGAGCCAGCTCTTTTCACAAATTTTCTGTGTGTTTCATGCAGGAGAGTAGGCAAGGAAATATTTCGAAAGGGGTTTTAGAAACAAGGCTGACGGTGCTCATATTTGATAACTATTATACTAAAGGAAATTATCTTGAGAGTTATAGGGACCATCAGATCTTTAAACCTTCAAAAAATGTTTTTCGCCTTCACGTTTGTAGCTTGAAAAATATGGCCCGCTTTTACTTCTAAAGCGAACGTTTTACTAAATTTACATACTTGCAACTATCAGGTAAAGGTAAAGATGAACTGTTTCGTGTTCCGAGATCCTCGAAATTAGAAAGGTTAATCGATTTTCTTTAGTTTAATTTGTATTGGAGATTTTTTCTGTAATGCTCGATTACTAAGCAACTTCACTGCTCTATTCGGTAGTAAAGAAAGCGTTAAAAGCGGTGCAAAGCTTCATAGTACTTATGGGCTTCTAGTCACTAATCAGGTTCTTCCTCTCCTCCCATCTAAAATTACCGAAAGACAAAATTCAAAAATGACTGCGGATCTTAGTCTCAAGCTAGTGGAAAATTTGAGAAAGGGGGGGGGGAGTAGTTTCAGTTGTCCTACTTCTAACCTGAGAGACCCTACAATCAATCTTTGTCTAGTAATCAGCCTGCCAAACTCTGAAAGTAATTACGCGTGATAATTTTGATTTTAATAATTGTGAAAGAATAAGAAGCACCTTTGAAACAGCTATCATCCATGTAATGTTGTATCCCTTGCTCTTGCTCACTCTGAAAGTAATTACGCGTGATAATTTTGATTTTAATAATTGTGAAAGAAGAAGAAGCACCTTTGAAACAGCTATCATCCATGTAATGTTGTATCCCTTGCTCTTGCTCACTTGTCTGTTAGGTTGCTACATATTGTTTGTATCCGTATGCCGGGCTAGAAATTCGGACATTGAGCTTTTGAAATTTTCGGTGCGTGTTTTATATTAACCTTATTTCTCATCCAAACATCATCACCAAATATCGGAGGGGGTTGGAACCCCCGAACCCATATGTAGGATCGCCACTAGTTCCAAGTCATTACTTTATTCTGAGTCCGTTCGACCATTAAAAAAAAAAAAAAAAACAAGCAAAAACTAGTAGCAAAGATACAATAACAGTTACCTAAGGGTAAAACCAAATTTACAAATAAATCAATATTTTTCATTCTGGACTACTAATTACTAATTGAATTTATTATTGACACTATGGCCAAGAGCTTCCAAGTTGTTGAGAAAAAAATAAATTTTTAGAACCGAGGAAATGATTAAAGCGACGTGCGACGATGAGATCGCCAAACTAAAGTTGTTTACTGAACACGCAGATTGTTCCACTTTACCGAAAGTTGAATTTTATTCAACATTTTCTTCGATGTAATTCTACGGATTAATTTTAATTTTGAATTTTCAATATCCCACAGTTTTCAGAAAAATTGCCGTTATTTTTTAAATTCATCATTAAATGAACCCAATCGTATCATTTCGTTTGACCATCATGGGCCACACAATAAATTGGTAATTTTTGAATGACCGTTTGACCAAAAACTGCAAAATAAAATGACCAAAGATGTGCTTTGTTATTACACTAAGGTCATATGTTTGACCAAAAATGAATGACCATGATGGTCATCCATTTTTGGTCAAACAAATTTTCGGTCATTTATTTTGCTATTACACTAGTTGGACAAACTTTTTGCGTCATTGGTCAAACTTTATTTGATAGTGTAATATCTCCTTAAGACAATCACCTATATTGCGTATTCTCATTGCGATTTTCATATCATCGGCATACTGCCATACACGCACGAATTTAAAATTTTGTATGATATCGTTTACGAAAACTAAAAAGAAAAGTGGTCCTAAATGGCTTCCTTGGGGAACTCCTGACGAACACTTTATGATAGAGCGCGATGTACAGCCATTAAACTTTACCAACTGCGTCCTATCCGTTAGATAGGATTTCACCCAGCTAAGAAAAACCGACTGTATACCTAAATTTTCTAGTTTCTTAAGTAAGATATTATGATCTACCAACGCCGTCTAGATATTAAGGCCGCAATGTAGAATCTGAGACGTCAAAATCAGCTTATAGTTTTAGGTTATGTTTGCCAATGTTGCACTGTTTTGTTTTTGCTTTTTATTACGTCACTACTTGTTTTTGTTGTTTGTTCGTGTAAATAAAAAATTTAAGAGCTAAACTATGACGGCATTGTCCAGCTGAGTTGCGGCTATGATATATCTAGATGGCGTTGGATCTACTCTATCGAAAGCCTTCGAGAAATCGGTATAAACCACATCAACCTGCATTCCCCGCTCAATACCATCTGCAATAAATTTAGTGAATGATACCAAATTTGTTGTAGTTGATTTTCCTTTAAGGAATCCATGTTGACATGGTGATATTAAACGGCTAATTAAAACATCTATTTTATTTTTAATAGGCATTTCAAACAACTTCGGTATTGCTGATAGTTTGGCTATGGGTCTATAGTTATCAATAAGATGTTTCGGACCCTTTTTGTGAACAGGGGTTATGTACGAAACTTTCCATTCATCAAGAAAAACACCTGAAGACAAGGACAAATTAAAAATAAAGGCTAAAGGACGACATAACGATTGCATGCAATTCTTCAAAAATATATTAGGAATGCCATCAGGTCCGGCCTGAATACTAACATCAAGATCACGGAAAGCATTCAATAGGTCATCCTCAGAAATCTCAAGAGCACTCGCAAGGTCCTCCTGAGCTATCCGAGGGACCAATGCACTGTGGCTTGGCTTGGTGTTAGTATTCATTTCTGGTGAAACGGAGTCTGGCACTTCGTAAACTGAATTGAAAAATCTAGCAAATCCATCACAAACCGATTGAACATCGTTGTAAAAATTGCCATTGAACTCTAAATTTTTGGGTATTCCTGTATTCTTGCGCTTGCTGTTAATAAAACTCCAAAATGTCTTACTATCATTTTTATACCCTTCACTCGTAGAGTAAAGGGTATATTAACTTTGTCATGAAGTTTGTAACGCATTGAAGGAAGCATCTCCGACCATATAAAATATGTATATATATGATCACCAGCATGACGAGCTGAGTCGATTGGGCGATGTCCGTCTGTCTGTCTGTCCGTCTGTCCGTCTGTCCGTCTGTTGCTACGCGTTTTACTCGGCTAGTTGAAAAGCTATCGAGCTGAAATTTTGCACACATGTTTCTTTTCATTGCAGGCAGTTTGTATGTTTGAATCGCTAAAATCGGACAGTGGGGTCATGGGGCTGCCATACAAACCTAACTCCCCCAATTTGGTTTTTCTAAGAAAAACTTTTTCATGTGTTTACTAATTTCAACGAAATTTCACACAAATGTGTTTCTATTGATAACACAAAACATATGTAAGAAGGGATCAAATCGGACCATGGGGTCATGGGGCTGCCATACAAACCTAACCCCCCAAATTAGGTTCTTCTAAGAAAAACTTTTTCATTTGTGCACCAATTTGAACCAAATTTCACACAAATGTCTTTCTATTGATGCCACAAAATATATGTAAGAATAATTCGAATCAGACTGTGGGGTCATGGGGCTGTCATACAAACCCAGCCCCCAAATTGAGTTTTTCTAAGAAAAACTTTTTTATTTGTCCACCAATTTCAATCAAACCTCATAAAAGTGCATTTCATTTGATGCCACAAAACATGTGTCAAAATGAATGGAATCGGACGATGGGGTCATGGGGCTATCATACAAAGCCAACCCCCTAAATTGAGTTCTTCTACGAAAAACTTTTTGATTTGTGCACCACTTTCAACCAAAACTCGTAAAAGTGCACTTCAATTGATGCCATAAATAATCGGACTATGGAGTCATGGGGCTACCATACAAGCCCAAACTCCCCATTTTGGATCTTCTAAGAAACATTTTTTCTACACCAATTTAAAAAAACCTCAATGCGTCTTTATTAAAAAAAAAGTAAATCAAATGGATTCGTACTATGAGGCCATGCTCCCGCATCCCCCCAATAAAGTTTTCTGAGATATTTTTTTTTATTTTACCACTTATTCCAACCAAACCTCACACAAATATTGTTTTATCGACGCCACAGAATTTGTCAATATCAAATATTATGCGAAAACAGAAGGAAAAGAATGGGGAAGGATTAAATACAAGTCATAGGTTTGCCCCAAAAAACTTTTAGCCCGAGGAGAGTGAAGGGTATTCAAATTTCGGCCGCGCCCGAAATTAGCCTCGGTCTCGTTTTTTATTATTTTCAGCTCTCGCAATATACTGTTTGTAAAGATTTTTATTCAATAATTCATACTCTCTTCTCAATCTGAAGAAATGTTCTTTATTGGCAAGAGAGGATGACTTCTTATACAACTTATGGGCTTTATTTTTAGCTCTTTTAAGTTTCAACAATTCTTTACTACCCCAAGGATTTTTTGCTTTTATTTTTTTCTTTTGTAAAGGAACGTACTTATGAATAGCTTCCAATAAAATTGATTTAAAATTTGTATAACTTTCAGCAAGATATATATTTGATATAACTGAAGCCCAATCCATATTACGAAATATTGAATTTAATTTTGTAAAGTCAGCTTTTTGAAAATTTCTAGTAAGAGCAACTTCTGCCTCTTCTTCAATGTAATCGAAAAAAACAAACTCAAGAAGAGCACTATGATGCATTGAATTGGGCAAAAATGGTTTATCTACTTTAATTACAGAAGCATTGAAATCAGTACTAACAAAAATAAAATCTAAAATTCTACCAATTGAATTTTTAACAAAGTTCATTTGCATCAAATCCATGGCAAATAAACAATCTGTTAGAACAAATTCACACTCGAGATGTAAATTACGCGGCAGAATTTTTTTCTCGTCGTCGTTGGAAAATGACTTGACTGATGTCTGAAAAGTGTGGATCGGCCTTTATGCCTCCGTAGACTGTTTTTAGTTGATCTTCTGTTTAGTAATGGAGCTGGCATCAAATTGGCAGAATTTTTTAAACGCATCAATAAGAAAAAATATCAACCTCCTATGAAAACATAATGAGCGGTTTCCTTTATCATGGTACCGCGATAACGTTCTGTTCTCATGTTATTTTATGCATAAATGTCGAAAGTACCATTATACTGATAACTTCACATATCGCGTGTACAAGTCGTGCATTGCATGGGTTGGCTAAGGTGGGGGGGGGGGGGGGGGGGGCACTATAGGTGAATGCACATGTATTTTGCCACTCTACAATATACTAAGATAAAGTATCTGCTATGTACGGCATACGGTACGGAATGATATGGGGTGGTGCTCCAATAAAGCAGATTTTTGTATACAAACAATCTGTATGGCAAAAGTTGCGCGGCGCGCAATACTACATATACACAGTCCAGTATACAAAAGGGAGGGAGTTTAGTTGCAAAGCCGCTATACGTGAAGAGTTTCAGTCAGCAGACAACGTTTCACGTTTCAGTTTCATTCAAAACTTTGAAAGTCCAAGACGCGAGCTGTGTGTAACGTACACACAGAGAAGAGCTTTACAAGAAAAAAAAAAAGATTGTTGAAAGTGCGTTTTGCGTGTGATGGAAATAGATTTTTAGATACAAAAAACATTTTTATTTCAAAGACAAATTTGAATGGCATTTAAATTGCTTAAAATCGTAGTAGTGGTTTGAAATTTCGGTCATTTGATTCTGTTGACTGCAAAAATTAGTGATTTGTGCAAAGATTTTTGAACTTCTGAAAAACAGATTGTAAGTGCAACTCATTGCATCCAGAGTACCCACACTTTGTGTTTTGCTGGACGAGACGAGTACTCAGGAAAATCAAACTGCAAAATGGATGTTTGTGGACTATTTATCGGTGATACGACAATGTCGTATGGTTCGATGCGAAGCAGTCTGTATCGGGATTACGAGAAATTCCCTTATGGAACGTTTGAAAACAACAGGAATCCTACGATAAAAGACTACTACAGCAAGGTTCAAGGTAAATATCATTTCTGAAGGCAATAATGATGAACAGGTTCTGGTCATGACTAGCACCATTGTAGACTTTGATCCGCCATATTTTATGCAAAAAAAAATAAAACGAAAAATTTAATTTATGCAAATGTGTTGCTACTTATCAACTGGTTTTTTCATAATATGTAAACAAATGCAACATGTAGACGTGGAGATTTTTTGTATGGAGTGAATCCTCTTTGTGTATAAAATTTCTGCTTGTTTGCTGGCGCAGCTGCCACGCTATCTTGAACATGTTTACAGCAAAAAAAACGCAAGCTAAATATAGCCGCACCGAACCGATACGGAATGCGTTACAGATTAATGCAGAAAAGAAAATGAAAAGTGCCTTTAGGCTTTGTGTGGGAAAACGTTGATAAATTTTATTTTATTTACAATATAAATGATTCATAGTATGAACCTCGAGATAACCTCTTCTGAACGCTAGATTTAATGCTATTACAACAATAAATTCTTTTTCCAATCTAATTGTTTTCGTGGCGACATAATGTCCACACCCATTTTACTACACAACATGTGCATTTGAAATTGCACTGATAGATGCGGTGTCAGTTTACACGTTGTCTTTTGGGGTAAGTCTTGCTCTGTCTCCTGTTGTATTGAAATTGTATTATTGTACTCGTAGCAATGTTGGATGTCCCTAAATACCAATTTCTATTCTATTGTACTACTTAGTGCAGTCATATTAGCATTTCAAATAGAAAAAAATAGAGTAAGGCTAATTTTTGTTGTTTTTGAATCAGTGGGCTCCCAATAATCTACAACTGAGTTTGCTAAAAAAAAAATTTGATCGGAAAGGTCCCAAAAAGGACAAAAAAGGATACTCTTTAATCCTTGATCGGAGGTGGACATGCGGGATATCATATCAAAGGGGACGTCGAGTACATTACATATCCGGTGTTTTTTCCTGTTTCAAGGACCCTCAACGGAATAAATCGAGCTTAAATGGAAAATTTTCGCGTTTCCCGTGTATCTTTTAAAAGCCATAACTACGAGAATAATTCAAGTTGTCACTACTTTTAGCACTTTCCCGAATCTATAATACATAATCTATAATATAATTTTCTACCATTAAATTTGCTAAAAAAAAGTTGATCGGAAAGCTCTGAAAAAGGATATAAAAGGACACTAATTGCACACTTTAGTCGAACGTGGGCATGTGGGGTGTCATATCAAAGAGGATGTCAATTACATTCCATATCCGGCATTTGTTACTTGTTCCAAGGACCCACATAGGAGATAATCGGGCTCAACTTAAAATTTTTTGTGTTTCCCGTATCTGTATCTTTCTATAAAGCCGTAATTTTCCATTTAAGTCCGACTTATTCCATTTAGTGTCCTTGAGACATGAAACAAGCACCGGATATGCAATGCCTCGACGTCCTCTTTGATATGACACCCCACATGCCCACGTTCGATCAAGGTGCGAAATTAGTGTCCTTTTATGTCCTTTTTCAGAGCTTTCCGATTAACTTTTTTCTTAGCAAATTTAATGGTAGAATCTCCAGCTACTATAGATTCTAAAAAGTGATAAAAGTAGGGACAATTTGAATTATTCTCGTAGTTATGGCTTTGGAAAGATACACGAGAAACACGAAAATTTTCCATTTAAGCTCGATTTATTCCGTTGAGGGTCTTTGGAACAGGAACCAAACACCGGATATGTAATGTACTCGACGTCCCATTGATATGATACCCCGCATGCCAACAACAACAACAAAAACGAGACCGAGTTCTAATCGTGCGAATAGCACGATGAGTGTATACCCTATACCCATGTACAGACCTAGAAGGCACGCAAGGCATCCAACGGCTACCATTTGATACTAATTTGAAGTTTTTCGTTACATTCTATCAAAAGATATGGCTGAATATAACTTTGTAGGGGAAGTAGGGGTAGGGGTAGTTGGACCTACTCCACATTCCACAAACTCAAAGTATATGTCAGAATGAGACATTAATCAAAATTTCAAGTCGATAGCGATATTCTACCGAAAGTTATGGCCGGATTAAAATATCAAGGAGGGGTAGTCGGTAGTTTGTATGGGAGGTAGGGGAACCCGTGGTCCGATTTGGCCCATTTTCAATACCGTCCAAGATTTTAGCAAAACAAACATTTGACCAAAATTTCAAACCGCTAGCTTCATTATTTCGGGAGTTATCGTGCTAACAGACAGACAGACATGGCTTATTCGATTCAGGGACTGACCCTAATCATTTATATACATATATACCAGGGATTTGGAGCGACACATTTTTTCGCTCCGCTCCGCTCCCGCTCCGACCAATTTGAAAACGCTCCGCTCCAGCGCTCCGCTCCGACTAAAATTTTTTCGCTCCGCTCCGCTCCACGCTCCGCTCCGCTCCATTACAAAAATACAACAAAACTTCATTGTTCTTAGTAAATATTTATTATTTTCCTCGAATTATTCAATTTAACGTATATCTACTCACGTATTATAGAATATGACTTAACAGGTGCGTTTTATTCGATCAAGTACAGAACAGGATAGCACCAATTTCGTAATCCGGATCAATTATTGCAAGGGGTTATCCGGATCATTGGAACATCCGGATTAGCGCAATAACTTTTTTCTAGGAAAAACAATCCAAACAAATAAAAAGGAGGAACAAAAGTCGATAAATGTTTTATTTTTTAGAAATTAGCCACCATCATGTCAATTGCTAAACAGTCCCGTAAAAAAGTACGAGACCAAATCTACCATTTCACACTGAAAATCTCAAATATCCGGATTTTAGAGTCAACATTGCTGCCGAAATCCGGACTATAGAAGACATAGTGGAAATATTTAGTCGTCCGGATTAGCGTGATATCCGGATTAAAGGAGATCCGGATTACCGAGTCAAGACTGATTATTAATGTCATTTCCAGCAAAATAGGTGCTGAATTCTTAACTCCTTAGCATTTAAAGATTTTCCAAAAATGCTACTACTAACACCTCCGTGGGAAAAAAATGTATATGCCGTAAGATCACAAAATTTTGTCTTTGAAGCTGTGTAAAACTGTAACAACTAAACTGCTTATCCAATTTTTATGGGGTTTATTCTTAGGAAAAATTGTTGGGCCCAAACGAAAGAAAATATGTATATGTAAAATGTTAAATTTTTGAAAAATCTTTAAATGTCTGTGGAAGCTGAAGAGTTAATAATTTTTTTATACTCCTTTTTGCTGGAAATATCACGAGGAATCATATTTGGGTGCTTTTATGCGATAGTTTCCGGACATCCCGTATAGAATGAGATCTCTCAAATGGTTATGGAAGCTGCGCTGTCCTGTACTCCATCCAATAAAACGCACCTAATAACTAATTTAAATTAAAAAGGGCGTTTCATTTAACTAGTATCAGGACAGGACTTTTCTGTCCTGGATGATATTGAATTTCTTAATAATGAAGAGTGATGATTATGACTAAACGCAAAACCTCTTTTATCACAATGAATTTCACAATAATACGAAATTTCGCAAGTCTCTCAGCGAATTCTTCGCCTTTAAATAGCCCAAAATCATCAATTCGTTCTATAAAATGATAAATTTCGTCGAAAAAAATTCTTTTTTTTTTCTCGGAATTTTTCGATTTTTTACATCGGAGCGGAGCGGAGCGGAGCGATCTTCAAAGCAAAATTCGCTCCGCTCCAGCCTGCAAAAACTCGCTCCACGCTCCGCTCTTTCGCTCCGAAATTTAAGGTCGCTCCGCTCCGCTCCATCGCTCCGCTCCGCTCCGCTCCAAATCCCTGAATACTTTGCCATACCTCCGGTGGCTCCATTGAGGTGTTACATAATATCGGCGTAACAAAAACAATACACCCTATACCATCTTATAGGGTATAATTAGCCTTTCTCTATTCTTTTCTATTTGGAAGCCTGAATTGGGATATTTTGACTGTACTATACTATACTTCTTATTTCTCATATAGGACCAGACGAATTATTGCTACGAATACATCCTCTAAATCCCATACCCCCATGATGTAAAAAGAAAAAATAGCGGGTATTGTAAAAATAAACCATGCCCGAATTTCGCGAAACGCATAAGTTCCGCATTTGCTGCGCAATTTCTGGACCAAAATAATAAACTGGTTTCGACAATATGACTACGTGTGTCCTTGCACGTACGCACCACGCTTTGTGGCTCAGCACTCAGCCATACATAATTTTTTTTTGCAAAGTACCATGTACCTATAGACTACAGTGCATTCGCAAATTTTCGAACATCTATTTGTCCTATATTTACTGTACTTACACAACTGAAAATAAATTGACTGTAGGCATGTCACCATATTCGGACAGCAAGCAGAGGCTGTTTACATTCTTCAAATAACACGTAGATTTGTTTACAAAATAAATGTCGAACGAGGGGTGTGGTGAGGGCCCGTCCGACTTTTGGGTGATAACAGCATCAAATTCGTTTTGTACTACGCAAACGCGAAATCCAAAGCACAATAGTATTTTTACAGGGTGTATCATAATATTGTTGTTTGGTTAATAAGTTCGAGGCACGTTACTGTTGCAATTGAGCCATGCCGTAGTACTTATTTGTGGTATACATAGAGTGACCGAAATAAATAAAAGTCCACCCGTAAAAACCTCAAAAAAGCCATATAAATATTTTTTTGAGGACAAATTGTTAAATTGTATTTATCCGTAAAAAAAGTTTAATTTGTATGTCTACCGGAAGGAAAATCTGTACAACAGTTAAAGTGAAAATTAGGTGCGAAATGAATATAAATTTAAATTAAATTCATATTTGGGTAGATTTTAAACACTTTTTTGAACTTTGAAACTAAAATAGATTTGGGTGTATTGCACTGAAACGTAACGCAGTGCAAAGAGAATTTAATTTGATACAAAAGTTCCGCTTTATACCAAATCGGAAGAGCTTTGAGATTGTTGGTAAACAGGATTATCATGTTGGGTTTGTTACTTAGAAATTGTGCCTATTTTGATTTTATGAAAGAAAACCACTCAAAACATAGCAACGCTATGTTTAATAAAAACAAACTTTTTTGCTATCACTCTCATAAAAATAAAAATTAGTAAAATCGCTGACAGTGGAAAGTCCACAGACTATATTTCCAACATTTCATGTCATGGTCCATTTTGACCATAGCAAGGCCGAAGCAACGAACTCATAAGTTCTCCACTAAGATACCCAAAAGTTCTTTCTGACTGTAATATGGTTTTCTTAAATCATAAAATCTGTCAGTACATACTACTGTTGTTAGCTCCAAGATTGATTAAACAATTTTCTTTCCATTATTTTTTTGTGGTCTACGGTTTCTAGTAAAATTATATGGGTTGTTATTTCCGTGGAAATCTCTATCTGTTGTTGTGATTTGTGCGATATTAAGTATTTTCCAGTTTATATCTTTTTTTTTCAGAAATATTAACGGTCCTTTAACAAATACACAACGATTAAATCATAATTGTAAAATTATATTTTAGTCATATCATTTTCCATAAAAAAACGATTATATCTTTACAGATACATATAAAAAATCGATGAACTTGTAATAATTATTTATATACATAATTCACATATCTACCAAGAAGAAGTTCGAAGAAAAGCATCAAGAGCAATAAATTAAATACAAACCCTTGTGATAAGGGTCGTTACAAAAGATTAAAAATTATAATCATTTCGGTGGCTGTATATGTACACCGGCTCTAAACCAGTGGTTCGCGGATCATTTATGGCTTTTAAACCTCAAATTTGACTGAACTTTTTAAATTTACTCTTGACCAACTATTTTTTGCAACACAAACTCCACCACTTCGTCAGTGCTAGCAGGTGTTGTGAATTTATCAGGGAGTATGTACATACATCTAACCCTAAGCGAAACTAGTTCAATACATTTTGAATGAATTGTCCCTACAGTGGTGACAGATCCAGTGTGGTGACTGCATTTCCATTGCATAAAATTGTGTGGGAGGCACACCACTTCGTAAACATTTTAGTGGGAGGCTACAGAGGTTAACTATTGACATTTCTTTTTATTTACATTAGTATAATCCGTTATGCGTGCGATAGAATCTTTTTAATAGCGCACATCTACGGTAGAACGATCTTTTGTACCGATACACATTAATAAAATCAGTTTTCTTTGCAGCTTGATTTCCTGCTATGGCAATCACCTTCCACAATTTCGTAC
Organism: Microchrysa polita; assembly: GCA_949715475.1. Lineage (NCBI taxonomy): Eukaryota > Metazoa > Arthropoda > Insecta > Diptera > Stratiomyidae > Microchrysa > Microchrysa polita. The sequence goes on from OX454415.1 coordinate 1,101,963, forward strand.
TTACAGTCTTTTTCAGTTTCTTTTTTGTGTAGTGTTGCTTCTTCGGTTTTCGATTCACTATCCACAATTTAGCTGGTTTGAAAAAGTAATTCCATTTTTAATTAAATAGATAGCAAGAATAAGCATAAAGTTTTCATTTGCCAGTTTAGTGGTCCGTGACAATCAATTGACAATTAAGTGGTCCCCCATCCAAAGGTTAAAAACCACTGGTCTAGTAGGAAACATCGAATTAACGGATCTATACGATTCCATGCAATCAGCAATCTATGCTCCGATATATTTTAGTTTTTGTTCGATGTAAAATGAAGAAGAGCAAACAAGCAAATGTACAGGGTGGGCCAATTACAAGTTGGTTTTTAAAAATGCAATAAAATGAACAAAATTACATTTTTTCCATGTCTTATGGCTTTATTAGAAAGTAAGTAAACTCCCATTAATGCTGGAACACAACTTCATTCAAGTGGCTGCCCCGGCTGGCGTCGCAGGCATTGGCTTCTCGACAACAACGTGCGGGTTTTCCGAGCCCCAGATGCGGCAATTTTGTTGTTTATTAACGTAGCCGATAATTTTTCGCTCAAAATCGTTGTTCAATTCAAGCTGCTCTAAGGCCCAAACTGCGAAGCGATAACGAAGTGGACGGTCGTGCGACTTTAATTGCTGAGTCAATTGGACCTTGTAAGGGAATAATCCGAGATCTTTGTGCAGAATTCTTTTCAGGCTAGTGCGTGAAATGTTTAACTGTTGAGATCGATGGCGTGTTGATGTTCGTGGATAGAGTCTCACACTCGGGGCTACAGTATAGCCACATTTTCATCTGTGCGCACCGTACGACGACGGGGACCATGAGTGTTGTCCACTAGCATGCCAGTCTCACGAAATTTTTGCACAAACTTGCGTACGTGACGCTCGGTGGGTGCTTCATTTCGGCCAAAACTTCTTTTCAATAAACGCACTGTTTGGGGTAGACAGCACTCATTTTGAAAATAAGTTTTCAATATTTCCCAACGTCGTTCAAGCGTAAAGCGACTCATTTCGTTTCGTGGAGGTATGATACTGACTTTCTATCCAGATTTCGAGCGAAAAACAGCTGTCAGTGTCAAACTAACCTATCATTTCAAAACGAACTTGTACATAGGGTGCCTTTTATATTTCGGGATGGGACGACTAGTGTAGCAGATCTGGGAATATTTTGAAAAACAATAAAGCGATTTTCGATGATTACCTAATATAAAAGGCACCCCTCGTAATTGGCCTGTATAAGAAAAAACCCTAGGATATGTCGGAGGAAAGAATTGGGGACATATCTTTTACTGTCTTTTTACTCGTATTTATGCTAATATCCTGAAGGTATGCAATACACAAAACTGCATGCATGTCTATAATTAAAAGTTTAATAGAGATACAAAAAATGAGGACACCCTGTACATAATATACTTGTACCACAAACACATCCATATTTATGTATGCTTCGATTGTCACGTACGTACAACACTATACTTTTCAACCTCATCTCCTCATCGCACTACATACACTATTTTCTATAATGATAGGTGTAGTCCATCGCGTGCTGTTTGTTATGCTACTATCATGAATGAAAAAAAAGTTTAATTTGTTTTGGATTCCAATATTGATGTGGGTTGAGGCCTGGACCTTGCTTAACTTTTCTTTGTACGTATTGTATATGTATCTAGTATCAGTAGATAGATCTAGACAAGTACAAAAACGTATGGCTAACAAAAGAGCTTTTATTCGTACAATGCACTCGCTACGGAGTACATATGTTTTGTGTCTGCATTTTTTCATACATATATTTTTGATTGCACATTTATCTCTTGAAATCATGCAGTTTCAAAAACACTATCAAGGTTGAATGTTGGCATTTTAAAAGTGATTTTAAGTTTGTCTTTTTTTTCGTCAACTTATAAATGAGGAAGTAATAATTTATGTACATATATCGATAAATATTAAAACAAAGTCATAAAAAAAATTCAAAATTGATGTTCATCTTGAAAAACGTGTAAAACTAGTTGCGCTTATTAAGAATATTTATAATTTTTATAGAATAGTAATTTAATTTTAATAGCAACCATAAGTTATTTTCAGGGCTGGCAATAGTAGAACAGAACTTGAGGCCGTGGTTATAAATTGTGGGGTCGGTCCTTGTTATAGCAATCAAGTGCTAAGGCCATAAAGTAAGTATGTAATTGGAATAGAGATGGAACTCCATATATAACATTAAAATCTATCTATATACACGGAGATATCTTCCTGTATGTACACGTTACTTACAGCACACACTCAAAGATAAAACGTTTTTCAGTAGATTTTAATGTTATATGGAGTTCCATCTCTATTCCAATTACTTACTTTATGCTAAGGCTCTCAAGTCTCTATCTTGGCAACGACATCAAATAGGATATTAACGAGCTTTAACTGTTAAACATGTATAGTGGAGCTTGACACTTTTAAGCTACCTAAATAAGCTGACAAATTACCGCCAAAACGGACGGACACGTGCCAATCGGAAGCCAATGGGAGAATTCACATTGTAAAACAAAACCGGACGGGTAAACTTGCAAGACAAGAACCATCGTTCTTACAATCTGAATTGCACAATGCTTGTCTGCTGGCTACTACAAAAGCTCTCGCCGTCCGTTTATTAGCACAGACAAACACCCGGCGAGAGCTTTTGTAGTGGCCAGCAGACAAGCATTGTGCAATTCAGATTGTAAGAACGATGGTTCTTGTCTTGCAAGTTTACCCGTCCGGTTTTGTCTTACAATTTGAATTCAGCCAATCAACGAAACTTTGTAAAGTGGAACAGTAGGATGTAGGGCAATGAAGAGGTTTGATTCTACGCTTTTATATGAGATAGTGTACCTACTTGTAATCTGTAAGGTGATCACCACGGCCTAATTCAAAAATCAGTAATTATGAGTTGAGTTGAAAGAGAAAAAACTGCTTGTTGCTACATCCTTTGGTATATTTCTAATCAGGAGAATTGTAGGGAAATAAATCACGAATGAAACTCGTATCTAGACAATTTAATGACAAATCAAAGTTTTGTACATACATACTAATAACCGACCATCAAAAAACCGCAATTGAGTAGACTCTATAGGGTTTCCTAGAAGATTGAATAATGTGATTTTCCGGTGCCTAAAGTCACTTGATTAGGCCGAAATCGTTATGAGTGATCGATTCGCTGAATTTATCTTTACGATTTTAAGTTGACGCAATATAAGAATACATGTTTATTTTTTATATTTTAATAGCTGATAAACTAGCGCAATGCATTTGATAAAATGCCTTCTAAAATTCACATTATGCAGTATATGGCTGTACGCATACACTGGCAATGATAGCTGTTTCAGCTTTGTGAACAATATGTGACAAATTTTCCGCGCGACATGCTTGAATTGTTTTGACAACTTATTTCTTATCAAAATATATGTATGTACCTTGATGTGTTGACAAAAATTTATTTAACGCATAGTTCTTCTGGAATATAGATAACAACTTAGAAGTATTTATCCACGTGGCTTAGTCGAATTATTGCCCAGAAAAATTAGTTCAAATCGCGTTTAAGGGTGAGACGTAAGACTGGTTTTTTGATTTTAAAAGCATTTCCATTAATTTAAAATACCTAAACGATATCCACTGTAATTTATAATAGTCAACTTGAGATTAGATAAAATTGTTTCTTTTATTATTTTCGAAAAATTATTGCATGCTAATAAAATGAGACGCAATACAACTCGTTAACGTACTACATATAGGTAGCGTGCACTGTTTATGGAGAAGTATGAATACTTAACGCAAGCTTGTGGTTTGCACATGACTGCTTTATTAGCACATTATATCTAATGGATCTTAATAAACAAACTTCTTTTTTTATATTCATATATGACACATATTTTTAAATATTTGTTTTACTGAAGATTGTGGCTGAATAGATGTTTTGTTAACTTCACCGCAGTCCACAAACAGAGGCGAGGATCTTTCCTCGTGTAGAGTGCATGTGTTTGGGTACCGAATGTAGGCTAGAGAAACAAACCATATTACGCAAAAACAAACGTATTTTTTTTTACTTAACCTGCATCGATTTATCTGACATAAAGTTCGGTAGATATCTTTGAAAAAACAAAACAAATCAAAACCTATTTCGCATCGACCAAACCTATAATTGTTATCTTATCGGTTTAGATCACTTATTTATTATTATTAGTAATACAGTATTCGATAAAACAGCACCATTGTAATTTTCCCTTTCTTTATCTACAGAAAAATGTCAACAAGTCAAAGAGCAACAAAAGAAAGGCAAACAATCGTGTCCGTTTTGTCGCGAAAATAAGAAGCGACCACTTGTCAGCTACATGCGTAAACGTGACGTTCACAAACATAAAGATAGCATTTGCGAAGAAGATGAAGAAGAACAGGAGCAAGTCGAATGTACTGAAGAAATTGAGCATCAGCATCACGCTATTCATCCGCATTCTGGCGACAGTGCTGATTTGACAACACCACCGTGCCATGACAGCGAAAAATTGCCCACTACGAGCTCCGAGAAGACAGCTAACGATGATGAAAAAGTTAAAAACAATTAAATATGCAATGTGCATAAGACCAGTGAAGCACCCATTTAAGAAATTACTATGTAACCATTAAATGTTTAGATATTTAAGGCCTTTCTCATACGGCGACACTCTAGGCTGTGCGGCCGAACGCTATGGTCGAGTCTGAACTCGACAAAATAGTCGACCGCAGAGATTGAGCATTGCCGTACAATGGAAGCCTCAAAATTGATTAATAACCGCCAGAATAAGAATTGAAACATTAATATACAATCTAATTGTAAGACTGATTTGAATTAAAGCAAAAACCACTGTACTATAGATTGCCATTGTGGTATAGTAGATATCGCGTCATTGCCACAATCAAAGAAGTGTTGCAGTCTAATCTGTAAATTGATGAATTTTAAATTGTCTATATTAGACACAATCAATTACAAAAATTGCAAAAAAAAAAAACTAGAATAAAAAATATTTCAACATTTTTTCTATATCCCGAAATTATTATGAACATTTATAAACTAATCAGAGCCTTGAGAAATATCCAATGTTGCTCTAATTTTTAACGCACTGTATATAATGCATTTTCAATGTTGCTCGTATTACCTGTTCTATTATAATGTATATCGTTTATAGAAACACCAAAGCCACATAGGTACATAATATCTTACTACGCAAAAGCAATAACACATATGTATTTGTTTTGTATGTACACTTTGTAAAAAAATTGTTTGCAAACAATTTTGGTGTAAAAATTACATTTATACAAATTTATTTATTATAGAAAATGTTATTCTAAATAACAATAAACATTGATATATGAATTGTGTGAATCGTTATTTACATATACCAATAGCATCTTCGTTAAGGGAGAATAGATAAAACGAGACCGAGGCTAATTTCGGGTGCGGCCGAAATTTGGATACCCTCCGCTCTCCTCGTGCTAAAAGTATTTCGGGCGTACCTACGACTTGCATTTAATCCCCCCCCCCCCCCATTATTTTCCTTCCGTCTTCACTAAGGTTCCGTTGCGTCGACAAAACAATATTTTTGTGGGGTTTGGTTGGAACAAGTGGGCAAATAAGAATATTTATTTAGAAAATTTTATTGGAGGATGCGGGAGCATGGACCCATTGTACGACTCCATTTGTTTCAACCTTTTTTGTTGCTTTGATAAAGACACATTACTTCAAGGTTTTGTGAAATTGGTGAAGAAGAACCAAAATGGGGGGTCGCGTTTGTATAATGTTTTGTGTCATCAATAGCGACACATTTGTGAGAAATTAAAAAAAAACCCTCCTAGACTAGATAAAATTTTCAAGAACTCAAGCACACAAATCGACCGAAATACGAAGAATTGGGAGCTGTGTTGTTGATGTCTTGTTGGCATTAGATCAGCGATTTCAGTGAACCCCAACAAAGACCGAAGTAATCAGATGGAACATTTTACCGCTCTTAGTGTCACATATTCTCCAAGTCTATAGCATCAAGCTGGTCTTAAAAAGAGGGAGGATAAAGTTACGGCCAAATGCTATAGTGTCCGTGATCAATCGTTCGCTATTGACCGCCTTAACGCAAATTTAAGGCTTACTTCTTGGCTACTTTAAATTATTAAGAAATTACGATGTTTTTTAATGCATAATTCTACCTCAGCCTTAGTACCCGCAAAAGGGGTCTTCTTGACGTCATTCGGATTTTAGCGCTCACCCCTGTAATACCATTTCAAAAATCCAAATGTATTGAATGGACTGCTATGACGAACTTTCCATATCTTAGTTACTATATACATAAATTAAAAAAAGAAATTTCAAATCAACTGAATATAAATTTGCAATAATACTTTTTTTTTATTATTCTAGCGTCACTGTTTGATTTAAATTCGAAGATAGGAGATTATCGGGCGGGGCAAATGTACTTTTGTAGTTCCATACATAAATGAATAATATTGACTATGAATACGTATATATAAATATATGCAGATAATAACTACAGATACGAATGTTTGAAAATATAATATGGACAAAAACCTACATCGATATAAGACTCCGTGGCGCAACGGTAGCGCGTCTGACTCCAGATCAGAAGGTTGCGTGTTCAAATCACGTCGGGGTCAATGTATACGTAGGACATTTTTTTAAATAAGATTTTTAATTTACATACTACACTATGCCACTATGCGGCCTGGACTCCAAAAGATAGGTTTTTATTAATTTTATTTCAGTTGCAAAAATGTCATTGAAAACTATATTATAACTTAGCAAAATTACAATTATGTACATCAATAGCGCAAAATATTTTTTTTAGTTAATATTTATTTATACCAATAAGATGATATAGTGTAGCCTAGGGTATACTGTTTTTACTTATTTTGTTTTACGGTGATATTAAACACCTCAAAGGAAGTTTGATAAAATCTTGGACGGTATTGAAATAGGGCAAATCACACCAAGGCATGCGATACCTCCTTAATACTTTAATTCAACAAAAACTTTCGACAGAATATCGCAAGCGACCTGAACTTTTAATCAATGCTTAACTGTGACATATCCTTGAAGTTCATGGAGAGTGGAGTAGGTTTTACTAAAGGATCACCTACCTCCCCTACAAAGCTACATCCAGCCATAACTTTCAATATGTCGCGAAAGATTTCACACTTTGTTTCAAATTAGCTGTGAGCTGTCCTTAACAAATAGTAAAAGTTGACCAGATCCGACCCATCTACCCCTACCTCCCCTATAAAAAACATGAAATTGAATATTCGGGTTTTGCGTTCCTTTTAGGTCTGTGCATGGATATAGAGAATACCGTCATTGTGATCTTCTTCTTCCTTGCCTCGTTCTTTATACCTTTCCATGGTTTCGCGTTGCTCGACCTGCGGTGTAGGCACATCGCCCGTTTTGGCGGTAATATCTCAGCATTGTGATATTCGCACGATTAGGACTCGGTCTCTTTTTTTACACCCATAAATAAAATTAGATGACGGTGGCGGTGACTAATGCATACCGTCACACAGATCGGAGTAAAGAATAGACTAACTAATATATTTCAAACGCATACTGGACTCAAGCAGGGCGATGGCCTGATACCGACGCTCTTCAACCTCGCTCTGGAGTATGTACTTCCAGCTTCCAGTCCATCAATATAGATGGCTGCTGAACGCTACTCATCAAATCGACACAATGAGTGGATTCACCCCTAGAAGTGAACGGAATCGAATTTTGCAGCGAATTCTACTTACATTTTCCTCCACCAGAAGGTCACGTAATCGTAGCAATAACAATTAATTTGTATGTCTAATCTGTAAAAAAAAATGTGGTCGTGCATTATCCTGCATTAGGATAAAACCATCCAATGCCTGTTGTGAAAAGGGAAAGATATGTGGCCTAACAATCCTTTTAATATAACTTTCGGACGTAATTGTCCCGTTATTTAGGATAACAAGGTCAATTTTGCCTTGCAAGCTAGTTCCAACCCAGACCATCACACTGGGCCTTGCCTATCAATTTGATTATTGCAAGGATCCAAAAATGCTTCTCCGGTTCTCCACCAGACTCTTATGCGTCGGTCGTCACTAAAAAATGTTACTTTGCACTTATCCGAGAAGAGCATTCGTACGATGCGTCCTATTCAGTTGTGTTCTGGTAACACGTCTCCTTGACCATTGTTGGTCTTCGTGCAAACGATTTCTGATTGTTTCAGGGCTAACAATGGTCCCAGTCGTCCTTAACCCTGGAATACTAACATGACCGTTTAGGGCGTTATTACTAACAACACGTAATTTTGACGTGTTCATATTTTCCTACAGTCGCTTTCCCAGTTTACATATTTTACCGAGCTTATCATCTTTCAGTGCCACAGACAAAAATTATTTTACCAAAATATGCCCTCGGAAAATGCGCTTATATTACTAACAAGACGTATAAATTACATGCTATTTATACCCTATACCCACAAGATGGTATAGGGTATATTGTTTTTCAATTCAATTCAATTTCAACAGTTTTATTCACAATATTATTTTAGTTAATACATTTCTCAAGTTACAATTTCTTTGTGTAGTAATCTCCCTAAAAGCGAATGCTTGTGATGGGATGATTCAGTTATTATAATATCAACATATCAATTTTTTTTATATTTACATATATAAACGTGTAATTCATATTTAGATTCGTATTTGGGATTATAATTCATTTAATATTGGCTTAACTGTACATATATAATATAATTAGATAATTTAATTACAAAAATAAAATATATTTTCGAATTCTTCTAATCTTAAACTAAGGAGCCATTTTTTTATTGTTAATTTAAACAGACTAGGCGAACTAATATTACGAATCTCAGCAGGAAGTGAATTAAAACTACTCGGGCCTTGAAAGGATAGGTATCTTTGGGTATGTGTTTTATGACAAAAAGGAATAGGAAGTCTTCTGACATTATAACGAGTGGTTCTGTCGTGGATTGGTGCGATTACATGGTGTTTGTAGGTGTAAAATATTGTCGATTTAATATATAGTTGTTTCAAACTTAACACATTCGCTATATTAAACAGATTTGATGTCGGAAATAGTCTCGGCAGAGAAAATATATTTTTTAAAATGCTTCGATGAGTTACATTTAGGTTTTCAAGATGGATATTAAATGTTCCTCCCCAGACAGCTATACAGTATTGTAGCGATGACTGAATCAAAGCAAAATAAATGTTTCTCAATTGTCTGAGCGTTAGTAGTTTACTAAGTGTATTCCAAATTACGAAGGTCTGTCTAATTTTTTTATTTATATGTTCAGCATGGCCATTCCATCTGAGATGTTTGTCTATTACTAATCCTAAATAGGTAATTTCAGTGACAAATTTTATGTCTTCCTGATTTTGATTAGGTTCAAAATGGCTTGGGATGTTGCAATGAATAAGTTGGATAGACTCAAAAGATGGTTGGGTTGCAGAAGTCAATGAAAATGCAATTGCCTTGGTTTTTTGTATGTTAAGTTTCAGACGATGTTTGTATAACCACTTCTTTATTTTCATCATTGCAGATTGCACTGTGCTTAGAGTTTGATTCCAAGAGGAAGATGAACTTAATAGTACTGTATCGTCAGCGTAAGAAACGATTGTACATTTGTCGTGGGAATAATTAGATAGGTCGTTTACATAGATGTTGTAAAGAATGGGAGATAATACAGTCCCTTGCGGAAGGCCTATATTGTCGTTAAATTTCCACTCACTATAGAACTCTTGGATTCTCACTCTTTGTTGCCTATACTCTAGGTAAGAATTTAGTAGTTTCAATGGTTTTCCATACACTCCTATTTTCCTTAGTTTACTTAATAAAATTTGACAGTCTATAGTGTCAAATGCCTTGGATAAATCCATAAACACGGCAATAGGCTTATTGTTTCTATCTAATTCCTCATGTAAGTAACTTGTTACCCTAATTACAGCATCTTCTGTACTAAGTCCCTGTCGAAAGCCATACTGTTTGGTGGATATTATATCATTTTCTGTAAGAAATTTAGTTAGTCGTTTCTTGATACATTTTTCAAAGATTTTGGCTAAGCAAGGTAGAATAGAGATCGGGCGATAGTTGGTAATATCGCTCTTTTTTCCATGTTTGAAGACCGGAATTACGATCGCTTTCTTAAAGGCGTTGGGCAAAACACCCGTTTTCAAGCACCTATTCAATAATTTAGCTAGAGGGAGTTTAATTTCGTGTTGTAGACTTCTCAAGTGAGCAGAGCTTATGCCATCCCAGCCGGAAGAGGAGGTTATCTTTAAATCTTTTATTGATTCAACTATTTCTTGTTCAGTTATTTTTGTAAAGTGTAGGTTTGCTTCAATCATTGTTGAGCTATTTTCTGCCTCTAGTTCTAGGTCGGGACAATAATTTGGAAAGGTATTTATTCCTGTGTTTATAAATGCTTTATTGAAATGATTAGCTAGTAATTCATTGGTTTGAATTTCTTTGGGATAGCAACTGTTTAGAATTCCTAGTGGTATATTAGAGTCGCTCATAGGACAATTTCTTAAATTGTTGACTATTTTCCACAATTTCTTGTTGTTTATGTCGTTTTTTAATTCGGTTTCGTAATAATTTTCTTTTGCTTTTCTTTTTAATGTATTAATTTTATTTCTATATTTTTTGTAGTAAGCAAAAAGGTTTGTATTGAAAGGCTCCTTATTTAATCGCTGCTTTATTTTATCTCGGGTTCTAATTGACTTAATGATGCCTACTGTTAACCAAGGTTTTAAGGGGCTAAACTTTTTTTCGTATTGGCTTTTAGTGGTACAAAGTTCTATTGCTCTTTTAAGTGTTGCTATAAATTTATCAGCTGATATATTTGGAGTGTCGTTTTCGTTGATCACTTCTTCCCAGTTAATATTCATAATTTTTGTTCGTAAACCTTCGTAATTTGTTTTCGTTATGGTTACTAAATTTTTCTTTACATATTTGATATGTTTAAAAATAATTTTTGCTATAGTGCTATAATGATCAGTTATCGTATTCTGTAAAATTATAGGAATAATATTGCTGTTGTTCAAAGGGTTTTCATTCTGTCTTATCCATATATGATCTATGCATGATCCACTACTATTATCTGCTCTTGTTATATTGTTAATAAGGGACGTGAAGCCAAGACTATTTAATGATGTTATGTATTCATTGCTAATGGGAGAATTATCGAGCATACGACGAATTATGTAACACCTGAAAGGAGCCACCGGAGGTATGGCAAAATATATATATAAATGATCAGGGTCGGTCCCTGATTCGAATAAGCCATGTCCGTCTGTCTGTCTGTCTGTCTGTCCGTCCGTGTGTCTGTCAGTTCGCACGATAACTCCCGAAATAATGAAGCTAGCGTTTTGAAATTTTGGTCAGATTATTGTTTTGACAAAAGCTTGGATGGTATTGAAAATAGGCCAAATCGGACCAAGGATTCCCCTACCTCCCATACAAATGACCCCTCCATGATAGTGTAATTTGCCCATATTTTTCGACAGGATATCGCTATGGACCTGACATTTTCATCAATGCCTTATTGTGACATATGCTTGAAGTTGGTGGAAAGTGGAGAACGTCCGACTATCCCTACCCCTACCTCCCCTACAAAGTTATATTCAGCCATATCTTTTGCTAGAGTATCGCGAAAAACTTCTAATAAGTATCAAACGGTAGCTGTTGGATGCCTTCATATAATATTAAATATGTGCCAGGTCCGAACCATCTACCCCTCCCTCCCCTACAAAAAAGATGAAATTGAATTTTTGGGTTTTGCGTGCCTTCTAGGTCTGTCCATGGGTATAGGGTATACACTCATCGTGCTATTCGCACGATTAGAACTCGGTCTCGTTTCTATTTGTATTACTATTTACACGTCAAATAGGTAGTAGCATCTAGAACATTGCTAAGCTTACCGCCATAGACCACAGATAGGATGCTGCCACTCATATGGACATACAACAACTAACTGAGGAAAGCACTGCTGCAGTGAGTAGTCAACCAGACTCGTGGAACAGCTTATACACAGTATAATGTGAGCGAACACGTCAATTTTACGTATTGTTAGTAAATTAGGATTAATAGCCTACTTTGTAGTCGACGAGCACTAATGGTACGATCCCGTCGCGCACAAAGTCTCACATATCGGTCTTCTGCGGGGTGGTTATTCGAACTCGGCCTGAACCATGACGACACGGGAGACACTTCCTGTCTCTTGGTAACGGTTCCAAAGATTTTGAATGGCTCTTCGCGAATACCCTACAGGGCCACAGAACGTTGCGAACGACCTTGCTCCAACAATTCTAAGGCTCTGGACGAAGCATTTAAATTTGAATGGCGCCGAATTGCTGGCATTTTACAGATTCTCTTTATCTTTAAAAGTGCAACAACTAATATTGCAGTTAAGAACTTGGCGAAAACTAGTTCTATATCAAAATGAGAAATAAACAAAACTACCAAATGTATGACTCGTGACCCCTAAAGAACTGTTTAAGCCAGTTCCGTTAAAGCTAATGTTGGCGAATCATACTGTGATAACTCACATCACATTCAGCTACAGAATGGCATTTTTGAAATTAATTATCACACTAAAAATTCGCGAAAAGACGTTGTTAAAGTCAACGGACATTAGTGGCCCTTATTTTGTTTTGAGCAGTATCATAATTTTCAAATTTGTTCTCCCGCCATCTACTCCGCTATATGGCTACTACTTTGAGAAGCGTAGACATTTTGCGCTAAGTAGAGGACTTTGCGCTACTTATCGCGAGCACTGAGTGTTTTCTGTTGGGAAGTCCGGTCCGCTCACTTGTGCGTGAATACACTCAATTATGTATGTATTGAGTGTAAAACTTAGCGTGGCACCCGCAACAATTGGAGCTCAACGTTAAGGGCGGCAAAAGCCTGACATCAGGTTTACATTCCACAATGAATAAATGAAAGAAACCTTGCTGTTTTCACCAAATATTCTATGCATTCCCACAAGTGCAAATATAAACGTATTGCAAAATAGTTTTTAACACATAATAAAAAGTTCACGAGCTTCAGACCGAAAGTTAAGGAATTCGACAATTTGCATAAAATACTAAAATGCATTTGTTTAATAACCAAATAATTATTTATGTATAATAAATATGATCCCAACTGTGCAAATACATATGTATATGTGCATATAGCACTGTAGCATATTATGGGAAAATGAAATATACTATGTACATACGGTAGAGAGATAAAAATATATTTAAGTTATTTGAAAGACAAAATATTACATTTAGAAACCACGCACATTGACCGCATATTTGTCGGTCGTTGATGGAATGCACGAGAATAGTTTGTGATAGCGCATATCATAAACTTACGGAAAACAAGACAATATTTGATCATTCCTAAACTAATAATTGCTGGAAAAGGACGCTATACTGGCGAAAAGAGTGTTTGTAATTCAATAGTGACTTTTAAAGATTGTATTCAATATTTTTGACATTATTTTCATTAAAAAGAAAATATTAAAACATGTGGACAAAATTGTTTGGAAAACATCAGAAAAATTCTGGCAAAGAAAGTAGTGCAACGGTAATAGGTATGGTGTTTTTTATTTTTCCCAATAATATAGCAGGAAGAGGTAGCATAGGCCGTCCAGAAGAATACATAAATGTATCAATACATAAATGTATCAATTACCCGTAAACGTGACCAATCTACAAATTCGAATAAAAAATATTTTTTTTTTAGAAACTGTCACGTGGGACCTGTTAATCACAGAATAGGGGTCGTAGCTCAATTCTACCAATCAGATCAAAGTGATTCTGAATGAATGGCACGAGGCCGTTATCATCATCAATGTGGCACGATAGCCCGACGTCAGGCCTTGGCCGCCTGAATCGTTGACCTCCAATTGTCGCGGTTTCGTGACCTTGTCCTCCAGTTTCGGAAGCCCAGCAGCTGGTGGGCGTCTTCACCTACGGAGTTCTCCCAGCGATCTCTCGGTCGTCCAGGCAACCGAGGCCGTTATGGGGGAGCATTTTTTCTGCTTTGACCAAGACCGTGTCTCATCACATCCGGTATTGAATTGAGCCAATAAAACACTGCAGCATGTCCCTGTTCTTCTATTCTGGAAGACCATTTTGAACGAGAACTACGCAACGCACCTTACTGAAAATTCAGCAGCTTTCCTAAATAGGTTGCCGTTATCAACCACGAAAACCATTTTGCAATGGATGCGCCCATAGTCAGAACGGAGACTTTTCAAACGCTCTTCATATGCATAAAATAGAAGCAACACACCGGAATAAATCTTGCGTGTATCGTTTTTGTATTTATGTATTGTTTAAAATCCGCACTACATCATTTTGTATTTTAATTTAATGTTGGCTTCCGATAAAATATCGTAACGAAAAGTATCGTCTGAAACCAGCATAACAATAAAAATGTTCTTCTTCCTTGCCTCGTTCTTTATACCGCTCCATGGTTTCGCGTTGCTCGACCTGCAGTGTAGGCACATCGCCCGTTTTGGCGATAATATCTCAGCATATTTCTACAGGCAGCTCTATCTTGGATCGTGTCATCGCCGAGACCAATGCGTTCAATGGTTCAAAAATGTGCACAGCGCATTTTATTCAACCTATTTTCCACTTTTAAATTAATTTTATAACATGAACTCATCGCTTATTTTAATCTTTCTTCTCCCACAGACGGCAAGATATCAAAGAGGCCAACAACCAGCAGCAACTGCAAGTGTTGTGCATCGAAACAGAAGTCATGCAAATGCAAAACGTATACGAAAAAATTACAAGAATTACTACGTCATCGAGTGCAGGCATATAGTTCCTGCTCGGATATTCTGTATTAATGAAAATGTATATTGCTATTTGGTACGCGTATCTTTATTGTACTTTTTTCCATTTTCTGATCTGCATGTACAAACATATATATAAATATAGTTTATAATTTGAACAAATTATATTCGTTTTATTTATGACCCTTATAAAGTGATAGACATCCCGAAAAGGAAGTGGTTTTGATATGAGTGTTGTTATGAGCTGCAGAATACTTACAGAATATTTTGCAGCTGGCAAATTGCGCCAATAAGCAGACCTCTTTTTGTGGGTCGACAAAAATTACGACTGACGGAATGCAAGTGAACGTTCAGTGTTTGGAATGATAATGAGGGTGACAGTATGGATATGGCATTCGATTGATATCGTTAATAGTAGAATGTGATATTTGAAAAAGGTGGACACCTGGCTTGTATATGTTGATGAATCAGAACTACATCACAGTCAGATGTTCCGGATTATCTAGGAAATTTTTGTTTTCTAAGGCCGCCCACACACGAAGCGTTCGAATCCATTTTTTGGCATCTAGAGTTGTTTTCCAAAGTCTAACCTCTTCCGAATATTGTCTATCATCAGGTGTGCCAAAAGGGTCGCTTCTGGATCCACTTCTTTTCTTACTGTTCATAAACAATCTTCTATCGTGTTTAACTGTCACTCTCTCTTTTACGCCGAATGTAGCAAACTAAACTCGGCGTCAATGAAACCGGGCCACACGGTAAGCGCGAACTCTAATCAAAACAGGCATTGTGTTTGTAGCGTGACTTAACGGTACTTCAGATAAAAATCATAGTCATTTGAATTACCATTAAATACACTTTCTGTAGATATGTATAACTTTCATAGTTGTAAGTTTCATACTTTTAGAGAAAATTGAATTTGAGTTCGACAGTGGCGAGTGGCCCGATTTTTGTGAAGCCGAGTGTATTTTCAGCTGTCTCCTCTATTTCAGATTGTAGGGCAGCTAGATGGGTTAAACTTGGCACATTTCGGGGCACTTTTAAACGACAATAGCTACGACTGAATAAAATTCGAGTGAAATTAAGCTTTCTCAACGAAGTAATCAAAATATATCCAACGCGCAGCTGCGTTTTTTTAATCGGGAACAAGAGATTATACACTGCGCGACAAATGCTTAGGTTCACCCATATTTCCTTCCAGGAAACGGTAAAATAAAATCTTGTCGGTCCAAGAAATGTTATTTTCGAAACTATTAAATATCACAAAGAAAATTGATGGATAGAATCCCCACAGGACATTTTCCTTAAATTACAGTAATTTATTTCATTCAAAGAGTCAATTTACAGTGCGACAATTGCTTAGGTTCAGGGAAGATTTTACCGTTTTACATAATGTTTTCGCCGAAAAATATTTCAGAAAAGTATCAAAGAGGGCGGTTACTTAGGGATCTGCCTATAAAGTAAGAAAGCAACCCTTCTAGTTTTTCAGATTCTGGTTTGCGTGGAAATAGGTCAAACCTAAAAGTAACTCTTTAGATTTGGACTTGGTCCATCGCGTTATTGGCGTCCCATGTAAGATCAAAATTTCGCAACCGTATCTCTCTTTCATTTCCTAACTGGAAGAAGATTTTGGACATTTTGTTGATGTAATAACAACACCAAAATCCAGAAAATCCACATACATAAGTTCACAGGATGCAAATTACTATCGAATGACGTCACCATTGTTTTAGATCACGTGCGACTCACCTTATTAAATGCTTCAGATTCACAAAGTATGCCTCTCAATTCTATTCAATTGATTTGCCAACTAGAATAAATAGTCCCCTTGACGAATTACGTTCTCCAACTATTCAATTTTACGAAATTCCTCAGTGAAGATATACATAAATCCGCTTTACCATAATGTCAAGTTCACAAGGGGAAGAATCATACTCCGAGAAGGAAACATCAACTTCAGAGTACCTAAGCTCAACCAAATTTAAATCACAAGAAAAACACGTTAGCCGCGGCAAATCATCGTCTGTGCGAACATTATATCCACCTCGATTTTGGTCCAACTCAGACTGTTCCCGGACACATGTCGATTATATGAATAGGTCTACGTCGGCCAGTGGAACCGAAAAATCAGTAAAACATGAACCAATTTTGAAAAAGGAGCCGCATAAAAAGTCGAATGTGAAATCAAATCACTTGTGTTTACCAGGTAATTAATTGGACTGAGCTGCAATATGAATTTTAGTAATTTCTAAGCCAGTGGTGATCCTACGTTGCGATTTTGCCAATTTGGTCCTAATCCTATTAGCCTAAGTATATCGTTTCCATTATTATGCACAACAATTCTATTGAAAACATAACGAAAAGTTATGATACAATTCAATAAGCTGTGGAACTCCGTTGCAATGACAAAGTACTACTGAAACCTTTTTCAAGAAAACATTTCAACACCCAGTAATGAGTGGAAATGGAAACTTCTTAATGCACTATACAAAAATAATAAAACAAATTGTTTTCATGGGGTAAATAAGATAAATGGGCAATATCATGTAACTTAAACGGCCCTTAGTTCCTGGATGAATGATTTTTAAAATATAGCCAGCAAAAATGTAGCTACGTAGCCACACAAGTAATTCGGGTGGTCAGCCAAGTCAATGATCATTTAATGATGTTACAAGAAAGACGAAATGGGGGGACATTAGGGCATGCGGAAGCTGGGCACGCATCGCCGTGTTAGTTGACTTCGAACAACTCTTATCTTCAAACGAGTGTTTGGCCAGTAGTGTAATTGTTTCATCGATTCGTGATCATAGATCCGCCTCTGTAGAACGGACACCAAGCGCAGTCAAAATAGTGGAATTTCGGGGTTAATCTGCTTGCAAAAGGTAAAAGATCGCATTTTTCCATCAGAAGGGATGAACCAGTAATTTTTGGGGTTATTATGAGGTGTCGTATTTGCGGAAGAAAATGCTTTCTCGTAACGCTTCGCCAACAAAAATCTGTTCAACATTTTGGTTGCCCACTGCGGAAAACATTTCAATCTCTCACCGTAAAATTTTTTCAATTTATATATGTACATAGCTGGCAAACTATTGACTTCTCAAAAACTAAACTGGTAAAACAAACGCCTATTTCGTTACATTTGAATGAAAATACAGAAACCAGAGCAAAAGTTTCACGGACAACTTAAGATGTCTTCAGAGACCACTAGCGGTCCGCTGACCACCGGTTAAGAATCTTTGGTTTAGGGGTATACTCCCAGGGCAATGTTTATCCATTTTTTTCCCAAATGCTTCCCGAAATATTTTTTTGCGTACGCCCCGGGTTATGGTTGCAGTTTTCCCTAGTAAAGCGTGGCGGATTGTATTTCTGTGTCGCGAATCAAACTTCTATCTCTCCATTCCTAAACACCGTTGAACACAGTGAGGCTCTGATATTTTAAAGGCAATGTAAAAGTATTTTCTATCTTTCATGAAAGTTTAAAAATCAAAACAGCACACATTTTTTCACAACAGATTCCGCTAAATTAAAATCAGAAGATAGACGAAAACCTTTCGAACGTCTCCATACTCAAATCGAGTTGCCTATCAAATCCGATATAGTGAAACAAATCTGTTTTTACCAATACCTGAAAATTAGACGAGAAAACAAAGATCAGTTCAAAAAGAAAAAAACTGCGGATAGAACAAGAATTTATCCCGAATTGATGGAGACAAACGCAAGCGACCAAATTGGCACAATGCACCTCTGCGTGGAAGAGTGTGGGGAAAATATTATCGTCAATGCAACATCCCAATTTTCATATGAAGGTCAGAAAGCGGATAGTCACATTATAAGTCGAATAGACAGGAACTTTGCAAATATTGAAGAAAGAAAACGTGAAGCATTGTATAGTAAGGATAACAAAGAAGTAAGTCAAAATTCGGAATTAAAAGTGAACAAAAATTAAAAATAAATCAAAACCATCGACATAACAAGCCATGAAGTAGAATTTAATGGATTGTAATTGAATGGCCGCTAGTGGTATAGCGATTTCCTAAAGTGTAAAGCAAATTTGCCTTTTTCTCCAAAATGCCCTCTTTCAGTCACATTACAGGGAATCGCGATTTGATTGACTTTTCATTACTTCGTGGCTTGTTATATAGATGGATTTAAAATAATCCCTGCGTTCACGAAATCCGTGACGTTGCTAAAAGTTTAACGTTTATTCCACCTGAATGAATCGTTTTACACGTTTAGATTAAACTTTTCAGGAGAAAGAAAACTGAGTCAATCCTCGTTTAAATTTACCATTAAAGAGGTGGTCACGTTATAGAGTAGTCAACATAGGGAGGTTTTTCATTTGGCTTTCAACAGTTGACAAGCATTTCGTTCTGGAGTTGAAACGTTAAACTGGTTGTCTGATTTCAAACTTTTTGCAACGTTGCGAATTTTACGAACGCAGCAAATCCCTCAATCTTATTTGCAGGAGAAAAATCTACACGTATTTCGAGATCGAAACGACTATGCAACATACTCCACGAGCTCTAGTCGTAACACCACCAAACGACGCTATGGAATATTTAATTTTCAACAATATGGTGACTTTGTATTAGATGGCGCAGGATTGGCTTTGATGCGCTATTTAGTCTGTATTGAATTCAAAGGAATCGTCAAGACATTAACGCTCAACATAAATGGTAACCAGCAGCTTATAACACATAACATGTTCATTCACAAAGTTTCCAAAATAATTCTCAGGACAAATTTGTCGCGTAGTCTACAAAGTTGGAAAGCCGAAGATCATTGTATTGGATAGTCGTCCCTACAATTTAGTTTCCGTAGTGAAACTTCTTTTTACACAAACGGATGCTTCGTTAGGAGTCGTTAAAACAGAAATTTCAAAATCGTATTACTTTCCAACGGGTCATTTAGTTCATCATTGTTGGGCAAATTGTCCTTATTTTATTCACATCGATACGAAAGAGTTGGGGAGACTATGCCACAGATACTGGACGACAAGATTAGAAAGCATTTTGGGAAAGTATGGTCAAATGATTTTTAGGCATGTGATCTTGAAGGAAGCCGAGAAAGAAACGGACGATAACAAGATTAACGAAGAGATCAAATAAGAGATATCATACATAAATTTAATCAATTAATTGCAATTACTTTTTCTTTAAGCGGTAAAGAAAGATAGTTCAACGCTTCGTCCATGATGGACGGGAACAAAATTGTTTATGTTATTGTGGAGAACGAAAATACTCGTAGCATCAAGGATGAGCCTTGATTCCTGGGTGTGCAGAACATATTTGAGAAAATTATAAGTTCGCAACATTTTGCGTGTGTGTGTGACTACTACACTGTAGCAAGTTATAGCTCCGATGCCACAATCGACTTGTAACAGTAGTCATGATGCGGGATGCAGTTGCGAAGGTAGCCGATGAGATGCACCAAACTCGCTAAATCCCACGAAACTGATGAAGGGGCCTTGCTTCGTTAGAAAGCCTCATCAATGTGATGCGGTTTTGAATTTCTAAATAAATATGATTGGATCCAGGGCCAAAATACGTTAGTAGGCTGCAATAAGGAACTTGACCTGCCCTTGTGTTGGGAAGTAGAAAGAAGAGTTTATGCTGGCTCGTTATCTTGGATGCCAGAGTCTCTCACGCAAAAGTCTATTGAGGAAACCCTCAACTCAATTTCCTTGGAGCTTGTTAGAGATTTAATAGCAGTAAGACTGTCAGCTAATATTGTGGTATTGCTATGTATTTTCTTCAGACTTGAGTCGTGGCAACACCGCAGGCCGAGCTATTGCGTGTATCTCGGCCTGATGCACATAGGTTAGATTAGGTACAAGTGCCGCCAGGTCTACACCCAGCACACTTAGACCAGAATTTGGTCCATTGTGATGTGATACCACCGAGAGAATCGTGCCTCTACTAACCGCTTATGCTAGGAAACCAGCCAACAATATACCTATTGAGCAGTATTAGGCCCACATTTCAAAGGTCATCGGTATCGTAAAAATACCTTGAGCCCAGAACACGCCTCCGTTTCTTGGACAGGGCGGGAAAGTTATTGATGCACACTGTCTTCCTCTTCTTCGTCATCACAACTTCTGCAAAACTCGTTGTGATGAATTCGGAGTCTTCTTGCGTGCTCACCAGTAGGGCAATGCCCCGTTATTACCCATACCACATTGCGAATATGCTTTCTGTTTAAAGACAGTAGAATGTTAGAACGGGCATTGTCTAGTTTTGGCCAGATCATCATGAGGGGCAATTCTCAATAGTTCTTGATGTGGTTAGCACTGAGTCAAGTGATCGAAATGCAGGCTGACTATCAGTGAATAAAATGACGTCCCTAACAGTGACGACGTGACAGCTCCAACCAAGTTAGGGCTTCCAATATCGCTGTGACCTCTGCTTGAAGGACGCTACAGAAATTAGGGAGGCGGAAGGACAAATTAATATTCAATTCATCCGAGTGAATACTCATACCAACTCCCGCATCCGTCTTGGAGATGGCTCCAAGTATAGATTGCAATGGATCCACTGACTAGGTGTCTGTTACTACCCCAAAATTTCCTTGACAGGATCAAGCTACAATGGTTCCTGCCTAAAAACTGATTGGGAACAATGTAGTCAGTCGATGGGGGGCAGGTTAAAGTTGCGAAGAATCGATGAGTGCCCATTATACAGCGTTCGCCATGGGCCAGTTTCACCTAGGCGTAAGGCCGTGTCTGCAGCCATCCGTTGACCAAAAACATCCAATGGAAGCAGTCCCAGCACCATATCTAATCCGAATGAAGGTGTTGTGCGAAAAGCTCCTAAGTAGAGATAATGTCTTCTTCTTCTTTTAGCGGTGCAGAAAGGTGTGAGACTGCTGTGCATCCATGTGGACTCGAGATGAAGGTTTGTCGATGTTTTCGTCCGTGATGTCAAGGGACAAAAACATAGCTGCTGCGATAGGGTTTTCCCCACATTGATAACGGGGTAAGATCAGTGGGTGCCGCTAGGCATTGAAATAAATGGCCCACATCATGGTGAGTGTCAGCACAGTTTGGACAGATGGGCGCGAACAGAAGCCCGACCGAAGTTGGGCTAATGTTGCTCTGTTGGCTCTCGGGAGCCTAATCTCCTCAGGCGAGATTTGTGGTGGGCGCACTGAGAGGACTCTATTCGCACCTAAGCTCATAATAGACCGACTCACTTCTTCGGTGTGAATCGCTGCGATTGCAGCTCGGTATGTGTCTTCATCGTAAAGGTCCCTCTTGTATCCCTAGACCTCCTTCTCTAGGTCTCGTAAACCACTCCTAAAAAATAGCGTGGTGGAGGAATTCGGTCCATAAAATTGTGGTTGGGATGGTCCTCTACGAAATACCAACCTTTCTGATGGGTCAAAGATTTGCTATTTAGAGTAGAGACAGACAAGTTAAAGGTTAAGGTAAGGTGAAGTATTCCCTGGCTGGAAGTTCGAGATGCTTAAGTGCGAACATCCAAATGCCATGGGGTCCACCAACGTTCTGGGTGGCAGAAAAAAACAAAACGAATGCTGTGTTAATGTGCTAGGTTCAGGCAAAATTCCCCGACGTGATTACAGGATCTACGTGAATAGTTAAAAAAAATATTGTACTTACCCTTAACAGAAACGTTAGCACCGACTCCCGATACGGAACAAATGCATTTGCCGGTCGTTTTGAATCCGCCAACGATGCAATCACTTTTCCCAACGTCAACAAACTTTTATTGATGCTCACTCCCTCGCGGACACGATCACCCGACGAATTCCCATGACTGATCCGTTCACTTCCTGCCAAATCGACCAAACTAATTTTACTTCTTTTCGTGTGCTTTATTTTCTTGCTAACTCCCTGACAATCTTCGTCGATTTCCGACACGTTCATGACAATATTGAAAATCGAATGCGAGCGCGAGCTCTTATCGTTCATTCCAGTCGCTGCGGTGGCACGTTGACTATTTCCGACTGTTAGCCAATTTTTTAGTGATGCATACGAATCAACCGGATGTGTACTGAGATCGACGACATAGGGGCCGTAAATAGGATGTTCCCGAACGCGCAAGGCACTCTTCTTGTGCGGATTTGTGCTGGCACCTGTCTCGAGCTGAGATACGCAAAGCAAGTCGTGGATCTTCTCGTTGTAGATCTCGAAATAGCTTACTTCAACCTCGACTTCCATGGATGGCTTGAGAGTGCTGATGCGACGGAAAAGTTCCTTGCAAAAGCGAGGGATGATACCAGCCTCGGATTTCGGGTCGGTGTCATTATCGTCCATTTCAATGCCTGTCATGCTGTAACTTTTCCCCGACCCAGTCTGGCCGTAGGCAAACAAACACGCGTTGTAGCCCTCGAACGCTTTGTCGACCAGGGGGAGACCAATGCTTCGGAAAACATGCTCCTGACTGGCATAGTGTGTATCTTCGGAATTCACGGACCAGAACACATTATCGTACTGAAAATTATGACTAACTCCAGCCATGCAATCGGCGGTGGTTCCGGCCAGCACGGTCAGATCGTTGCCTTCCACATTGATAATGTTCGTCACGGACGGGTTGAGACATTCCTGGGCGTTGAGTGGTCGCACCCGGACGGCCACTTTCAAATTGCTCACTTCTGTGTCCTTGATCGGACGATGATCGTAGTCGGTGGACTTGACCGTTCGCCGATATGGTGTCGGTGTTTCAAACGAGACTTTCGAGAAACATTCGGGCGTTGCGGGATCACTGGATTTGACGCCACTTTTTGGTGTATTGAATTGCAGTGTCTTGGCTGTTAGTTTGGCCGGTGTCGAGCTGGAACTGGAGCTTTTCAGGTTGCGATACAGCGACGAGGGTGTGAAACATGCATTCAGTGCACTGGATGGTGTCTTGGGACGACTCTTGGCACTGGATGTTGGAGTTCGCGAGACTGACGAACAGTTTGACGAAAATGCTGTATTGTGAAGACTATCGTTGTCGGCCGTTGTGGAGCCGGATTTGTTGAAATTTCGGCGCGTAACATGCTTGAAAAGTGCACTCGAACTTGATCCCGAGACGTTTGGCGCGGGCATTTTGGTCGAACGCGAATTGATCGGTGTGTTTTTCGCAGACATGGCGGATTGGGGGATGTGCACTGAATATAAACAAAATGGATTTTACTTTGTTTTTGGCAAGATCCCGGTGTTTAAAAGGACATTTTTCTTATTGTAAATAGATAACACGCAAAACCGTTGACATTCAAATGACGCTATAGTGACAACAGACAAAAATGACAGTAAACTGCAGTACAAATGCCTCCGCAGTGCCTGCCATATGAACTCAGTCGATAATGCAGTTCAACTTAGTGCAAGAAAAAGAGAAGCATTCATATTTTACAAAGTATTTTCGTTGGAAGATGAAATTAGTAAACTTTTTAATTTCATTTCCTTAAAAGAAGATTTGTAAGTTATCTGATCTGTAATTTTGAAAGAAATATGTGTAAAATATAAAAGGTTTCAAGTGAAATTTTTCATTCTCAAAATTTTAATATTTTTCTATCTGGCAACGCTGTTTAAAAGATAACCTGCAATCTGCAATACTCGAACTCTGAATTGCTATCTCCTCTGACAATTTGAGCCGATAAACGTCACATAATTGATGAGATGTTGCCCGCCCGCTAGTGCTTGCTCTGACCGGAATATCGCTATTCCGAATCTTCTTTCTTGCCCTGTTTCTGACGTTTAGCGTGCGCGTAGCTCGCTACATTTGTGTGACGTGTAAAAAGAAGTATCTTTGTCAAGGGCAGAAATACATACTCGGAAACATCACAAACGTACCCCGGAGGGAACAGCAGCCAACCAGTGACTTGAAAAAATGGAGAAAACCGTTGTCCGCGTGGGAAGCAGCGATTCGTCGCTTCGACGATATGTGGCCATTGCCGCGATTGGGTTGATTGTGTTTTTCACTTTACCCAAATTGTGTGCGTCCCATATGCATCACGACCACGACGAAGAACCGCCCAGCTTTAAGTATACGCGACAGGCCAATGAGAAATTGCAGGAGCAGAAACAGCATCACGACGGTCATGAGCATCATCATGATCACGACCATGGACACCACCATCATGACCACGACCATGGGCATCATCATCACCACGATGGGCACGAGCATCATCACCATCACGACCATGATCATCACCACCATCATCATGAGCACTCGAACCATCAACAAACTCCACCGAAACCTGCAGGTGAGTATCTGAAGATAACCGACTGAATTGGTGGCACAACGGACATCGTCCTTGCCATAGAAACATTTTGGTGGCAATTGACCTATTAAAGCTTCTTGCAAACCTGTTGAATATGCAGGAGATTCGTTGGATTGCTAACTATCTAGCTGGTAGGCAGTCACTGAATTCCATAGCAGATGTTCTAATCTTGGGAAAATCAAAATAAGGGTTTCACACGGCGGAGTACTCTCGCACTCTGTTCAACATCTATATGGGCGGTCTTAAAACACCACCGGAAGGCATCGAACTGATTTCCTACGAGACGACTGTACCGTACTCGCCACTCCTTATTTGTTGCATAGCTTTTCCAAAGCAGAAACCTCACCATCTCAGCTTCAAAATCTGGTGCGACTTTTCTCACCATCTGTAGCTAATCCCGAGATATCTCGAGCTTCACCTGGAGTATATGATGACTTCAGCTTATCATGCGGCAGCTGTATGCGAAAAGATGCGCAGTAGGAACAGAATTCTTAAAGCATTGGCCGCTGGCACCTGAGGCAAAGATAAAGAAACCATCTTACTATGTCAAGCAGCGCCCAATACGTGACAACAATCGTCTACTTTCAAAACAGTATCTTGTTGGTTGCTCTTGAGAGGACAATCCAAATTATGATCTCATAGACTGATGATCAGTTGTGTCGAATGAAAAAGCAACAACAACGCTCTGGTCTCGACGATGAGACCATCCAAGATATAGCTGCCTGTAGAAATGAACGGACGGCCTACACCGCAGGCCGAGCAAGGCGACGCGACGACATGAAGCGGTAAAGAGAGAAAAAGAATAAAGGGCAGCCTTAATTCTTAATTTCCAAACTGCCACCAGCATATAAACTTGTTTCAATGTCCACTAACCAGTCGGTTTGATACAATTCTCTATAACAACACATTTCGCACACCTTGAAAACTAAAATCTCTCCATTTAACCAATTTCAGATATGACGACCATTTGGCTCCATTCTATGGGCTCGACCCTTCTAATCAGCGCTGCACCCTTTTTCATCCTCTACGTCATTCCTCTGGACAATACGGAAAAGATGAGACCACGTCTCAAAGTTCTCTTGGCTTTCGCCTCGGGCGGTCTTTTGGGCGACGCTTTCCTCCATCTGATTCCACACGCAACTGCACCGCACATTCACGACGATTTCGAAGCCGGATCACATTCCCATGACCATCATCACGGCGACGATGATCACGGACATTCGCACGATATGAGCGTTGGTCTCTGGGTCTTGTCGGGCATAATCACATTCCTTGCTGTCGAGAAAGGTGTACGTCTGATCAAGGGCGGTCACGGGCATAGTCATGGCGACGAGGCGCCAAAACCCGCGCCCAAGGCGGTGAAACCGGCGGCCGACGCCAAGAACGAAAGTGGCGACAAAAAAGGCGCCAAAAATAAATCTGAATCGCCCAAAGATGCTAAAAAGTCAGCAAAGAAAGCAGAAGAATCCGAGCCAAGCGGCGACGTTTCAGTGTCCGGATACTTAAATTTAGCTGCCGATTTTACACATAATTTCACCGATGGTCTGGCTATCGGTGCATCCTATCTCGCCGGCAATAGTATTGGTGTCGTCACAACGGTGACCATCTTGCTTCATGAAGTTCCTCATGAAATCGGTGATTTTGCTATTCTGATCAAGTCCGGATGTTCAAAGCGAAAAGCAATGCTTCTTCAACTGTTGACGGCGGTTGGAGCATTGGCTGGAACAGCACTCGCCTTGCTCGGTGCTGGGCAAGATGCGGCCGCTTCGTGGGTGCTGCCTTTCACCGCTGGTGGTTTTATTTATATAGCAACGGTAAGTGTACTGCCGGAACTACTCGAAGGATCGACAAAACTCGGACAATCTCTCAAGGAAATTTCCGCACTGCTAGCCGGTGTAGGATTAATGGTGATAATTGCAAATTTCGAATAACTTAAGCCTAGGAGTAATGTTTATCATCAGTTTCTTATTATGTAATACAGATGTTAGTGAATCGGTTTACTTTTTGTAGATATGTTTTTTACGTATCGGCATACATGTGGAGCAATTTATTGTTGAGTAAAGTGATTATATACTTATCTATATATTTTCTTGTGAAAGATTATCTGTGCCTGTTTATGTGCGACACAAGTTATAAGATGGCGATCAATAAAATGATTGAAATAAAGCGAATTATTTTTGTTTTAGTAGCGATTCAATAACTTTTATTCTTTTGAATCGAGAGGGGGTGTGGCAGCTCTTGGCCGGGTAGCTCCGGGACGATTTACATCGTTGAACCGGCTGCAGTAGGAGGTCTTCTTCCTTGCCTCGTCCTTTATACCGTTCCATGGCGTCGCGTCGCTCGGCCTGCGGTGTAGGCACATCGCCGTTCTGGCGGTAATGTCTGTCTCAGCGGCTGCAGTAGGATGGTAGGAGCATGTTTTATAAAGAATTCGAACCCACGATCCGGTAATTAAGAGAGGAGTGTCTTTACCCACTGAGCTACCGAATATCAACGCGAATGGTAGTAGATACTAAAAACATGTCTGTGAACGCAGCCACTCCCGTGGGGCCTTCCACGCTGATGTCAAGTTTATAACACGCTTAAAACGATTTTGTTTTGCTAATAATATTTATTATTATTATTCCTATAAGGGGATTTCAAAAAAGTTTGCTATTTATCGGTTTCGACCGGCAGATCATGAAACGGCACTTCTCATCAGATGTCGTCGCTAAGTGCCATGAAGGCCATGTACTGCGGGGGACGTCATTGCAATATAAAGAGTAAAATGACATCGATCGTTGCATTCCCCGTTGTCCAAAGTGTCGAAAGTTGTTAGTTTTCCTGGTCAAGACCAAGGAAGAATGCTGCTTCATTGCGATTTTCCCATAATGCTGCATTGCTGGCAGGACAATCAAATATATGGTCCACGTTGTGCGGTGCTGGCTCTGCAAGCAGGGCATGTGTTTGCGACGTTGTTATTTATCCGTGATAGGTCAGAGTAAGGTTTTGTAGACCATCTGGAACATAATTGAGCTAAGTTAATTCGAGTAACTCGTCGAGAGAAATGGCTGGTGGTTCGGTGCCAACTACGCGATTTGCAGATAGACTTCTGATGGATTTCCGAATTTCATTTGCGTGTATGTTTGTTAAGTTAGTTGGATTTATCGAAGGGAACTCGTTTGTATCTTTGCACTTCCCTTCTAGTCTAACTTGACGTGGTGGTGGGGAATTGTCCATAAGAGATGGTTCGGATGGTCGCTACGATAACATCAAAGTACTGTTTCGCGAGAAGTTCTCTGTGACTTTTCAGAGTCATCGCATTATTGTCTCCTGATGAAGATGATTCTGAGATGGCAGAGAACGGTGATGGTATGTAGTGCTGCATTCTGGGATGTTTGCATACATTTCCATTGCGTGTTATAGAGGTTATTTGTCCACACGGCTGCTGCTCTATAATTCACCGTTGATCCATCAATAGCTTTTTATAGGTAAAAAGTTTTAGGAAAATTTAAATTATTTTTGAACGGCATATACGGGCTGCACTAACTAATCGAAACTAAATTTAGTCTCACTCGCAAAAGATGGCGAGGTGCTTGCCAATCCATTATGCCTAGACAAGCGACTGTCTCTTAAATTTATCCAGGAAGAGAGAAGTCTTGTTATTGGGGTGATTCGATTTTCGTTTCGCTACAAAGTTTATATGGAATTCCTGGTTAGAAAAAAAGCCAGATTAACAAATTCAATTGTAATATTGTCCAAATAATCAAAATGTCAGATAAACCATTTGTATCTGCACATTCCACAACCATTTCGAATGAAAAGAAGTTAATACGCGAACTAGACTATGTTTGGGATTAAATCAAAGGGGCGAAACAAATACTCGACGGACCAGAATAATAACTCGCGAAACATAAGTTTCAAAATAGTCTATTCTTCGAAAGGTACAATTTACAAAAAATGTTAAAAGAGTTCAAAATTCAAAGATAATATTCAACGATCTAATAAAAAATACAAGTTAATAGCGAAAACGAATCAAAGTGTGAAATTCCCGTCTGAGGTCAAAAATACAATTCAAAAATACAATTCAAAAGGTATGTTCCCGGATGGGGTCGACAAATCAAGTGTGAATCCCTATGGAAAAGGTACTATCTCCAAAAATGCTTTAAGATAGTTTAAATTAAGAGCCGGTATATAAGCGCTCTATGTCGCTTACACACACTTCGGATTATTCTAGTCTAGACCTGCCCTAATGGGTGTACGGTCTGCCAAAACCACCTTCACTAGAAGCCGGGAAGCAGCAATACATGCACACAAAACGAGCCTATGAACATGTCGTATATACGTTGCACGATGCACTAACACAAGCACAGCGCATGTAAAAAAACCGTGTCTGCTCTGATAAAAATCGCGAAAACATGTGGAAAAATCACTTTTTGTCGGGATTTTGTTCTTTCACTGCATTCTAGACACTTTAATTCACGACACATTCCACTTTTCGCGACGAAAATCGACCGGGAACCAATACTTTTCGTGTAAAGTTTGTCGCGACCCAACCCGATTTGCCTTTACCGCAATGTAAATTTTCGATGTGAACAGGCCTATGATTTGGCGCTTAAGTATATGAACGTGTTCTGCTTCCGGGCTTTGTATAAAGATGGTTTTGGGTCTGCGGTTCGGCAGTTCACTGGTCTACGTTTACACATTTATCGAATCTAGTACATTCCCCAATTCTGCAGCTACACTTGGCGACCATCCATGACAGTTTTTCGTTTGTCAAACAGCTGTTTATAAGTTTACAACTTACAACACAACCAAGATACATTTTTACATAACAACAAAGCATCGGCACCTTCTTTTTTCTTTATCCTTCCAAGATGCTGTCCAGAACGTTGGCACGTTCTATTCAACTCGTTACCACAAAATTTCAACCGAATTCAACTAAAAACTGCATTCTCCCCGCCAGTATCTTTCATCGATTTCGTCACAAGAACACACCAAATACACCCCAATTCCAAGTCGGCCCGGCCAGCGGTATCCTACTAGCTTCGGGACTTTTATCCATTTTCAAAAAGAAAGATGACGACGAAGACTCGCCCGAACAAAAGCTGATAATGACCATAAAACGATCCATTCTATGCATTCAACGCGATGAGTTCGATAAAGCGGAACAGATGCTCCACTTGGCACTGCGTATGGCACAGGATATTCAAAGCAAGGATGGCATCACGTACGTCTATGACTTGATGGCCAATTTGGCGTTGGAACGGGATCAGCTCAAGAAGGCGGAGAAATTGTTTGTGGACGTCATGCGACGATTGTTGAATGATGGCTTTACGGATGATGATATAAAGGTAAACATGATGAGAGTACGGCTTCAAATAAATAAGTTCCTCTCCGCAGATGTTACATATTAGCTCTAAAATCGCTCATATAGCACAATTGGAAGGACAAATTGATAAGGCAATTCAGGGCTTTAAGTGGACGTTGCAAAAGTTGGAGGAAAAACTGAAACAGGTGCCAAATGATGACGAGTTGCGTGAATTGTGGGGTTTGACAAAGAACTGGTAAGTAACATGCTTAAAAGATTTCCTGAAATGCGTATTTGACACGCTATTTCTAGGTACGGTCAAACACTGATGGAAACTCAAAATTACATCGAAGCAAAGAAACATCTCACCGAAGCGTTTGCCGTTTTCACTGAATTCAATGGCAAAGCGAATTCGGAAGCCTTAACTATGTTGAATAATTTGAGCGTAGCTTGTACTTATGTAAGTATTTATCGACAGAAATTTTCGCATGAGAATCCAGTCTGAAACTCCCTCGAAGCACAAAAGCTAGAACAATCTATACAGGCTGTCCAAAAACAACAATTATTCCTCATATGATCTCCAGCAAAAAAGGTTCACGGGACATACGCCGAATTGTTAATCATTTTTCTTTAAATCATGCTTAAATGCTTATCACAGTGAACAATTTTTCCTAAATACAAACAGAACTAACGGTGTTAGTGTCGTAAGGTAAGAAACATTACAATAATTCAGTCCTACGCCCTTCTTCTTTTAGCGGTACAGGAAGGTGTGAACCGCTGTGTATCTATATGGATTCGATTTATAGTTCGTCGTCATTTTCGTCCGTTATCTCCAGGGACAAAAACGTGGCAGCTGCAATGGGGCTTTCCCATAGTGAGAGGGGGGTGAGATTAGCGGTTGCAGCTGGGCGTTGAAACAAATGGGCCACATCGTGTGGCGTGCCAGCGCAATTTGGGCATACGTTTTCTATGTTTGGGTCTATGCGAGATAGATACGAATTGAGGCGTGAGCAGAAGCCCTACCGAAGTTGGGCTAAAGTCACTCTGGTGGCTCTCGGGAGCCTAATCTCCTCATATTGTAAGTAGTCGATTGTGGTCACGTATTGGCATCAAATGTGTCTCCTGATGTAGGTGATCCTGGACAGACATCAGAAGGCACCCTGTGGCTGTGCGTAGAGCAGCATTTTGGCAGACTTGGATTTTATTCCAGTTTGTGTTACAAAGACCTTGCGACCAAACTGGCGCCGCAAAATCAGCCGCTGCTCGACCCACCGCTTCATAAGTGGCTAGCATAGTCTCTTTATCTTTGCCCCATGTGCTGCCAGCCAGTGCTTTAAGAATTCCTACGCCCTACGCTCCGATTGTGTCAGCCGACCAGCATGCTAACGACGCCTTTTACCACTTGCCTGGCGCAACCCTTGATAAGGCCCTCAAGGGTGACACAAACATTTTTCTGGGGGAACTCAATGTCAAAGTTGGGTCTGGCAATGTTGGCCTGGAACATCTAATGGGCAATAATGGTCTCGTTGTTAGGAACGAATACGGAGAACTGTTCGTAGAGTTCTGTAACTATCGTCAGCTTGTTTTTCGCGCGACACCCTGTTCAAACACAAGCTTTACCGCTTAGCAACCTGGGTATCTCCAGATGGCCTAACAGAAAACCAGTGACCGTATAGCCGTCTCCGAAACATGGAGGAACTTTCCCATGAACGTCAGGGCAAATCGTGGTGCTAATGTAAGCAGCAATCACCAACTTGTTATCGCTCGCCAACGACTGCGATAGCGTTGCACACAAAACGAACGAATATTGCCACGATTCAATGCGCAAAGATTAAAAAACCGTCCACAATACTTAGAGTTTCTAGCGCATTACACGAAATAGCTAATGCACAAACACCAGAACCTCCTTCAATTGATGATAGGAGGAACATCGTGAAGGACGCTTTTAGATGGTGTGCCGAAACATTTCCCCGTTACTTATGTTATCTTATGTTCATTGATTTCGAGAAAGCGTTTGACAGTGTTGACCGGGCTTAGATTTGGACAGCTTTACGTTGGAGAGGCATTCCATAGAAACTTATTATTATTTTCATAAAAAGAGTCCTATAGCGGATCCCAATGTCATGTCTTGCACAAGGGCGTTTTCCAGTTCTTTTGAGGTCAATAATGGAGTTATACGAGGCTGTATTTTATCACCAATGCTGTTTCTGGTCACCATCAACGACGTAATCTGCGACGCTCTACACAATCAAAAAAGAAAGAGTACGAGTATCAGATGGAAATTATTTGACTACCTTCAACATTTGGAATACGCCAACAACATTTGCATTCTCTCAAACAAGTCAGATAATCTCAATCAAGTAACGGATGCTTTGCTGCGTGAAAGCATCGGTTAATTTCAGCTTGAATTTTTATCCAAACTGCTGCTCCTTATAATCTCCAATTTGCCAAGCAAAAATTAAGCTTTAAAACTCTATAAAAACCAAGCCGCTTATCAAATTTAGATCCGTTTTTTACATAATTATTGGCTGTGGTAATCATTTTATTTCGGTGTTCCAGCTGCCGTAGTTCTGGAGAAATAACAGTTTAAGTTGTGTGAAAAAATGATTTTGTTTAATGTCAGTGGCTGCTAAAGTGTTAAGAATTTGGGGTATTTCCCGTACATCTTTTTTGGTGGAATTCACACGAGGAATAATTTTTCGCCGCGTTTAAGGTACGTTGTGCTAGACGCGGCCGCACGACTGCGACTCGCTTATTCCATATAAAAACTCGATTTTAAAATGAGAGAGAAACGAGTTTTTATATGGAATGAGCGAGTCGCAGTCGTGCGGCCGCGTCTAGAACAACGTACCTTTATGCGATAGCTTCTGGATACCCTGTATACATCTTAACAAAAAAATAAATCCAACGGCTTTCCTAAAAAAATATAATTTGTGCATAATTGGAATCAAATTAAATTTAGAGACATGCTATTTATGTTTTTTTTTCTCCTTCTGAAAACCTTGATTGGGATTTCGAATCGTTCCCTTTTTCAACTCCACTTCAACAAAATTAATCGCTTATTTTATTTTTATTTTCTAATAAAACAAACAGTTGAATGATTTGCCATCAGCCCGAAAATTTCTCGACGAAGCTCTAGAAATCGCCAAAGAATTACCGGATGCCGCCGAAATGGGTATGCTGAAAGCCAATCTGGGTCTTTTGTACTTGAAACAAGGCCTGCTGCAACAAGCCAAAGATGCATGTTCGTTTGCATGGCGTTTCGGTAAACGAATTAATCATAAGGAGATTGTCGACCAAGCGGACGATTGTTTGAACTTGATCAATGAGTTTAATAAGTAGACAAAGTGTTTGTTATGTTGAACTGATTGATAATTCGAATATGTAATTTTTTATGGTGTGTTTGATATAGAGAATTTTTTAACACTTGACTAAGTTATAAAACACGTTTTAAATCGTTTTTATTTACTTTATACAATTTTACAAGTGCAATAGATGTTAGACGATTTGTATCTCATTTTGTTTTAATCAATTACTGCCAGCAATTCAACATTCTCGTATTCACTTTCGATGAAAATTTGAAGGTTTTAGCTATCAAAAACACTGAAAAGCGTTAGATAATTTTCCCTAACTACACTATAATATATTTTTTAAGTCTTGTTCATATCAAAACACATTCAATAACTTTTTACACACAAAAATATCAATCTCAAAATATCTTATTTAACAGTAGTCAAATAATATTTCATGAGTTATTGCAGAAAAAAAAACACGAACGACATCATAAAAATACATTTACAAGTGGCCCTTAAATCGAATAGGAAGAAATACTACATACATACAAACATATACAAAATCGAACAAAAATTTAAGTAGAAAAATATAATAAACAAAATCTATATAGCCATATGTTTTATAGCTGAGCTCATTCGTATTTTAACTTTGTCTCTCTGACAGAGATGATGTTGAGGGTTCCTGTAAGAGGTACCTTGGAGCCTTGGTTGAGGATTGGTAGATTGGAAGGCTATTTCCACAGAAACTATGCGGTCAAACTGCTATTTAAGGAAGGAGGGATATATTTGTCGATAACAATATCATTCGTGTGTTGGATACACTGCTATCTCCTTCTCCTGCTATTCGAAGTATTTCCACTCTAAATAATCCAGGAATTCATTGGTTCAATTGTATCACCTGTACTTTGGAATTTTTCTTGATTGATTTCTTGCGGAAACACTTATCTCTCCTATCCAATCGCAAAACGTTTAAAGCTCAATGTTGATGGGTTCCTAAAGTTGTTAGAACAGCGGATTGTTTCCAGTCGTTATTATTTCGAATTATCTGTCCTTAGTATAGGTATTGCCGAGCAGGGTTTGTTTTTATATGTGTGTTTTCTAGATGTTAAGGAACCTACATCTCTTCCTGCCAAAGAACATTTTATTGTTAAGTTCAGGTCTCTATTTAAAAAAATAGTCTCCTCTTCTGGCTATTGTTTATATTTTGATTTTAAATCTTCCAATTAATATTGTATTTTAGTATTTATGTGTAGTCCTTTTTATATGTAATCTTTTTTATAATTCTTTATAATTGCGATATTATTTTGAGAATAATATTATATTTATATTACTTCTTGTGCCTTATTTTTGTTTTGGTTTTCAGGAATTTTCCTTTATCTCGTGATCAGATGTCTTCCCTGCCTATGAAAAGTTTCAGACTTTCTAGGAGCACTCCAGAAGGCCGTAGGCAGTATTTGAGTCAACGTAACGGCAGGCAAAATATGAGATAGTGCGACTTTTGCATGCGAAATGGGAAACTACTATTCCAAATAAAAACCCGCGGTGGAAGTATTGTCGAGGGAGAAATCTTTATGATTGATATGCTAAGGAATATGTCTTTAGTTGGATTCCCAGATTATGATTGGGGACCTGTATTGGTATTTTGTTAAGCTCAGCTGCACCTCGATGGTGGTTCCGTGAAAACTTTGGGCCATGTTCGCGGTCAAATTGTTGAAAATGAAGGCATCATTCGGATGCTGAAGTATAACTGTAGCCCCATGTCTATGTTGGATTTGGAGTTGATCCAAGTTCTTAATATGCTATCTTTTCATTTATACACTAATGAGTGTACGGATTCTCCAACGGATTCGCTGGGTAAACTCAGATGCGAGTTTGCCCGTAAACTTAATCTTACCCTTTATCCGGAGTAATACTTTTGTGTTATCGTAATCCATAATATGTTTATCTTCACGTTGGTGCATAACTAATTTTGTTCTATTGTTATTGTCCATCCTCGATGGGTTTGTGTGTTCCTTTATGCGTGTTAATAAGTGTCTACTTGTTGACCCATAGTATGCTACATCTTTATTGTCTCCTGCACATGTTTTGCACGGTATTATATTGGGGGATCTCATTGTTCATCTGGATATGGGAGGTGTGCTTCCTACTATTAGTCGGTCATTCAAGGGACGTCGGACTAACCTTGTGGAGCTCTCTGTTTTTGTATGCATTATTGAGCAGTATGAGGGGTCTTCAACCATGTCTCCTCATCGTAACGTAATGTTGCCGCAAGCTCCATTTCGTGTTGATAGAGATGTGAGTTCTGCTTGGGTACCCATACCATATCTAGTCGGGAGGGTTGCGTCTGTGCGGAAACTCCTAGGTACTAGTAAGGGGGCCCTTCTCTGTCGTTACATTACTCGTAATAATCAGCCATTTTTCTCATATCCTAAGGACCGTAAGGATCCTTTCCACAATTGGTATTGTGTTTCCATTATTTATTGTATGTCTTGTAGTACAGTATTCGTGGTGGGCGTTAGAAGTTTCAAGTTGCCTTTATGTAGTATATTGTTGAGGCCTGGTTGTCTCATCACGAAGCATATGGTGGATGGTCACGTCATTGATTATAGACGTAGCTATCCTCTATAGGGTACGTAAGGGGCAGGATATGGACAGGCTAATCGATGTGCTTTCTGTGCGACTCCGTGTTAAGGATCCTCTTATTAGTTTGATAAAGGTCTACTATGTCCGGGATGGCCGGGTTTATCCTAATGTGAGGATACCTCTTAGTACCGTCTCTGTAATTGAGACGATTTATAGTACTTAGTTTTTTTGTTCGTGTTCTTGTGGCTTGTATATGTATATTATTATTTGTAAGTATGTATATTGTTAATAATTTTTTTTTTGTTCTGGTGATCGTTGTTGTTTTATTCTGTTTGGTTCCTTGTGTCGGCTTAGTGTCATTGGGTAGGCGTTATTCATTATGTTGTGTGTTAGTAGCTTAGTCGTTGAGTTTCCTTTGTCATCGGATAACTCTTGTTGGTTGTTGTTGTGTATTGGTCTCTTTGTCTTTGAGTGGTCTTTTTCGGCTATCTCTCTTCATGTTGTTGCGTCTGCGTGTTAGTATTTTTGTGTGTTAGTATTTTTGTCATCGAGTTTTCCTTTTTCCAGGGTACCTCTTGTTCCTTGTTGTTCTGTATTGGTTTCTATTGTCTGTCGGTCTGTATTGTTGTTAGGTAGTTGGTGGATGGTTGTTTTTCACTATACCTTGTTCTTAGTGTATGTCGTAGTGATTTGTATGTGTGTTTAAGTAGTGTGTTTGTAGTTATTTTGTATGTATTTGTGTTGTTATCCTCTTTCATTTGTGATATGCTTCATGCTTGTGTATTATTTCTCTTTTTCCTAGGTATTATTTCTCCTCTCATCTATCTAGTGTTGGATATCTACTCTCTTTGTTTTCATTATGGATCGCAGGACTCTACCCTCGAAATTAGTTGTGGCTACTTATCTATCTATCAATTTATCTTGTATGAAGCAAGGTCTCCTCCATCTTATTTTTATGCTCTTGAAGGAGGAAATGTACGTTACAAAAAGGGTCATATATCTTGCTCACCATAAGGAGCATTTGCTCATTTTTGCATCCAATGATCGGTGGATTTCCCACTTGATTCATCGGATACACATTAATAGCGAACGCGTTCGTGAGAATAACTTGAGAGGGGCTTACGTGAATTGGAAGAACTGTGTGAGGAGGTATAGGAATTCTTGTCATATGAGGCAGTATTGTAGTTTCTTCAAAAATATTATCTTGACTGTTAAAGAATTTTGAATTTTTTAATTTAAAATAATATATTTTACTCCTCGAAATTAAATTAAATATTTTATTTGAGAGATCATATGTGAGATCTAGTTATGTTAATTATACATTTGTATTGTATTTTTTCATAAGTTGCTTTCTAAGGAATGTTAATTTGTTTTAGATGTATCTAAGTTATTGTATAGCTATTTGTTTTCAATAAATTTTATTTAATCATTTTAACCAGTTTAAAAAGTATTAAGTTTTGCCATTGGTAAGTATCAATTTGTTGTTGTGTATGTGTTGTTTCTTAGGTATTGCTTTCATCATTCTTTCCATGTACTTATTCGTTATGGAGTTGGACTTATCACTGCGTTGGTTTGAATAATGCCTATTTTTATCTGTATCTGATGAACTAATATGTATGTATTATAAATTTTATAGAAACAGTTTCAAGTTAACTTATTTTGTTCAATATCAAAGGAGGGGCACCCAGACGCGTTTCGTCCTTGCCCATGGGACTCCATGGGACGAACCTACCTTTGTATAAGAATAAAGCCTTACCATGCTTTAGTGCAATAATTGTATCGACTATTTCGGTTTTAGTTGAGGCAGTTGATATTTGCGTTATACGATAAGCCTTCAATCGACGTGATAGAGGCTGTGGATTTGAAACCCAATATACATTGCGCAGTAAAGAAGAAGTGCAAATATGTGCTTCAGAAAGACACGGAAACTCACACTTCACCAAGAGTTCCTAGAGTGCCGGACCCCGACCGGTTAAAGTGGAGACGGGGGTGGAGGAGACTGCATCTCTTCAGACCTCAAAAAGAAGCAACCGCATTCTCCAAAAAGGAAAGCAGAGGATCTTCAAAAAGGAGCGAAGCGAAATCGTCAACTGGAAGAGAGCCCAAATCCATGGAAGAGGGTTGAACCAAAACGGGGAACCAAAAAATGCGAAATTTAGGCAGTTGACAGTAAGAACATAGACGCACTGATGATTTCCAAACCAGCAGGGATGACCTACACAGAGATCCTGAAAAGCGGTTAGTCCGAACCAGGACTAAAAGAGATGGGCGAGAACATTTCCCGCAATTGCCGAACGCGAAATGGGAAACTACTATTCCAAATAAAAACCCGCGGTGGAGATTTGATAGATAGAAAAGAGATTCCAAGTGAAACATCAACTTGACGACGTGAAGTCACTAAGAAAGGCGTACGGTGGCACCCAAATATCAACCATTTAATCGTTGTCCTTTACCGAATGTTGATAGTAGCTACGACCGACCTTACCCTCCTTGATGATACTATATACGGTATTCAAGTCGCTGTTCCGTGCAGCTTCCTTCGCCATACCAAGAAGAGTTTGCATACATTCTTTTCTCACGACGTACACTGTGCCGGACTTTTGGCTTTCGAACGATACGGAGCTCGATGTTGTGACGATTCCGGTCAGTTGACGATGCGAAACGCACGCATAATTAAATTTGAGATGCGCAAGCTGCTGGCATACACATCCTCTCCTTTGACTCGCCTTATACGACAAGCCAGGAACACTGAGGTTTATTCTGCCCCCACACCACAGGGGTTTTACTCGGATACTGCGGAAAAGTAACGCCCCGTGGATGACATAGGAATTGGCTTGAGCCGTTCAACCTATGAGGCCCCTCCTGCATAGCTAAGGGTCCGCAGTTTTGCCACAACTGAAAAATATATAGGAATCGGTCGGAGCCTTTAATGAGCAACAATTCTTAATAAGTTGCCTTTTACATGCACTCCTGAACGTTATAGTGGATTTTGAAAATTTACTCCACCGGATTGGTCGCTTCGCCGAGTAACAGAATAACTATTGAAACAATTCACAATGAGCAGAATTATAACCATGTGTCTTTGTCATAAAACATTTTTCTCATATTCTGAATGAATTAGCGCATTTTAGAAATTTGGAGCTATTAAAACATGCGAAAGACTTACAATAAGTTAATTTATGCATACAGTAGTTTATCATACTTTTGAACTTATTACCGTATTTTAGTGGATTCCATCTTTCGCCTGAATAACTTCCACCATCATCAGCGACTGAATGACTTCAATAGCAGACGATTGAAGATTCTTGATAACTCGCGAACTATTTCATGTACAATTTTGAAATTCAGCACGGTCGTAGACCTAGGCCACTTTTGGTGAAAATTTGAAAGTTCTATCTATCAAAAACACTAAAAGTCGTTAGATAATTTTCACTAACTACACTATAATATATTTTTTAAGTCTTGTTTATATCGAAACACAATGATATCACTTATACAAGTGGCTTCAATAACTTTTTACACACATTGTATACAAAAATATCAATCTCAAAATATCTAATTTAACAGCAGTCAAAAAACATTTTATGGGTTATTGCAGAAAAAAACTACGAACGACATCATAAAAAAACATTTTACAAAATGTGGCCCTTAAATCGTCTACGAAGAAATACTATGTACATACAAACATATAAAAAAATCGAACAAAAATTTAAGTAGAAACATATAATAAACAAAAAGAATATTGAAACATCAAAATAAATCAACAAGAATGCATTATGGCTCTTCTTAGGTTAAATGCGTCGCTATTTAGCTCTGTGTATCGTCCTGAACATCATCGACCGGCAAACATTACATTTCGGCACTAGACGACATTGTTGTTGAGTTGTCGAAATTGATTGCATGATAATGAGTGATCATGTAATCGTGATAGTACATCATGATACACAGTGGCTGGCCTAGAATTATCGATGCCCATACGACTATGTTGCCCCATCGCGCGCCAAATTTTTTCTCCATTAGTTTCGAGAAAGCCGACAGGGGAATTTGTCCCATCATTCCGAGAAAGGCCCAAATTTTGAAGGTGTTTAGTGGTACGCTAACCTGAAATTTATCAAAAAAAAAAAAAGAAGCAAAATTCATAAATTAAGAGTGTGAAAAGTCTCTCGATAATTTTAAGCGCTCCGGATAACGGGTGCACTACACCAAATGAGAGAATTCTGTAAATATACTAACCAAGTACTCGTGAAAGAATGCACTTATGAAAAATACTATAACAGATGCCACTTTACTATTGTATCCTATTTCGACAATTGGTATGTACAAATGACGAAGGCACCATCTAGAAAGAGGGAAACAATTTATAAATTATTTAAAGCAGCAGACCAATCACACTTACCTGTGCACCGGCATATTCCACGTACGCCAAAACGTATCAATATTATTAGCATTCCACCAGTCACAATAGAAATTCCGATCGGCAAAATGCAATAATTCGCCCATCAAATTTAGGAAAGAGTGAAACATCAAATAGAAGAAAGACAACCACACGAAATGATTGGGTATCTAAGCATTTTCGAAAATCTAATTTGAATTACTGAAAAAAAAACAATGATTCGATCGTTTTTACTTACTGCTAATTTCAACAGTCTTTCCGTTGCTTTGGGTACGTCCATCTGTGAGAATGGTACTAGTGAGTTTTTGACTGATGGTATCAACCATTGCTGAAACACAGCCATGACGACATTGAAGCCGATCAACACTTCCAGGATTCGTTTAATGAGGAACCGTTTGCGTATTCTGCAGGGTAAAACATGAAGTAAATCAAACTCGAGTTCAGAAGTTTCGACTGTACATTTACCTAGATGTCCGCGGGAAATTAAGTTCATAGCACAGCGTTGGAGCGTGTAGAAAGTAAAGGAGATCTTTCACGGTTAAGTTGTCCGGGTATTCCACTAGTTTTTGCTTAACGATTCCATTCTCATCGTGATGCGCATGGGGATGTTCTGGAGGATAGAAAGGACTATTAGCATTCTGTTTTGAATTCAATGGGTATGGGAAAACGATGTCTATCGAGAAGATCGCGGCTAGATATAAAATTCTCACTCACTTACTCCTCAAATTAAAAGTTCTAATTATTGGTCGATACGATTAAAACAATTTGGTAAAAATGTATGATGTTGTTGTAGCGGCACAAACGGGGAAACGTTGAAAAAATGAACATGGAAGGCATCCCGTCCTCCAAGTCGAGGTTGACGAACAAAGTTGCCTTGATTGGTAGAAGTTATGGTAAGTGGTGTTAGCTGCGTGGGAGCAGCTGGACAAGCGCAAATATAGGGGCTCCGCAAGCAGGGCAGATGTTACGGACTCCATTGTCTATTCGTGAATTAAGTCGCACATTAATCCCCAAAGGGGCCATAATATCCTGGTTGCAAGACTACCGGCTCTGCTCGCGATTAAAGGTAAATTTTAAGAAGTTTTGGCTGATTTGTAAACAGCATTGCAAATAGTGCAAGAATGGTGTACGGGTAATGAGCTATGTGTTAACCCAACTAAAGCTGCGGTGATGCCATTCAGTAGGAAGAGAGCGCTTACGACACTCAAGTGTCCCTCAATGTACAACTGACAATTTACCATGCCAGATAGTGTATCTGAGGGTCCTCTTGATAAGAAATTACTCTCAGAGAAAGCTATTGAGGCCTTTTGGATCTGCAAAAAACTATGCTGGAAAAGCTGGGAGAATCAAACCCTATTTATAATCTTCTGGATATACCAGACAATTGTCAGACCTGTGGTGGTGTGGTGGAAAAGAGCTTCCACCATGGACGACAAGTTACAGCTGGACAAAATTCAGAGACTGGCCTGTCTATTTGTCCTTGTGGTGTTTATCTTAAACCCCACAGCCGCCATAAAAGTTCTGCTTAATCTTCCACCGCTCCACATACATATTGAGGCAGTGGCTAGACTAGCCGTTAGTAGGCTTAATGCTTATGATATGGCATGTCCACTGAACTCAGTGCAGCTAGGATAGATAAGTAGCAATAACCTGGCAATAACCTACCGAGTATGCCATATCTGGTAAAGACTTTACGATTCGACCCTTCTTTTGATGCTGCGATCTGGGCGAGAGCGAATGGACTGATCAGATCAGAGCACTCTACCCCAGTACGATTATACGAGTATTTTACACGGATGGCTCAAAGACCGTTACAGGTTCTGGCGCAGGAGTCAGAGGGCCAGGTATCAGTCTATTCATTCCAACGGGTATGTATCCGACCGTGTTTCAGGCAGAAATACAAGCAATTGAAGTGTGCGGACGAGAATGTCGTCAGAAACGTGACTAAACAAATAAGAAAATCGCCAAAGCCATCTCTCACTGGGATGCACTTCTAGGACTTCAGCAGGTCAAGCTTAATCGTATTATCGAGAGAAGTAATCCTTTCAACAGTATGGCAATAACACAATAGACCAGCGGTCGCAGTGCCTATGGCATCCAACAGCCAATGTCCTTCTCTAATCAAATCTAAGTTGCGGCCACCATACGAAGCAGAGCGAAGGTTGTGTCATGGCCCATTGTAGCTGTTGTTCACTCGGAGAGATAACTGGATGGATGGATGGACGCATGGATGTTCAATTTACCGGTTTTGTCAATGGTAACATCAAGAATTTTGGCGACTTGTAGTTAGTTGTGTAGTTACGAAGATATGTCAGTAGTAGCGTATGCCTGAGTGAGTCAAACGCCATGGATGGTGCGCTTGCATGGCTTCGGCTGCTTATTTCAGTTGAAGATTTTAGACGTGAAAACATTAAGAGTGGCGGTTGTACTATGCATCTTACGGAAGCCGTGTTAATGATTGGCAAGATTGATGCATGTGTTGGTAGTACTAGCGCCTCGTCAACTTTACCACAGACTACTTCGTTGGTGGTAACATGACGCCGATTCGAGGATCACTAGCTGATTGGTATTGGTGTTGTCACAGCACGACCATTGTGCACTGTGTAAATCCTTTTGCCCTAATCGCAGCTCATTCACGAGCCAGGATTAGTTTCGATGCCGGCGCATATAAGTAAAATTTGGAGCAACTAGGCCGGCCAAGGTTGCTTCATTGGGATAAAAACTGTAACGAGTGATGTGTGCAAATTTTCTGTTTCCCCACTTGTGCCGAGGGGGTTGTAGCGATTTTTGACCATGCTTGGTAAGAATAAGTGGTTTATGGACATGACCCAATCGCTGTATGGATCAAATTTATAATAATTGGAAATGCATCTGGGTATGATTTGATGATTTTCGTAATGTTTAACAAAATTGATTCTGAGTAATTATGTTTTGAAAACATTGTGAATGGAGATTCTCAATTTGCGGATTTTATATACATATTTAAAGGATTTTCTTTAAGGAAACCAGTATCATTAGTGTATCGTCACTTGTGAGCTATACATGTACTTACGTAGTTCCGCTATTGATATACTCGGTCGTCGACTCTTCGAACGACTCTCACGTAAACTGTGCCGACACCATAAATTCACTTGTACATAGCTCCAGATTTTCATGAACAGTACCGAATACAAAAAACAGACGGCCGATGCACCCACTAACAAAGAAAAATCAATTTATTTCAATTAACCAGATCAAGTCAGTCCACGATACTTACTTAAACTGAATGCATGCCCCTTGATATGAATAACAACCATAGGTATCATTACTAAAACAATAATATTCACAACATGAGCAAACATGCCAAAGCTCTCAGCAACAATGTCCTGTGAAAAAAAAAAGAAAACAACAAAACGATATTCAATTTAAATCGTAATAAAAACAGATAGTTAAATATTCACTATACCAAGAATTTGAGCGTATTTCAAATGTCACAAAATAATGTGCAAATATCATCCAATCTCAAATTCAGATCAAAAGGTTTGAAGAAAACAGTGTGTTGCTCCCAGAGGAACGGAAGAAACATACAATTTAGAATTTAGAGTTAATGAGGACAGAGTGTGTCCTCATGTGGTTAGTTAATGATTTCGGTTTAAATACGTACAAATTTATGGCGCTTATTTGGTCTTAAATTTGCATTAATACATACTGCTGCTAAGCCCTTTTCAAGTAGTAGACAAATAGTAATGGGCACAATAGAATCTGAAAGAAGTTCGATTTATTGATTGGACGATTTTATGTAATCCTGTTGTAATACTTACAAACGAAAAGAATCATCGAAGGATGTCCTTCGCCTTCATTCCTACCACTAAGAACAATGTACCATTGAATGGGATCAATGCGGATGCCATATCTAGAATAAAAATTCATAAATTCAAAATTTGTTTCGTTCAAAGGTTTTCTGAACGCCCCAGGAATCTGGGAATCACGTTCATCCAAAAGCTCCTTTTACACGCTACGGTGCGCCAACCGGTTCGCCATGCCTTTCGTCATACGAATCACAGTGTAAATTGTTGTTTGAAGGCGTGATTGCATTGCTTAGTCCAAACAGAAAGAAAGAGAAGTCCGTATGACGGCCGTAGCGTCTAAAAGGCACTAAAACAACAACCAAAAGATGATCAGCAAAAAATTTACGTACTTTATTAAGTTCTCCAGAAACAGACGAAGTCCTCCCATGAAGAGCAACAGAAAACCCCAATTCAC
The DNA here is from genome assembly GCA_949715475.1 of Microchrysa polita. Lineage (NCBI taxonomy): Eukaryota > Metazoa > Arthropoda > Insecta > Diptera > Stratiomyidae > Microchrysa > Microchrysa polita. The sequence goes on from OX454415.1 coordinate 1,146,846, forward strand.
CAATCCGGTGAAATTGTTGAAACCAGAACTCCACGAGAAGAGAGAGTCCCGAGGCCGATGACATCTGTAAAAAAAGAAATTAATTTCAAAATTAGATTCTTTTTATTTTAAATGTTTTATTTCCGGGGTACAAGGATGAATATCACTCACGGCTTATCCCACTGTTGTTTCCGCTGCTTCTGTTCAATATTCGTCACTTCGTCGGCACGTGTTTGACTTTGTGTTCGGCGACGCGCCGAATTATTATCATCTGTGTCCGTTGTTAAGCTGTTTTGCGTTTTTCGACGCTTCAACTTTTCGTCTGTATTGTGCGTCATTTTCTCTCAACTGAAATTTAAAAGCAGACATAAAATTGAAAAAATACCAGAAATTATATGATTTATTGAAAAATATTTACAGCTCCAAAAATCTTGCTATGCATATATTTTGATAATAGTATCACGGATTTATGGCCGTATAGATAAGTACTAATCGCATGCTGGCGATAAAAAATGATTGGACATGCACTCACTACACAGTGTAATCTCCGTATAGTCAGCACTTACTAAATGCATACAGCACAGTCCATAATGTGGATGATATGCAATTATTTTCGGTTAAGTAATCATTACGCTATGGGGTGGCTTTAGTGTTATTTAGTTGACGGGAAATAAAAAAAATGTCTTGACAAAAAGTAAAAATTTGTTATTACAAAAAAATATGCGGTTTATACAAGAGGAATTCTTTTGGGCAAAATAAGCTTCTATGTCAGCACACACACGGCGAATCCATGGATTTTATTGAATTTTCGTTCTGTGAAATGATCAGATGAGATAAAGCGACGGATACAACTAGCTAATCAGTGTTATTTATCAGCCCTCCCAATAATGAAATCGAAGCTGGCCCGTATCGAGACCTTCGAGGCTCTTGCGAGGGAGGCGTTTTGGCAACTCTTGGCCGTTTGTTGTAGCAAACGGATGTGGTCCGCCCCGGAGAGGATTAGAATTGCAATGAAGCAATGGTTGCCAGTAGGACCGCTAAAAGAAGAAGAAGAAGCTGGCCCGCAGGAACACGAAGCTCCACGTGTATAAAACGATCATCTGACTTGTGCCATGCTATGGCTGCGAAGCATGACTCTGAAGATCTGCGGACATTCGAGCGAAAGGTTCTCCGAAGAATCTTCGGGGCCGTGCCGAAAATCGTGAAATTGAAGCGACTGCAATGTGCGGGACATGTATCTCATGCGGAAAAAGGTTATGAATATGCAACGAGTGGACGGAGCTACATTGCGTGGACGACCGAGATCTCCATGGGAGCAATCAATAGGTGAGGACGCCCATAATAGGGGGGGGGGGGGGGGAGGGTAAGTATGTTTTGTGTCATCAATAGAAATACATTTGAGTGAAATTTGGTTGAAATTGGTGCCTAATTTGGGGAGTTGGGTTTGTATGGCAGCCCCATGACCCCATTGTTTTACTTTACCGATTCAAACATACAAACTGCCTGCAGCAAAAATAAGCATTTGTGCGAAATTTCAGCTTCATAGCTTTTAAATTGGCCGAATAAAACGCGTCGCAACAGACAGACAGACATCGCCCAATCGACTCCCCAAGTCATGCTGATCATATATGTATACTTTTTATATGGTCGGAGATGCTTCCTTCAATACGTTACAAACTTCATGACAAAGCTAATATGTATACATATAATTTGACTTGTTACTCTTTAGGGAAGCTGTGTCCTTTGTTGCGATACATATTTAAAAATTTTGGAGCGGACTTGTCTTTCCTTTTTCGTAAATATTTTGAAAACTCCATGGTCTTAAGTATATAGTTTAATTTATTTATTTATATTTTATTTAAGTTCATCCACATGCGGATTTGGATTCTGACAGAGCGAAAATCCATGGATTTGAGTCCATGAATTCATCGACGGCAATCCAATCCATTTTTATACAATTTGATAAAAGTGGATTTGGATCGGATTGGCCGTGTGTGTTCTGCCTTAGATCTTTCTCCTTTTTTAGAGATATTGTTAACGGTTTTTAAAATACAAAATGAAAATATGATCATAATTGCAAAATTTCCATAAAAAACGGTAAACACTTAACAGATACATAGGAAGAATCGGTGAACTATAAATTATTTCGCAACATATCCAAATTAGCTGATAAATCGAGGCTCGCTTGTAATAATTTCGGGTTGTGTATGATGCGGCAACAACTGCAGCGGCTCAATGCATTTAAAATGGGTGACGTCATGTTGGCAACAAAAGCCTTACGCTACCAACATGACGTCACCCATTAACAATGCATTGCGCCGCTGCCGCTACATCATATTTATTTCCATCATCAGGCTGGCTCAATACATAATGTAGATTGGTTAATGGGAAAAATTAGCGACACACAGTTTTCAATATTCAACATTCTAGCGAAATTATTTAAAATTAAAACGTAGTTTGCCCTAAAACTCGAATATTTCAATATCATGGCTGATGTCATCAAATTGGCATATTCTTAATACTGAGCTCGTCCAATAATTGTGGAGAGTGGTATTCCTTTTTTTACTTTTCATTTGATCAAAGCATGTTTAAGATTAAATTTACAGATTGCTTTTAGTTAATGCCTTCTTTTAAAAGTAAAAAAAGTTACTAAAAAAATTAGCGCATTGTTGTAGTTCAGCAAAAGTCACAAAGAAAAAAATATTTTGTTCAATTAATTTGAAATAATTTCAAGATCTTAAAGTTATATTTTTCAACTTTTTGGAATGTATATTTGGCCGATACCTAATAGTCCAGTCATATTAGCATTTCAAATAGAAAAAAATAGAGTAAGGCTAATTTTTGTTGTTTTTGAATCAGTGGGTTCCCAGGAAGGTTAAACTCATTTTGCTAAAAAAATGTTGATCGGAAAGGTCCTAAAATACCATAAATACGAGGACAATTCTAATTGTCAAAACTTTTCTCACTTTTCGGAACCTATAATAGCTGAATATTCTACGATTAAATTTGTTAAGAAAAAATTGATCGGAAAGTTCTGAAAAAGGATATAAAAGGATACTAATTACACTCTTTGATCGAACGTGGGTATGCGGAGTATCATATTAAAGAGGACGTCGATTACATTCCATATCCGGCGTTTATTACTTGTTTCAGGGAGAAAATTGGGCTCAAATGAAGAATTTTCGTGTTTGCCGTATCAATATTTTTCCAAAGCCGTAATTTTCCATTTAAGCCCGAATTATTATGTCCTTTTTCAGAGCTTTCCGATCAATTTTTTTCTTAGCAAATGTAATCGTAGAATCTTCTACTAAAAGTGAGAAAACTAATGACAACTTGAAATATTCTCGTAGCTATGGCTATGGAAAAATACACGGAAAACACGATAATTTTCCATTTAAGCTCGATTTATTCAGTTGAGGGCCCTTGAAACAGGAAACAAACACCGGATATGTAATGCACTCGACTTCCTCTTTGATATGCGCATGCATGCCCACCTCGGGTCAAGGATATTAAATAGTGTCCTTTTAGGGACCTTTCCGATCAAATTTTTTTCTTAGCAAAATTAGTTTTAGATTCCTGGCATCCTACTGAATCGAAAACACCCAAAATTAGCCTTACTCTATTTTTTTTCTATTTGGAGCCCTGAATGGGGATATTTTGACTGGACTATAAAAAAAAACTGATACACTATTTAGAGATGCAATAACAAAACCCCATACAATAAAACCAGTTTAAACTCAATTTAAAAAATCCAAAATAAAAAAAAATCCTGCGATAACTTATCACAAAACCTACTGACATAAGTTCAGATCTGTAAAATGCTTTCTCTATCACGCCCGACAAAATAATTGTAGATAAGGCGCTCATAAATTCGATTGCATAAAGTCGTTCGCTTTTTTCATTAAATTACGCTAATTAATAGCTATTACTACTTGACGACCAAAATAATCTTCATGGACCCCAGCCGCCGCAGAGTCCATTCAGAAATTCAGTGATCATCACCGCAAAAAAAGTACTCACCCACTTTTGCACCCAAGTGTACTTTGCCCGTGGCCTAGTCCTCAGGAAGTCGACCGGAACCACAAATGAAAAAGTCAAAATACAATGTTGACAGTTTACCACCCACTGCCTCTTCTCTCTTTGTCCGGTAGGAAAATCCGTGATTTTAGCCGGCTGAAACTCGAACTTTATCCAAAATTATGGGATCATAGTCCAATTCATCAGTCTGGGGATTGATTGATGCAACATACACGTGAAGGATTCCCTATTCTGTCCGCTGATAACACATTCGAGTCATTTCACTTGCACTATCAACACACACTAACGGAACACTATGTAGTAGATGCCGGCACTTTGGACACTTGGCGTTTCGTGTTATGACCGCGAACTTGTCTCGCGATTGCAGCAAAACACACTTTCCGAAATATATATGTTAAGCGGCCGCGATACCTACACCCCGAAACGTAAATGACTGATGATTAAGACGAAAGACGACTAGCACCAGACGACACGCGGATGAAAATGAAATGCGAGTTGAAAGTTGTCAACAGAACGTATCGGTTAACTGGGGGACAGGGGGACAAACACAGGAATGTTTATCAAAAAAGTAAAGTCGCGCGATGGTGACAAGAGCGGATTTGGATCGGCTGTTTTCGCGAAGTGACGCGATAGTAATCGGTAGGAGTGTGAAAGCTCGTCGGGTCGGTAAATTGACTATGTGACACGAGAGGGCACTGAGAAAGGCGGTTTGGATATGTGCTAAAAGTTATAAGTGTCGATATGGTAGTGCTAGAGAAACCGTTTTGAATATGATTTCCTATTCTTTAGTCTATAAATTCCGGCCTTGAGTTGATAGGAATTTCTTTTGTTCTCTTCTAATAAGTAAAGGGAATTAATACCGTACTTGGAGGCGTGAGACTTTTGGATAGAATGCAAAGTGGCAAACATGTGAAAGAAATAAATCAGTGACGTATGTATGTATATCAAATCGAGCACGATGTGCAAAAGGTAAGTCAAATTTTGTTTTCAAATTCAATTCGGGGTATGTAGGGTCACCATACACGGATGCATGGATTTCTCCGTCTCTCTGGTTCCTTTTAACCCCTAGTGGGCGACCCCATCGGGTTCGTAGCATTGAAGCCGACGGGCCTATTGTACTATCGCCCTGGTCATCTGTGGGCAGGACTATGCCTGACGATTGAGCTTGATCGTGCTAAGAAATGAGCTGAGTTTACTGATTGACGTCGGCGCGATGTCGTCCGTGTCTTGATAGGCCACTCCAAATTGTGTCCAGTTTGTACAGTGCATTCAGACAACACTGAACCAGCCTTGACGTAACGGTGTACTTGGTGAGTGATTTAATAGCCGCTTGGCTGTCTGAGAAGATAGCTATTCGTTTATTTACATAGTTAGCACGCAAACATAGATTGGCACAGGTTGCAATTGCGTGCACTTCTGCCTGAAAGACAGTATTGTGGCGCCCCATAGGTATAGATACCCTGTGAGCTGGACCAACCACACCTGCTCCTGAACCTTCGGTTGTTTTGGAACCGTCAGTAAACTATATTATGGTCTGTGGGTGCAGCTTAGCGAAATCAGGTGTATGTCTACTGGGTGTAGGTGAAGTAACACCTCTAGAGCGCTGCTAGGGCAAGATCGGAGTGCACCGGTGGTAATGAGCCATGATAGTCTCTGTACCTTGCCTAACACAGACTTACCCTCCGTAGTCAGGGCTCTCTTCCACCAGACCACAGCACCGTAGTCTAGAGTGGGTCTAACTATTGCTCTGTAAATCAAGAGCATAATGGAGAGTTTTATACCCCAGGTTTTCCCTACGAATTTCTTGCATGTCCACAGGGCTCTGGTGGGTTTTTCAGCCGCCGCTTCGACATGCTTTTGCCAGTAAAGTTTACTGTCGAGGATTACCCCGAAGTATTTGACTTGATTCCCAATTGGTAAATGGGTATTGTACATTATCGGGCGTCTGAGTTCATCCCGATTTCTATTCCTAGAGAATGGTATGATGATCGCTTTGGATGGGTTCGCATTACACCATTCTTGAACTATTTTTAGTGCTGGTTCGAGTAAGTCAGGTAATGTTTTCTCAAACGAACCCTTTACCACTATAACCACATCGTCGGCATAACCCTGCACGGAGAAGCCATTGGATGTGAGCTTCCACAAAAGTTCGTCCGCAACCAGACACCACAGGAGGGGCGAGAGTACGCCCCCTTGTGGGCAGCCTCTAGTAACCTCATCAAGGAGAGATAGCTAGCTCCTCTGGGACACCGCGTTGGGTGGCTTCATCTTTGCCATCCCGTGGCTTTTCGGAAGTGCTAGCCTTCCCTTTTTTCATATTGGAACAACTCGAAGCAGTGGATGCCACCTTTGCTCCGAGAGTGCTGATTGTTTTGGTTGTTTTGGTTTTGTTTTTTTTTTGTCGTATTCATGTTTTGTTCTCACGAGTGGCTAGGGAAAAAATGGTACACCGAAGCAGTGCCCTGCTTTACTCCGGTAAGGACTTCGCTATCCTTGGATATAGACCCGGTATCCAAGGAGCTCCGTTAATGATGATCATTTACGCCCTGATCATCTTCCCCCGATGGGCATGGGTCGCCTGACACCCCGGGGATTTAGGCATACCTATCTATCACCATGGACGTTATCAGAAACAGTATGATTACAGATCCTGAGAACGTCGGGTGTATACAGTGATTTTGGGATCTCGATTCGCCGGTTTAGTATACCTCTGAGTACATACCCTGTTGCATATTGAATCTTGTCCAAAAAGAGATCCTACGACCACCGGCCCCCACAGTCTGGCCTTCACGAGAGTGAAGTTACTAGCAGCCACCGCAGAGATCTACTGTGGGCACTTCCCATGATGATGGCACATACCGTCTCACGAACTGACTACCGGAGATAGAAATGGTGCTTTGCCCTCCTGATGAAAAGCTCATATATATTTAGTCTTCGCAGCATTAATTTTTAAGGCAGCACTTCGACTTTCACGATGCAAAGCATCCGTCATTTGAGCGAGATGATCTGGTGTGTTTGAGAGAAGGCAAATGTCGTCGGCGTAGTCCAGGTGCTGAAGGTAATCGAATAATTTCCACCTGGTACCCTTACTTTTATGGTCGAGTAGAGAATCGCAGATTACGTCGTTGATGGCAATAAGGAACAGCATTGGTGGTAAAATACAGCCTTGTCTGACTCCATTATTCACCTCAAAAGGACTGGACAATTTACCCTTGTGCAAGACATGACATTTGACCCCATTATAGGACCGAAAAAAATATAAAAAACTAGGGTGCTTCGCCCCCTGCTCGCTTCGCTCGACAACCCCCGAGGGCGATTCTAATATCTAATTTGCGGGAGCATGACCCAACAGTACGATTCCATTTGTTTTGAACTTTTTTGTTGCTTTGGTAAAGACACATTAATTCAAGGTTTAGTGAAATTGGTGAAAAAAATGTTTCTTAGAAGAACCAAAATAGGGGCTGGGTTTGTATGACCACCCCATGACCCCATGGTCAGATTTGATCAATTCTTAGATATGTTTTGTGTCATCAAGAGAAACTCGTTTGTGTGTAAATTTGGTTGAAATTCGAGCACAAATAAAAAAGTTTTTCTTAGAAGAACCTAATTTGGGGTTTTTGGATTTGTATTGCAGCCCCATGACCCCATGGTCCGATTTGATCAATTCTTAGATATTTTTTGTGTCATCAACAGAAACACATTTGTGTGAAATTTGGTTGAAATTGGTGCGCAAATAAAAAAGTTTTTCCTAGAAGAACTTAAATTGTGGGGCTAGGTTTGTATGGCAGCCCCATGACCCAGTGATCCAATTTCGATGACTCGAACATACAAACAGCCTGCAACAATAATAAGCACGTGTGCAAAATTTCAGCTCCGTAGCTTTTATAGTGGCCGAGAAAAACGCGCTGCAACAGACGGACAGACAGACAAACAGACGGACATCGTCCAATCGACTCATCTCGTCATGCTGATTATATATACTTTTTATATGGTCGGAGATGCTTCCTTCAATGCGTTACAAACTTCATGACAAAGTTAATATACCCTTTCACTCTATGAGCGAAGGGTATAAAAATATTAACTTGAAGACATTGATTGAGATGATTTCGAAATACATTTTACACCAGTAGGTTTTTTACTTTTGACTTGAGCTAACTGCCGCAAGAAATACAATCTACCGCCCTCTCATGCGTTGCCTTTAAAAACAAAACATGATGTTACGATGATCAGTACAGCATTGGTCTTGGTCACTTAAGCATCTGGTTACCTTACGCCTAAGTATCAACAAATCATTCAATTGTTAGTTCGCGACCCTTCGTTATATTTTTATTTTTGAAAATTGCCCTGGAAAATTGATTTGTCATCCACTACTTTTCTAAATTGACTGCTTGCGGTAAAAAATGATCAACTGAGGGCCGAAAGTCAGATGTAAGTGTTCACCGATTCTTAAGGGCAGTCCATAAGCACACGTTTATTGAGTCAGCCACCGGAAAGCAACAATGCAGCAGCCGCGAGCAGCACCATGCATTTTAAATGGGTGACGCAGTGGCGCAACCAATATCTTGTCCTGGAGGGGGCTAAGGCCATCCATCCATGGACATTTGAGACTGTTGTTGTAATTTGGGTGAGGGTGCTGGTTTTTCCAGTAATGGTGGTGTTCCTAGATCACGCTGGAATCACGCTTATTTCCGATGTTGGTAGCTTCGCATCGTGCAAATTCGAATGCAATGTCAAAATCGTAATCAGCATATTACATCTTCCATTTTCATGATTTCGAAGTACTTTTTGAGCTTATAAAACAAAAACTGATCGCAAACCGATACAAAGCTTGTTTCTTTGTTATTAGAAAATATTTTTATGTGTACCTACAACAAATTGACTTTTTGCGAAATGTCTGAAAGAAATGGGTTTGATTAATGCCTGCTCATTTTTCTATAAGTGAACTACCTACACTAAGCTGCCACTTACAAGTAAAATCAATTTTTGGAGCGTAAAATCTTCAATTGCAATGAAAAATTCAAATTTGTACTGACATCGAAATTTGTACTGACATCGAGAGTGAAATTTTTGTCCGCTGCGATTTTTTCAATAAAAATGTAAAACTGTCGTGGAACATGTGGGGAATGCTGGGGAATTCCATAAGCTATACAATCCGAAAACAGTTCCATAATTTTTCTTGGACACTTTATGTATTTTTTTCCGATGCCCCGGTTATTTCATCGTGAAATGTCGAATCGAAAAATAATATGCACATAAAATGGCCGAGGAGAATTATGGAACCGGTCTCGAATTGTAGCTGATGGAATTCCCAACCGTTTGTGACATATTCCACGGCAGTAAGTAAGTATGCATTTTTATTGATAAAATCGCAGCGGGAAGAATTTCACTCTCGATCTTAATTCAGCACTTTACCAAAAAAAATATACGGCGCACGGCGATTACTATGTATTCAATTTGCGTAAAAATGGGAAAAGTACCTTCAATCATTTTCAGGATCTGTATATCAACCTTTATATCCTCTGAAAAGATAATAGTAAAAAGATGCTTTTATAATAGTATTAATTATTAAAGTTGTAGCAGATTTTAAATAAAATGTAATTAAATAATAAATATTTTAATAAAAAACAATTATATATAACAAAATTAATTAATAAAATTAAAATTTTCACCAAATCAGGATAAAGCGAATCGTTGTCCATCTCGTCTGGCGTAATCACTCATCGCATTTGGCAACTAATTGAAAATGGCAACCTTTAATATTTTTGAAATCCACATGGCCATTCAGTGGCTCAGTGGTAGAGAGTACACTCTATCTCTGAGTTGCCGGAGTGTGTGTGGGTTCGAATCCCACTATGACCATGGATGCTTGTGTTGTCTATACAAATGCTCCTATGACCGCCGGTTCTTCCATGTAAATCGTCCCGGAGCTACCCGTTGTTACAACGGTCAATCTCTTGGATCGCTACAACAACAACATTGAAATCATTCATTGAACCTAAACACATAAACGTATAATGCATTTCGTGTCATGAGCAGAATGAATGGATCTACTTATATTTATAAACCAATTAAAAAAGTTTTATCAAAATAATGGCAGACGTTGGTTTAATTGAAAGTTTTAAACAACAACAACAAGCGCAAATCTCTGGCCTGGCATTGATCCGCCTTCGCTGAGTGCGATGGCAAAAGCAAAACCCAACTTCCTTTCATCTATTATACCCACAATGTGTTTTGTCCCATCCTGTGAAATTCCTGCTGTTCGGCGCATCCTATACATACACTTTTAATACGTTTGAAAAAATCTTCTCGTCCTCCCGCTTAATATCATGTATGCCGATAGGTATAATGCTCGTACGACAGCTCGTCCTTAGAAATTTATGGGGTCTAAAACAATAACAGAGTAAATAATGTGTTCACTTAAAAACAGAGGCTGGTCGGTTCCTGTCTAGTTTACCTATACAGTCTACACTTACGGACAAAAACTGTTGGAAAATAACTTACGTATTTATTATTTCAGTATTTGTTATTGCCTCCTCTTGCTGTAATGACAGCTTCCAGTCGATTCTTCATTGATCTATGATCAAGTTGCTGATGGTATATTGAGGAATACCGTTCCACTCCTCTAATAGGGCTGCCTTCAATTCTTCAGTGGACGAAGGGACTGGATTTCTGGCTTGGACTCTTCTCTTGAGCTCGTCCCATAAGTGTTCAATGGGATTGATGTCTGGACTGCGTGCAGGCCAGTTAAGTGTCGACATGTTGGGTTCATTCAGGAACTATACCGAGTGAGATTCGATACGTGACATTGTCGTGCATCAAAATGCAGTTCTTGCCAATAAATGCTGAATAGGGCACAACGTGGGCACGGAGAATATCGGTAATGTATCAATCAGCTGTCAGCCCTCCTTCTCGGCTTCCTCCGGGCACGAATACGAGCCCCGTTTTTCCCTCTAAGGAAATGCCAGTCCACATCATACAGGAACCGCCGCCGTATGCAACCGTTTCAGTGAAACAGCACTGCGCAAATCGCTCACCGGGACGCTTGTAGACTGCATCTTCTGTCACTGCCATGCACACACATTCTCGACTCGTCAGTGAACAATACTGAGCTCCATTCCGTAACGCTCTAATCCAGATGATCTGGAGCAAATAAGAGGCGTGCTTGTCGGTGTCGTGCAGTCAATTTGGGGCGCGTGGCAGGCTGTCTTCGAGTGATATTCGTTTCCCTTAATTGTCTCCTCTCTGTCTGGATACTGACAGCTACTCCGCGAACACGCTTCAGGTTCTGCTGCGCAGCAAAACCCGTGAGGAACCGATTTCGTAACATATACTTGTAACAATGAAACTCTGAAGTGGATCGAGGGCGGCCCGTTCTTGGTCTCGAATTAAAGCTACCAGTCTCTTGAAATCTCCTGCTAACTCTTAGGACAGCAGACGGACTCATTAAAAAACGGCGGTTCGCTGACTTTACAAATTATACGCGATTATAGGTTGAGTCGATACTTTTGTCCGTAAGTGTATATCAACTGTGGCTGCGAATATAAAAACAGTACTGTGAGTTTCAAACTCGGACTGAAGCTGATACACTAATATAAGGAAAAAATCCCTAATAGGACGCACCATGACAGACACTCATTGTTAATGTCAATTTTTATTATAAACTTTTACACAAAATTGCAATCATAAAATCCATTCTGATGCATTCAAAGTATCAATTAATTAGATCACGAAATTAGATCAAATTAGTTAAATTGATTCGTGGAACTTATTTACGTTTTGCATTCAGTCTCGAGTCCAGTCCAGTCCGATTTGATGCTATCAAAAGTTTTTCTCATGGCTAGCACTAGCAGTGGCATAGTAGTGAAGGATGTATGTACATATAGTTTGAGGTTGGGAACATTACGCTATCAGCTCAGTAAGGAGAATTTTCTAGTTCTTCTTATCGACACTAGCGACACTTATCTTACAGTCCGCCATATAGCGGACACATAGTGGAAAATATCGGAAACACAAAAGTTCTCCCTATGAGAACGGATAGCAGAACAAGCAATTTTTTTCAAATTTAATTATCAAAAACGGACTCTATGCGCGTTCAAATTTTTACTCGACCATTCACGAATTATTAAATTTCACACAAAAACGATTAAAAGATGCCAAATTATCACTTTGAATTCGACAAGCGGGTTTATGCGTTAGCTTCCGGACACCCTGAAGAATAGAACGGCCAGGCAGTGGCGTAGATAGTTTTTCGGAGGGGGAGCGAATCAGGGTTCAGGGTTTTTTTTTCAGCACAGAGGAAAGGCGTAGAATAGAGGTTCGAAATGACAAGTTTAAGGAATAGTCACCATCTAGTTTCTATGCTTTTCCGCTGAATAAAAATCTCCTTTGGTCCCTTGAGGTCTGTCGACAAATAGCTAACATGACGAGATCGAAAAATGGACTGTCGCTTCAGAGTTAAAAGGCGAAAACTGTGAAAGTGATTTTGTGTTGTAGAATGTAGTCTCAAACGTTTTAAAATTGTTTCAATTCTGATTGTTCAGCTGAGATTCCGTCAGGCGAAAACGGATCTTATGAAGAACTGAGACGTTTATAGAATCACCTAGGGGTTACAAGTACGCAAAATACGCTCTACACCTTGAAAGTTAGATTTTGGAAGGTTGTGAGGTCATCTCAAAATTGAATATGCGTTTACAATACCAAGCGCAAATTTTAAGAATTGTTCCCACACTATAGTTGAATGCGGCAAAAATAGCGCTTAGTGAGTGCGTTTGTCTGCAGTGTCCAAGAATTTTCTGCAGAGTAGGGAAGCAAGAATGTAATGCCAATGTGACACAAAAACAACTTTTCGTGCATATCCTCCTCAACTCTCTTGAACCTGTTGCCCTCGGGGGCTGGGGGTTCAATTGAAATGACTGTGGTAGGAGGCTCAGCAGTTTTACTACCATCCCCTTAGTTGCCTTCTACGACAGATCGGGAAAACAGGGTGCAGAATCTCAGATAAAACTGCCTGTGAAGGCAAAGTACAGAAATTGCCGCTACACTATAGGTTATTTGTCATTTTCTGATTTGATAAGTTCAAAAATATTCGAAATCCAATTTCAACTACATATTTTCAATATTTCCACAATGGAACGACCTTATACTAACCAACAAAAAATCAACATTTCATCATCCGAAATAGTGAAAACCGAAAAAAAAATTCTTCAATTGATTTGGCCATGCATATCCTGTAGGTAAATACCTATGTAAACTTCCACTGAAATTCTATTAATCTGCCTCAAATATCGATTTCAATTCATGCAGCGCCCAACTAGAACTATTAGAACCCAACAAAAAAAATCTTGTTATCAATATTTGAAATTTAATTGATTCTCCAAGGTAAAAAAGACACTCCAGTGTATACACACACATACATCCCTCTCCCTGCAGGGTATAGTGTACCCAGTTGGCCCACCATAAAGGATATACCGGGGATAGAAGCAAATGATATGGTAATAGAAGAGCGGTACCAACCATCTACAATATCGTGTAACCGATGGAAGCCACTATCGTCGTTCTATATATGGTCATCATATCGTCCATCGAGAGATCGCGCGGGAGGGGTACACATCTCTGCATATGGCTATAAAACAGAAAAGGGTTCTGAAAAAACAATTCACATTCACCGTTAGGACAAACAATAGAGAGAAGAAAACCTCGTTCTCCATATAAACTGTCTCATTTGTCGTCGGCGTGTTTTCCTTTTTCCGCCGGTTTTTTTCGTCAATGAAACGGGATTTTCACTCTCCCCGAATGATGGTTGTGTGTAATGCCGTTAGGAGTCTGCCGACAAACGGCCATCTATAGAGTACAAATGATGTTGCCGATGTATGTAGTCTCCTCGGTGACGACAACGTTATTCAGAGATACGGTGATACATGAGAATCGAGGAGAAACTGGATAACTCAACAGTTGTTCCCGCAAATTGGATTTTAAATTAAAAATAAATGTTAGCTATGGCGAATGAAGCGCGCGATAGAGTCACAAAGCCGTCAAATTGGTTTCTTTGTTCAATAGTTTCATAGAGCCGATTCGACTGTTAGATGAGTTCATCGAAACGAGAGGGGAAAAGCGTTTCGTAGCTGTCGTCCTGTCCTGGCCAGATTTGTAACAGCTGTTGTACTGACCGTATCGCTTTCGCAGTTTATTTAAAAATGAATATGTTTTGATATACTCGTATGTACAATAGATTGGCTTTTGTTATTACGGAAGGTAAGGAACCATTTTGAATTAATTTCGCTCTTTGGAGACTTGTACCTTGTATGATGGCAGCCAATAGCGGAGTAATTCAGCAATTAACCTAACCTCGAACGTTTAACTCTTTCATCGCTCCAATTTGCTCTTTGTTATATTACTTTATACCACTTTGTCTGCAAAGCGCAAAGGTGCAATTCAGTGCCAATGTGCCTTGTAGTCGCCATGCACTGATCGTACGATCGATTCTACGACCAAGAAAATATAAGGAGGAAGCCATAGACCAAGAAATGTGTAACCATTTGCTGTCGCACTCGAAATGGCAGTGGCGTGGACATTTTTATTTAAGGGGGTCAGATAATTAAATATTAATATTTATTTTTTAAGTCACTTTAATAGCTCGTGTCAGACATGTCATGTTACCTATTTTATTAAAAACAATTGTCTTTACAAAATATTTGTAATTATTTGGAATTAATGATTTCATATTCATCATTTCATACAAATGAGCCCCTTCAACCATACTTACCCTTGTCCGAAATTAAGATAAGATGCAACCAACGATATTGGAATACCAAGATCAGACACTCATAAGTGACTCCGTAGCTCATCTTTATAAATGAGTTAAATTCCTTTTATCCGTGAGAAATTGCGAAACAGAGACACACCTATAACCGTTCACAATGACCATGTTAAGGTATGGATAGACCTCGAGCGGAAAGAAAATGTAATTATTGCCTGCTGCGATGTTCTCAATGAAAATGCATACTTACTGTCATGGAACATGTCGCAAATGCTAGCGAATTCCATAAACTAAAATCCGAGAATGGTTTCAAATTTTGTCTCTGCGATTTTATGTATTATTTTGCGATTCCTCGATCATTAGATAATTTCCATGATAAACTAGTCGTGAATAGTGAATCGGTTTGACGTTTGCAAAACTCACCACGCTTGACGGAGAATATGCTACCGAATTGACCCATTTTCATCTTGAAAACGCATTCTTACAAGGGGGAAATTATTATTTTTTAGTTATTTTTAAGATGATTTGGGACGCCTTTGTAGCAATGGTTGAAGCTATATTGCCGGTTCTTACCATTTCATTTTCATAAATCCGAAAGAGGAGAACAACTGAACCGTTTCGAAAAGTTCTCATTTTACTGTCAATTTTTCGTTTGACAACCAGAAAATTCTGCTATTTCGGGATGTCGGCAATCCTAAATTTAGCAAATGTCACAACATTACTTCTAAAAACGCGAGCTAAGCTACCAATACATACCTAAAGATGGGCTAAGCAGCTGATATTAAATTGGTTTCGTTCTATTCTGTTCAATGGAATTTTGCGTTAAATTTTTTTTAAATATGTGTGCGGCTGTGAATCATGCATCCCATTCTACAAAAATTTTGTACTGAGTGCCACCCCCTTGATGCAACACAACCAATGTACTGGGATGACAACCAGCCTAAGAAAACTTATGATCGGATAGAAAGAGAAGAAGGCCCGAAAGAGCTTCACTTTTTGGATGGTGTATGGCGGTTCTTAGACAATGATCCGTGGCAGACGATTTCTGGATTACACACACATCTGCTACGCTATTTTTTCGGGAAAAGCAGGACAAATGCACCACAAATCGTCATTTGGCAGGACGCAATACTAGCCCAAAAGCAGAATGGAAAGAAGGACAGCTAGAAACACAAATGTCTGTGTAATATTTGCGTATTATACTACACTGAAAAAAGGTACCCTGAAGCAATGAATTTGTTCATTAAACTAATGAATATTTACACCGATATCCCACCGAAGACGGCTTTCATCAGTCTAATGAATCTGATTTTATCAAAACAACGAACAAAAATTTCATTAAAACTATGAACTAATTCATAAAATAAACAACTTGTTCATTGATATAATTACTGAGTTCATAAATTAAAAAAAAAAAAAAAAAACTGGCGCAGGCCGGCATCCAGCTTCATAAGTGTTTATGACATTCATTTTACATTTTACCTCTGCTCTGAAAAGCTATCAAAAATTACCTACCTACAGTGGGAATCGATCCCGGGACCCTATGATTTGAAGACAGACGCCCTACCTAGAACACCACGCAGACTATACGTGACGAAGGTTTATAAAATATATGTACATTAAGTGATAGTACATATTGAGTACTACTATGATCGATGTCATGTAATTAATGAACAATGTCATCAATTATCTTGTTTTAGCTACTATCGCGGCTAATGTGGTTCATAGCCGGAATGTACAATGCATAAGATTCGACTGGAAGTTCATTGTGTTCATGATCGCATTACATTAAGCTGAAATTTTGTTTTCGTTATAGTAACGACCGGTGTTTCGTAAAATAGATTATTTTAAGGAAGAGAAGGTTTATTTACTATGAACTAATTCATCATGGTAATGAAAAAAGTCTATGCTCCTAGTTCATTAATATTATGATGATTTTTTTTTCAGTGTACTACTTGAAATTCTAAGAGTAAGGGCGGGGTGGGAATTCGGTTACTGCTCACGGGCGCCATAGAGGCTAAATCCGACCTTGCTCCTGTCCTTCATATAAAAACTATCTCGACGTATGTATCTCTCCTGTATCCTGAATTACTATTCTGTCACTTAATGCAAGCGACAAGGGTTGTTTTGCGCAAGGGACCTTGCCAGAATTACTCTCTTCATAATATGTAAAAAGAATCACTGCCAGGACCCCGACAAATTGTTCTTCTATTTGACAATTACTTCCGTCGGTAATAATAATTTACATCGATAAAGCAATGAACATTAGAATCTAAAATACTGATCAGATAATGTGCTTACTCCTCTTTTTTCAAAATAATGCAATAATGAATCACTTGTATATCTCCTTTCGTCCAGGCAGCCCCACGAAAAAAAGGACAAAGAAATTCAATAATTGGATTGCGGTTGATATTGCCAACTTGCTCATTTGACTTTATCATTTAATTCAACTAAAACACAATGCGCCTTCGCCTTTATTGTATATAGGATTCGTCAGCGTCAGCCATCCTTTCCATGTTCCACCCACCGCAACGATTGCCACACACGATACGGTCGTCTCGTATCATAACGTTCCCGTTTCTAATCGAATCAAAGCCATTACTCCGTTTCGAAATCAATAAGCAATCCTCTTTACTAATTCATTAAATCTAATACAATTTTTCATAGCATTCAATTTCGTTTGCGCTCATGCTACTCTCAATCCTGTATATTTCACTGATTTCGTCCCGTCTCTCTGTCTGATGGTGTCCTTCCTATGGCCGCACACATTCCTGGCCGTCAATTCCATCGTGCGGTATCCATTGTGTGCCAAATGAAACAAAGCAATCACATTATCACATACGAAGAACAAAAGCAAAATGGAATGAGAGTATCCTTACACATATCCTTTCAACTGATATCCTTCCAAAACCTATACCATCCCTCCCCAGACCGCTATCACATCCTCTGAGTGTAATATCGCACGGAAGCAAGTCGCGCCAATATTGGATGCATACCGCCATACCATATTGTCGCTCCTTGTGCCATATTATACCATATATACCAACCGATCCCGTCGCACACTGTGTTAGACACCATCGCCAGGACACTACCGGGAAGAAGTGCCAAATCCGAAGAGACATTGATATTAGAAATGGCTTTTTGGGTGTAATATATCGAGAGAAGTGTACTCGTTCATCCTTTGCCCCCGGCATCCCAAGAAGGGACAGACCGTGAAGACTAATAGTTCGGTTTGAAGGATTTCCACGAGAAAAAATTGACATGATGAGAAAGCGCAAGGACAATATGAAATGAGTTGAGTTTGAGATGGATTTTTCAAAGTTGCGAGGAGTTATGAAAATGTCGTTTTTAAGTTTAAGTTATAATGAGCGGGGCAAGCTTGACCTTGGTCGGAGTGCATCCATTTTTTGGAGAAATCAACTTCATATTGTAAAGAATATATCTCGAAAATATCCTGGCTCAACTTTTATTTCGTTACGAGTTATGATGAAAAATGTAAGGGGCTGAAAATTACGATACCCTAATTATATCCTTCGCTCATAGAGTGAAAGGGTGTATTAACTTTGTCATGAAGTTTGTAACGCATTGAAGGAAGCATCTCCGACCATATAAAAAGTATACATATATGATCAGTATGACTTGGGGCGATCAGTCGATTGGGCGATGTCCGTCTGTCTGTCCGTCTGTTGCCTCGGCCAATTTAAAAGCTATGAAGCTGAAATTTTGCACAAATGCTTCTTTGTGCTGCAGGCAGTTTGTATGTTTGAATCGGTGAAATCGGACTATGGGGTTATGGGGCTGCCATACAAACCCAATCCCCCAAATTAGGGGCAATTGGGGCAGTTCCAAGATGTGTGAGAAACTGACCCATGATGTACGAGAACTGGGACATTATAATGTAAAAACTTTCAGAAAATGGTGTGCGTTTTGTCTATACGATAAGACTAACCACTACAGAAGATGTACGAATAATCGGCCCTTAATTTTCACTATATATGTGCAAAATTTAAAATAAAGGGTTAGATGGCCGCGAGATACCCATTTGTTGGGTTTTTGCGGGGGAATATACGGTCTTAAACACAACCAAATATAAACCAAATGTTTTTTATGTATTCAATTTGCTAATTTGACTGGACTACTGGCTAAACTTAATTTTTATTTCACCCTTTATGACTAATAATACTTTTTTTTTAATAATATTTTTCGAAATATTTGGCTTTTTTAGCCGAATCCTCCCCATTATAGCGAAAAACAAGCTATTTTTGTCAAATTGATGGTTGTTTCGTTTACTGTATGAAGACTCCTTGATTTTTTTAATGGCTATGCTGATTCTTTTTATAGACATAAAAATAAGAATCCGAAGAATATCAAGTTTGACTCACATATTTTCGAATATTTTATGACGAAATGTGTCACCTCAATTTCGAACTTTCATCATTATGACGGATTATCGTCAGTTATGTGTCATAAGATTATAACTGCAATTGAATACTATCAAATGGCGCTATTCAAATTTTTAAACGAATTGAAGCGCAAACCTTTAAATATCTCCGTTATCCGTTCCTGCCGCCTGGGACTTACGCCATACTTTCAAAAAAGCGGTCCACATCTTAGTTGGCTTATCCTATATCTAAAGCAGAAATTTAGCTGTTGCGATACAAACCGTAAAACTTTGATAAATACCTAGTAGGTATAGTTAGGACCTGGCATTTGGGAATTATGTACTTTTGGGGATTTTGTGTTAGGGATTTTTTTAGGGGGAGAATGTATTTGGAGATTATGATTATAGGGATTTTGTGACTGGGGATTGTATTGTTCGCAAATCATTCATAGCATTATTTTCTAGCATTTTGATCCTTCTTTTACGGCCTGGAAGGAATACGTCGAAATACCAAAAACCCTTTATACTTTATATGCCCGGAGATGCTGCTGGAGCAGTTTTTAGGCCTACAACCCAGGGCTTCAAGTGTAAGCAATCTTGGTCTTAATAGATGTTTGCAAAAAATAATAATAAATGTTGTGAGGATTGGACATTGTTTCCCTTGATTGACAAAGGATGTTCACTCAATTGAAGTAAATTTTTACTATTCTGAGCTCTAATTGTCTTTACAATATATGCAAACCCGTTAAATTGGCCTCGTTTCAGTTTTAGTCCTTATTTGAACGAATCATATGTATATGTTCATAGTGAACATGTGTATATTCATCTACAGCACTACTTATGTGCTTCTCTTCTCCTCGCAACACGCTCCGTTCGTATACACGCTATACCATGTTCCTTACCCTACTTATTTAGTTAAAATTTTAATTGGCTCTCTAATTAATTTGCTTTATATTTTAAGCAAATAAAAGTTTTCCATGTAAATGGAGGAGAGATAATTAATTCGGGGATTCCTCAAAATGGTACGTTTTCAAGCGGGCAAATTTTAAAATGTGCTCTTACTGCTTTCATGATGCCATACTACAATCTACACACTTTGCGGATATTACCAGCGCCGAGCCGCGCCATCATGACCGCCGCTGGCACCGGGCCTTCTGCCATCATCATCCATACATATATTTTCTCCATGTTTCCTATACATTTTCCATGTTTCTGTTGTTAATTTCGGGAGTCAGCTATAACTACAAGGATTGTATGTACATATATACATGCACTGAAAAAATTATCTTTCCTATTATTAACGAATCACATTCGTTGACTTATTTTCATTGCCATAACGTAATTATTCGTTATCATAAGGTAGACGTTCATAAAGGTTGACGCCACATTTCGTCACATTAAAGAAATCTGATTCGTTTGTATTTTGTTCGTCAATATCACGAATATTTACATTGACATGAAGAAAATATTCGTTCATTAGGTTAACAAAAACTTCTTTCATAAAATTAATGATTATTTTCCTTGTTGTAAATTTAATGTAAAATTTCGTTAAAATTGAGGAACATGTTGAAGAATCTTTACCTTACATTCAGGAAATTTTCCTGGTCCAATGATACGTATATTTTTTATGATATCGATATTAACGAATTGTTCATATCATTAATGAAAGCTTTTCTTAACTCTGACAAATACATTACGTGTATCTTAGAAACCTTCAGCACGTATAGTCTGGTTGGTGTAGTAGGTAGGGTGCAGGTCTTCAAATCATAGGATCCCGGGATCGAATCCCACCGTAGGTGTAGGTCAGTTATGATGCTTTTCAGAGCAGAGCAGCAGTAAAATAAATGTCTTCAACACTTATAGAGCTAGGTTTTCAATAATGGACTGCGTCAGTTTTTTTTTTTATATAAAAAAGGTTCAATTCATATTTTCTATGTACATAAATACATAGCAGCAATGACCATAATAAAAAATGAAAATAATGAATGTTTCATATATACAATGAACTTTTTCATTGTATTTACGTCTTTTTTTCGTTCAGTGAGGTATAATGTTCTTCAATTTTAAGAAATCAAATCGTCAATCATACGAATTATCTAACGCAATACCAACGAAAGTTTTCATATAGAGTAAGAAATGTTTTCGTACTAGAAATTTTAACGAAACTAGTTTCATTGGCGTAACGAACTACTGTTTTGGAGGTTTTTTAATGTAGTTTTTCGTTAAATTGAAGTAGCTTTACATGCTATTTACGACGTCTTTTGTTTCAGTGTGTGTAGAAAAGGAAATACGCGAGGCTATATGGGTTTGAGGTTGCCTGA
The DNA here is from genome assembly GCA_949715475.1 of Microchrysa polita. Taxonomy (NCBI): domain Eukaryota; kingdom Metazoa; phylum Arthropoda; class Insecta; order Diptera; family Stratiomyidae; genus Microchrysa; species Microchrysa polita. The sequence continues at coordinate 1,168,321 of OX454415.1, forward strand.
AGAGAAGACTCAACGCCGGCCGCAACGAAGGATGCGAACGATGTGAAACTCTCTGTTCTGCTATGTATGTACACGTATATGCGCTCGATGAAGGACACCGGGGATGGAAATAATTGCTTTCTCTGGTCTTACAAACAATATAATTAAAATTTTGAGAGATGTTCGCAGTAGCCGTAATGGTCGGTCAATTAGTAGAAATGCAATAATTTCATAGACGATGTTGAATGTGTGTTTTTGTATGTAAGCTAAGCAGACTCCACACTGGTGTGCCCGAAAGGACGTCATTTTGCGAGAGGCACAGTTTATTTTATACCCTGGCGAGATAGTCCTGCGAGGCGAGATAGTATAGGTTAGTACTCTCTATATTCAGAATAAGAGTGCACAACAATGATCCCTTGTGTAATATTTTGGACATTTTGAAATTTATGCGAAAATACAAAAGCAATTAAAGCGGAAGTTAGCATGGGAGAGATTTTATTATGTTTTGCCTATTCTAATGCGAAATGTTTAGTTGAAAAGTATGAGGTTGTTGCGAATTAAATGGATCCGTTCGTATTTGAATTTATTGAATTTAAATTGGGAGTGAACAATAAAAAAATTGATAGATATTTTATTGCTTCTTCTGGATGCTCCCATGATTATCTAGTTGCTGCAAATTATCTGAAACTACACGCATAAAAATAATAATAAGAATCATTAATTAAATAAAAATCATTGTGAATGAAATATTAGAGATAAAACAATTTGATAAAATCAAGGTTTTCAAAGACACGTTCATCAAATTAGTAACGATTGTCCAAATTGGTATAAACCTTAACTCGAAGTCATACTTAATGTGTGATGGAGAATAAAAGTCTTTCAAATAAATTAATAATTAAATTAATTAAAAAAATAAATTACTTTATTTAATTTGCGTATTAAAATTTCGATTAGTTGATTCTAGCAAATGAAGCAGAATGCTGAAATTTTTTTTTCACTCGTCTACACTCAGTAGAAACATCAAATACGACAAGATCCCTTTCAAGATCTAAAAAAAACGAAAAATACAAATTACATACATAATATTTTATAGAGGTTTCATTTCAGCTTTAGATTGTTGGTTTTTCCAAACAAATTAACATTAAATTCGATGGTGATTCCACATTGGGGACAGGTCCCTGATTTCAAGAGTTAGTATTGGATTGGATTCATCAAGAGATATTGTTTCTTACTTCAAATAAAACACAATAAAACAAACTGGATGGTGAAATCTTTATTATCGTCGCAGAGAATCGTGCCGGAAACTTAGTTTTTTAGAAGATAATTTTTTTTTTCGTCCGGCAAAGGACAAAAAACTGAGACGCGAACAAGTAAGGTTACCGGACGAAAAATGGCTTACCAATTGACAGGGCTAAAACCTTCCAGGCAGTTAAAAAAACACAAAATATTCAGCATATGAAATTTAAGTGCATAGGCTATGTGTTCGATCGGTCCAGTTAGGCCTGTTTCAAAAACCGGGATCCGGGTACAAAACCGGTGTTCACTTGGTACCGGATCCGATATTCTAAAGTACCGATATCACGGTTTTTTGGTACCGAGTTAAAAAAAAAAACCGACCGACGAGTCGGTTTTTTGGTACTGAGTTAAAAGTTTTAACCCGGTACTCAAAAAAACCGGCTTATGGTTAAAAAAGCCGTCGGCACTGAAAAAAAACCTGAGTCAGGGAAACCGTTATCTGTAAAATAACGGAAGTATTGTTAATGTGTTTTGTTTGAAGGACGAGAACAAAAAACCTCCCGATGAATCATCCAACAGATTTCATCTGGTACTTCCGCAAATTCTCGTCGCATTATCAAAGAAGAAGTTGATCAAGTCATTATTGCAATTGTCAAATCAAGCGAAGCCGAAATTATTTGATTTGGAAACCCAAATCTATTAATCAATTGTACAAAAATTACCTTTACGCCTGTTTCAATATTAAGTGGTGCAACATTTGCAACAGTGAGTTTAGTAAGATTCTGCGAACGCACAAGTAAAAGTAAGACTGTTTTTTGACAATCAATTGGTAAATTGTACCAATTAAGCTCATAAATGCCATTTAACATGTCCGCGCCCTAAAAAAGGTATATTTGCTGTTTAGAAAGATTCATATAGGTAATCCTATGCGCATTTTTCGTCCTTTTTACTTACTAAATACTCAACGTACGATCCAACGATGCATAGCATTGATATTTTCACGAATGAAAATACACCTAGTGCATAGGCGCCTACCCAATCCGTCTAAAGATAAAAAAGTAGCAATGTTTATACATTTAGTGCTAAATATAATTATAATAGTTATTATAATTATTAAAATTGGTTATCAAGAGACACCGTCGCGACTCACCGGCCAAAGAAAAAAAAACGAAACGCGAGCAAAACAATTGAGATCACCGGACGAAACATGTTCTCGCAATTGACAGCACATCAGCACATCGAACTTTAGTGCATAGACAACCAAACGGTTCGGCATTTTTTTTTCTCTTACGGACTTAAGCAAGTAACCCGAGACTAAAGCCTAGTACTGACATCGAGAGTGAAATTTTTGTCCGCTGCGATTTTTTCAATGAAAATTTATTCTTACTGTCGTGGAATATGGGGAATTCCATAAGCTACAATCCGAAAACAGTTCCATAATTTTTCTCGGCCATTTTATGTATTTTTTCCGATTCCCCGGTTATTTCATCGTGAAATGTGAAATGACCGGGGAATCGCAAAATAATACATAAAATGGCCGAGGAGAATAATGGAACCGGTCTCGGATTGTAGCTTATGGAACTCCCCACCGTTTGTGACATATTCCACGACAGTAAAGGTACGTGTTCGTAGAGACGACTCACGTAATGATCGTTGTTTTGCATCCAATTCCGGGCCATATTTGAATATTTTTTGAATAGTGGTACTTTCCTTGCGTTCACTATAACCTACCAGTACCTACATGTCTGTATAGAAAATATCCGCATATAGTGTTCAAAACCGGTGGTTTAACTTCGATCGGTGAGCGATGATCCCATGAGTCGTCTCTACGAACACAAACCTTAAGTATGCATTTTTATTGATAAAATCGCAGCGGGAAGAATTTATCTCTCGATCTTAATTCAGCCTTTAAGGTACGTTGTCCTCGACGCGGGCGCACGATAGCGACTCGCTCATTCCATATAAAAACTCGTTTTTCTCTCATTTTAAAAACGAGTTTTTATATGGAATGAGCGAGTCGCTGTCGTGCAGTCGTGTCGAGGAAAATGTACCTTTATAGATTATAGTCTGAAACTGGATATGAGTGTTAATTTGTATTGCTATCTTCAATACTAAAATAAAGGTAGCCTGTGAGGAAAATGAAGCGAGTTTACTTTTATGTCGCAGATGATAATGTTGGGGAGTCTTCAGAGTTTAGTAATGTTAGGACCGAGTTAATGCATTAAAAAATGCATTGGTTTTCGTTGTCTTGTACAGGACCTGACCAGCTTGGGTTCATGAAATCGCTGCGCCTGACCTCTCTGGTTCCTGTTAACCCCTTGTGGGGCATAGGGCATCAACTACGCCTACTTTCCACCTCGTTCTGTTCTGTGCCATCGTCTTTAGGTCTGACCACTGTTTGTTTAATGAAGCAGCCTCGCTATTAACCGATCTTCTCCACGTGTTTCTTGGCCGTCCAACACGGCGTCTAGCATTGGCTCCCTGAGGGTTCCAATCTAGGGCCTGCTTTGCAATATTTGATGGCCCTCTTCGGAGAGTATGACCTATCCATTGCCACTTTCGCCTTTTGACAGAAGTGCCTATCCAATCCAGGCCTGTGATACTCAGGAGATCATCATTGGAAATAATCTCCGGCCAGCGGATTTGTAGGATGCGCCGTAGGCACTGGTTTACGAAAGTTTGCAGCTTAGTTGTTATCTCGTTGGTCACCTTCCAAGTTGAACAGCCATAAAGAAGCACAGATATTACAATAGAATTGAAGATTCGGATTTTGGTGCGCCTGGAAATGTTGTTATTTTGCCAGAAAGGAGTCAAAGTGAAGAAGGCTGCCCTAGCCTTATTGATACGCGATTGTACATCAGCGTCCGCGCCGCCATCTGCTGTGACTATGCTTCCGAGGTAGCAGAATTCGTCAACTTTTTCGACTGCCTGGCCCGAAACACAAATTCCGCTTTGTCCACCAGGATGGGAGCTCAAGTACTTGGTCTTGGCAGCGTTTATCTTGAGCCCGGCATTACGGCTTTCGCAATGCAGAGCATCGGCCATTTGAGCTACATCCTCCTTTTTATTTGAAAACAGACAAATATCGTCAGCATAGTCCAGGTGTTGCAGGTAATCAAACATTTTCCATCTGATACCTTTCCTCTGGTTTTGAAGCGCGCTCACTAGTACATCGTTAATGGCTATGAGAAAAAGAATAGGTGATAAAATGCAACCTTGTCTCACTCCACTGTGCACCTCAAAAGGATCTGAAAGCTTACCCTTGTGCAAAACGTGACATTGGGCTCCCTGATAAGATTCCTTGATGATGGAAATTATTTTATCTGGTATGCCCCTCCTACGAAGAGCTCTCCAAATATACTCCCGATCAACACTATCGAACGCCTTCTCGAAATCAATGAACATGAGGTGTAATGGGGATCTCCATTCGGCGGATTGCTCAATAATAATTCGGAGAGTGTTTATATGGTCGCTACATGAAAAACCCTCACGAAAGCCAGCCTGTTCATTGCTTAAAGTGCGATCAACTTCATCCTTGATCCGGTTCAAAATAATTTTAGCCATCAGCTTGGATACAGCTGGAAGTAGGCAAATACCGCGCCAATTATTACAATCCTTAAGGTTACCCTTCTTGGGAATTTTAATAATTACGCCCTTTTTCCATTCTACTGGAAGAGTTTCGGTTTCCCAACACTCTCTGATGAGGGGAAGCAGAATATCCGCTGTAGCATTCGAATCCGCTTTAAATAGTTCGACCGGAATTCCATCTATCCCCGGGGCCTTACCGGCGTCCATAGATTCGATAACCCGCTTTAATTCCGTCTTAGATGGTGGTCTGGAATTAATACTGGCTACTGGAGGGACGTCTTCTTCTGCCGATGAAGATGCACTTGCAGGCCCGAAACGGTTGTTAAGGACCTCAAAAAAGTGCTCTTTCCATCTCTGAAGCTGCTGTTCTTCAGTAACAAGCAGTAACCCTTCTTTATCTTTCACAGGATGGTCCGTTGTGAACGACTTGCCAATTAGTGGTTTAATTAGCTTAAATAGGGTACCGCTTTCACCACGGTAAGCCGCATCATTTGCCTCCTTCGCTAAAGCGTTGATGTAAGTACGCTTATCACGCCTCACACTTCTCTGCACGCCTTTTTGTAGTGAACGGTATTCAGCACGAAGTTGATTTTTAGCTGAATCATCAGCAGCAGAGTTAATCTGTTCCTTAACTCTTTTGCGTGCTGAGATAAGAGACCAAGTAGCATCACTGATAAATGGTCTCCTACCACGATCCAATCTTCCCACAGTCGCTTCGCCACATGAAATAAAAGAATCCTTTGCAAAATTCCATCTATCTTCAATTGTAGGATTCTGAAGAGATGTTGCTGCACAAGCTTTTTCGTGCAAGGCGGTCGAATATGCACGTCTAGTTGAGGAATTTTTTAGCTTTTGCACATTAAATCGTGGCAAGATTCGCGTGTTGTGAGATCGTTGAATCGCTGCCGTTCGTAAGCGAAATTTCGCGATAACAAGGTGGTGGTCGCTGCCAACATCAGCCCCACGCTTCGACCTGACGTCTAAGAGGCAGTTTCTCCATGTGTTAGAAACAGCAATATGGTCAATTTGGTTCTCTGTTCTGCCATCAGGAGAAATCCAAGTTGTTAGGTGGCAGGGTTTATGCTTGAACAACGTTCCGCCAATGACTAGTTGCCGAGAGTTACAAAACTCCACGAACATTTCGCCATTGTTGTTCCTGTCGCCAAGCCCGTGATTGCCCATAAGATGTTCCAAGCCTAAATTATCAGTACCGACTTTGGCGTTGAGATCCCCCATTATAATTTTGATGTCACCCCTGGGAGCCATATCAAAGGTGTCGCCTAGTCGCTGATAAAAAACGTCCTTTGCGGATTGGTCTGCAGGTTCAGTCGGTGCGTAGCACTGAATAATTGTGATGTTTCGTACTCTGGATTTGAATCTGGCTGTGATGATACGGTCGGAGATAGGTTTCCAGTCGATAAGGGATCGGCGTGCATTCCTAGTCAACAGGATTCCGACGCCCGCTTGCCGAGGTGAATTATCGTCTTCACTTCCAGAGTAGAGCAATACAGTGCGAGAGCTTGGTGATAAAGTCGCCCCCGATCCGAGCCATCTTGTTTCGCTCAGTCCTAGTATAGCGATGTTGTATGCGGTCATTTCCTGTTCGACTTCTGTGAGCCTTGTATTATTACACTCACCCCACATCGTCCGAACGTTCCAAAAACCGATCGTAGTCCGTTGTTTATAGCCAAAAGTCGTTGCCGTTGAATCAGTCCGAGGTATCCGAGGCTCGTTTGATGTTTCGAGTGTAAAGTAAATTTCAGGTACGCAGGATACAAGCCTACATACCCTATCCCTCAAGTCGCCTTTTACGACAAGCCGGGATCGCTGTGGTATAATTCTAACCCCAAAACCACAGGGGTCAATTTTTTGTTAAGTTTCGTACATATCTAAACCCTTGAGCGCAAAACAGATTTGCTGCGCGCACAATTGTGGAGATATGTTCGAAACTCAGGAGAGTTTTATTCTCTCCTGTCCCTTAAGTCGCCTCTTACGACACGTCGGGAAAGACGGAAGCACTATTCTTAACCCGTGCCACAGGGCGCCTGACCGGTGCAAAGAATTGTGTACGAAAGTCAGAAGTAATCACGGCTATAAAAATGTCTTACCTTGATAGCGCAAAAACAATTCGCCGCCAAACTGATCGAAGCTGTTCCTATAATAAAAAATATCATCGAATGCATTATCTTATTCAACAACGAAATGTAAGCAATGGAATCCTGATGCATTTGACATGCACTCCGCAATTTCTGACGAATCCATTTATCGCTTTCGCTTCCCCTCTGTCGTCCTTCAATACGAGTATACTTGTCAATTTCACGCAACATTGCCAAGAACAATCCAATGGGCAATGAAAGATGAATAATAAAAGTTAATATCATCAAATTGAATGCACTATTTCCAAAATAAGCAGCAATTATTTCCGAATATTGTACACCGAGATTGATGAAGTAGGATTTATCGTCCACCGGCGGATACGTCGGAATGTACCATTCAATGAATAGTTCCCGTTTTCCAAGCAACAAATACGAGTATAACGGGGTGCTACTGAGTGCAAGAAAAGCCATTCCTAAAATGGTTAAACTCAGTCGAAGACATAGCCTATGATGACGAGCACAATTAATAAGTGCTTTAGCACGAAACCCGTTTGAACGGGTGTTTTGAGCAAAAGTTGCTTCAAGGAATTCCTGAAGTGAGATGAGCTCCTTGGAATTATTGAGTAAGATATATTCGGCAAGGATACCCTAAAAGAATTTTTAATTAAATTAAACCAAAGAAATAAAAAACTGATTAAATAATAAATTATAATAATTAATACCTGAGTGGCTTCCGCCGCCGGAATTAAACATTTTAAGCACATTCCAAAGTCGTGACGATAGAAGAATATTGTAGATAGTACTCCTAAAGATCCAATTGTTGTCACCGACAAAGTGACCACAGTTCGCCAAGTGATTTTAAAGTCATTTCGAAAGGTATTGAGTCCCAGAAATGAGTATATGGCTTGAATAAGGTTCATGCCATTTTTGAATGACTTTGAATAGTCCATATTCTCTCGCACTTATACGAATATTCTATTAATACTATTTGCATTACCTGTGAATCGGTCGTTTTTATAGTAAGGTTTTAGGTTTATTGTTTTTATTTACGTGACCTTCAAATCAACAATTTTATTTCTATTTCTATGTCAAAACCATTGCTATAATTTGGTGTCCAAGTATACAGTAAACATCCTGAAAATGCTTTGGATGCTTGTGAATTTATTCAATTCTAATTCATACTTTCACGGCTGTGATGATACGGTCGGAGATAGGTTTCCAGTCGATAAGGGATCGGCGTGCATTCCTAGTCAACAGGATTCCGACGCCCGCTTGCCGAGGTGAATTATCGTCTTCACTTCCAGAGTAGAGCAATACAGTGCGAGAGCTTGGTGATAAAGTCGCCCCCGATCCGAGCCATCTTGTTTCGCTCAGTCCTAGTATAGCGATGTTGTATGCGGTCATTTCCTGTTCGACTTCTGTGAGCCTTGTGTTATTACACTCACCCCACATCGTCCGAACGTTCCAAAAACCGATCGTAGTCCGTTGTTTATAGCCAAAAGTCGTTGCCGTTGAATCAGTCCGAGGTATCCGAGGCTCGTTTGATGTTTCGAGTGTAAAGTAAATTTCAGGTACGCAGGATACAAGCCTACATACCCTATCCCTCAAGTCGCCTTTTACGACAAGCCGGGATCGCTGTGGTATAATTCTAACCCCAAAACCACAGGGGTCAATTTTTTGTTAAGTTTCGTACATATCTAAACCCTTGAGCGCAAAACAGATTTGCTGCGCGCACAATTGTGGAGATATGTTCGAAACTCAGGAGAGTTTTATTCTCTCCTGTCCCTTAAGTCGCCTCTTACGACACGTCGGGAAAGACGGAAGCACTATTCTTAACCCGTGCCACAGGGCGCCTGACCGGTGCAAAGAATTGTGTACGAAAGTCAGAAGTAATCACGGCTATAAAAATGTCTTACCTTGATAGCGCAAAAACAATTCGCCGCCAAACTGATCGAAGCTGTTCCTATAATAAAAAATATCATCGAATGCATTATCTTATTCAACAACGAAATGTAAGCAATGGAATCCTGATGCATTTGACATGCACTCCGCAATTTCTGACGAATCCATTTATCGCTTTCGCTTCCCCTCTGTCGTCCTTCAATACGAGTATACTTGTCAATTTCACGCAACATTGCCAAGAACAATCCAATGGGCAATGAAAGATGAATAATAAAAGTTAATATCATCAAATTGAATGCACTATTTCCAAAATAAGCAGCAATTATTTCCGAATATTGTACACCGAGATTGATGAAGTAGGATTTATCGTCCACCGGCGGATACGTCGGAATGTACCATTCAATGAATAGTTCCCGTTTTCCAAGCAACAAATACGAGTATAACGGGGTGCTACTGAGTGCAAGAAAAGCCATTCCTAAAATGGTTAAACTCAGTCGAAGACATAGCCTATGATGACGAGCACAATTAATAAGTGCTTTAGCACGAAACCCGTTTGAACGGGTGTTTTGAGCAAAAGTTGCTTCAAGGAATTCCTGAAGTGAGATGAGCTCCTTGGAATTATTGAGTAAGATATATTCGGCAAGGATACCCTAAAAGAATTTTTAATTAAATTAAACCAAGGAAATAAAAAACTGATTAAATAATAAACTATAATAATTAATACCTGAGTGGCTTCCGCCGCCGGAATTAAACATTTTAAGCACATTCCAAAGTCGTGACGATAGAAGAATATTGTAGATAGTACTCCTAAACATCCAATTGTTGTCACCGACAAAGTGACCACAGTTCGCCAAGTGAATTTAAAGTCATTTCGAAAGGTATTGAGTCCCAGAAATGAGTATATGGATTGAATAAGGTTCATGCCATTTTTGAATGACTTTGAATAGTCCATATTCTCTCGCACTTACACGAATATTCTATTGATACTATTTGCATTACCTGTGAATCGGTCGTATTTATAGTAAGGTTTTAAGTTTATTGTTTTTATTTACGTGACCTTCAAATCAACAATTTTATTTCTATTTCTATGTCAAAACCATTGCTATAATTTGGTGTCCAAGTATACAGTAAACATCCTGAAAATGCTTTGGATGCTTGTGAATTTATTCAATTCTAATTCATACTTTCACGTGTGATATTCTTGCTTTATTTCCACTTTCTATAGAAGATGATTTTTGTCGGGCAGTCTGTAAATTTAAGGACTTTAAACCAACTAATTCACACCATACAATCGTTGGAATTTACATGGCCGAACAAAAGGTAAATCGCCATAGGAAAGTTCCACCGTTCATAGTCATGAAAATTGGTTAAGTTATATGAAACGTTTCTAATCTTGTTTATTCGCGGTATTTACTGTAGTCCTCAAATATCTATAATAGCCAAGGTCTACAAAATAGAATCATGCATATTTAAACTGCTTGCTGCGATTCCTATCGCCTATTGAAAAACAGCTATTATGTGTATCAGAAGTGAAGTCCTTTTTCAATAATGTATGAATGCATTCTGGATATACTCCTAGATTTGGTGTAGTTTGATTTTTTTCAACAAATTTAATGTCCCTTGAAAAATGCAATCTTGTAATAAAATTGTAGCTGTGTTACCAGCGCACGGGTCATGGAAAAGGGAGCAGGTAATCAAAATATTTATAAGGGTTTATAACAACCGCTTAACTACTTAGCTCCAAGTTCATGCTGACTCCATTTTATCTATGTCCTTTTTCGAAGACCGAAATAACGAAAACGGAATCTGTTCCAAAAAAAATTAAATATGCACAATCGTAAAGGCAGAGTTACAATATTTGTCTAATCGTTTATTTTCGTTAATATCGTCCTAACAAACATGTGTGGATGTGCAACTACTAGATCTACAGTCAATGATTTTTATGTGAAAGGGTATATAAACTTTTTATTAAATTTATTCATTCATATTTAGCATTACCATTAAATAGGAATAAATCGCTTTCATTATCTGAAATAAAAATAAATTCATACAATATTTTTCCTGGATTAAAATTGCATTTTATGTTAAATTTAAGCTTCTGACCTTAGCCCCCGTGGCAACATTAAGAAGTGTTATGTTAGCGATCGTTAGTTTCGTAGAGTTTTGTGAACGCAGCAAAAGTAGAAAAATTGTGCGTTGACAATCGATTGGTAGCCTATACCAATTCACGCTGTAGATTGCATCTGTCGTTTTGTCACTCTAAAAAATAAAAGTAATTAAAACAGGCTGTACATGCGGTAATATTATTAATACAATTCTGGACATGAAACAAAATGCAAATGTCTTGCTGATGAAGTAATCAGCTTCTTATGACTATGCAGAAAAATTTAATTAACTGTTTGCTGCTATACATGGTGTCCCGCCTTGGGTAGTCGACAGTTTAAGGGTCTATAGAACAATTTGACGAACAACCTTCGAACTTCTAGGCTGTGGAATACACTTAGACCAATTAAAAAGTGTCATAACATCCGGGTAAACTGTTCAGGTCTAAATTCTGTAAACTATACCATGGTCTAAATATCCGAACCGCCAAACTTTAGATATCCAATTTATTTATGATGTGGTGTATCAGCTGTCAATTGTACAGCGGCTACAATTTTGCAACTTTTGTTCGTTAACTTATTGTGGAAATCTTGACTTATCGTTCCATTCTATACACCAACTGCGGTGCATGTCTGTAGTATTTATGGCATGGCAACTTACCAGCTCTATGGGAACTACGCGGAACTTTTGTCTGTTTGGAGGAGAAGAGCCCCAGCGGGAGAAATATCGAGTTATTGAAATTCGGAAATGTCACATTGGAATTTTTGCATCGAGACCTCTAAGCGTCTATAGCTCAGTAGGTAGAGTTGCTGACCTTGTGACTGAAGGTCGGAGGTTCGAGTCCCGATTGGGACGAAACTTTTTTCCCTCAATTTCCTCAATTTTTTGGTATTTTTTCCCAAAGTTTTGTGGTTTCGTACAAATAGACACACTCATCAGGTCTTGTGTCTATGTCTATCTGTACGAAGCCACAAAACGTTGGGAAAAAATTGAGGAAATTGAGGGAAAAAAGTTTCGTCCCTATCGGGATTCGAACCTCCGACCTTCAGTCACAAGGTCAGCAACTCTACCTACTGAGCTATAGACTCCTACTGAGCTTAGATTCCAATGTGACATTTCCGAAATTGAATAACTCGATATTTCTCACGCTGGGGCTCTTCTCCTCTAAACAGACAGAGTTCCGCGTAGTTCCCATAGAGCTATTAAGTTGTCATGCCATAAATACTACACACATGCACCGCAGTTGATGTATAGAATGGAACGATAAGTCAAGATTTCCACAATTAGTTAAAATTCGAACCCACGAAATTTGGGAATTTTTAGTGTACGCTAAGTCTAAACGAATGGAATCCGACCATGGGGTCATGGGACTGCCCCTGAAAATTAGGTTCTTATAAGAAAAACTTTTTTCTTTATGTACCAATCTTAAACAAACTTCACCCAAGTGTGTTCCTAGTAAAGTCGCGAAACATATCTAGGAACGGATAGAATCGGGTCATTATGTCATAGAGCTGCCAGACAAACCAATCCATGAAAATTAAGTTCTTCTAAGAAAAACTTTTTGTATTTTAATCCGACCTTAACCAAACTTTACCCAAATGTGTTCCTAGTAAAGCCTCAAAAAATATCCAGGAACGGATGAAATCGGAACACTACATCATAGGGCTGTCATAGAAAACAATCCCTGGAAATTGGCTTTTCTAAGAAAATCTTTTTTTCTTTATGAGCCAATCTTAACTAAACTTAACCCAAATGTGCTCTCAGTAAAGCCTCAAAACATATCTAGGAATTACGTCAAGGGATTTTCATACAAACCAACCCCCAAATATTAGGTTCTTGTAAGAAAAACTTTTTGTCTTTTGAATCCTAACCGAAATTCATCCAGGAACAGTACAGATGGAATCGGAATACGTCATAGGGCTGCGGTAGAAATTGTTAACAAAAAAGAAGCTTAGGTTTCATTCAAATGTGACGGGTATTCAAATTTCGGCCGCGCCCGAAATTAATCTCGTTATAATTGACATTATGAAAACTTGCTAAATTTAATTTTTATTTCATCATTTTCCCGTGTCGATGCTGTTTTAGTTAGTTTAACCTACGCCTACGATTAACATTTGAAAATCTGGTCTGTTTAGATTTTCTTGTCTTTTTCATAAGAAAAGTTTGCTTGATTTAAGGTTACTTTTCCTTTAAGCGATATTATTGCATTTGACTTGGATCAATGTGACTAATTCTCAAATAAAGAGAAATATTCCTTGGCTGTTTTCGGTTGTCTTTTTTTCGTGATTTCAGCTATATTTTCTTTACTTTAGCAGGCGATTTGGTTCAGTGAAGGCTTCAACATAAGCTAAAGCTAAAACAAAAATTTTCCCATTTTGAGAAATTTTGTCGAAATTTGTGAAGTTTGCTAATTGGGGATTATACGTTTAAGTATCTTGTAATAGGGGATTTGAAATTTGGGGATTTTGAAAAAGGGATTTTGTTTTTGGGAATTCGCGCGTGGAGATGATATGAAATTTCAACCCACGACTAGGAAAAATTGATTTGCTTGTATAAACTTAGTTTAACAAAAAATGCTTTTAAGTTTAAGAATCAGTTGAAAACATTTTGCTCTGTTATTACGATGGCGAACTTTTGAGAATTTTCAAATGATTTAAATAATTGTTTAACGTGAAGCTATTAATGAGACGTACCTGATAGTCAACGTAGGTTCCTAGAGCGCATAGCATAAACAATCTGACGAAACTAAAGGAAAGGTAACCGTAGGCTCCGATCCAATCGGTCTAAAAGCAAGTTAAAACGAACACATTAATCCTTGCCATAACAATATATCACTAGAAAGCTAGTCGTTTACCTTCAGTATGCAAAATGTATTAATCGCAATGCTAAACGAGTTTAATGAAACGAGTGCAAAGAATATTGGTCCAAGGACATCATTTATCGTCGAAATATATCGTACTAAATCCTGATGCATTATTATTATATTTCTTAGTCTTTCTTTTATTTGTTCCAATTTTGTCACTTGGTCACTTATTTCTTCGTCCAATTCTTTAAGCGATGCCTCAAATAAACCCGTTAAAAGTGATAAGTGAATGATAGATGTAAAAAGATAGACATTGAAAATGAAGTTTCCCAACATTGCTGTTATTATCATTATGAGTTGAATCGTCATAGTGATTGTAATAATTGTCCTAGTGTCTGGCGGATATCCGGGCAAATGTGCATTCTCTACAAACAGTCCAACTTCACCGACAGCCATATATGAATATAGTGGAGTACATGCGGTCGAGATAATAACGCATATAACACAAAAAGATGCGATTTTCAAGCCCAATTTATAATGTTTGCCGCATATGATTTGCGGCTCAGCTCGATGTTGTCCAACTTTATTGTTGCAATTAAAAACGCTAGTAATAAATTCAATTAGCGATGCCAACGTTCGACTATGACGGATAAAAGCATACATTTGACAAGTACCCTAAAGTTAAGAAGAGAAAAATATTTTTTTTTTCGTGCTTACATAATACAATTTTTTGTTGTACTAAAATTGTAAGGACTTTATGAATACCTGGAATGCTTCCGTGCTGACACAAAGAACTTTCAAGCATCCAGCGAAATCATCCTTGAATGCATACACTGAATATATAGTCCATAAATAGCCGAGAAAACACACTAATCCAGTATATCCGGTAGCCCAATTCGGACGAAAATTAGGTGCTAAAATATTTAAGCCGAGTATTGCAAGAACAATTTTAGCAACTCGTAGAGTATATTTGAAAGATTTCGAATAGTCCATTTTACCAAAGGATTTTGGTTGAACGAACTCCACTTTGCGTATATTTTAGCACAACTGACGCAACGTGAACGTATTCAGTCATTTTTATTGGAAAACTTCTAACGCCTGTTTACATAACAAAAACTGTTTTCAATTTCACAACAATGTTGCAATTGTTAAAGGATACAAATTAAATGTAATTTTGTATTATTAAAACAATGTTTTTGTATGGGCCTTTTTATTAGAATATTTGCGAGTATTTATTTGTTTTCAAGTAGTGTGATTTAATACAGCTATGATAGTTAGCCTCCATTCATTTGCCGTGAACAATTTTCTACACCGTGCGACAAAATTAGCCGCTAGAAGAACATTTAGTTTCTTTCATGCACTGTCAGGGGAGACCCAGAACTATACTTATTGAGAAAGTCAGAAATAGCTGGCTCTCCTATGAGGCCAACGAATTTTATTTTATCAAATCGTAACCTTTTTAATACTCGTATACGAAAAGTTATAGTTTGTTTTTTAGACTTTTTTGTTTGGAAAATTTCCTGGACAAATTTCTAAACGATCATTTTGAGTTTGGGTGTCAGAATAGATGAACAGAGCTAGGTATGTTTTTTTTAGTAAATAGGGTCACTGTCGGATATTTCGCTCACTCGCAAATGAAGGCCATTATTGAATTATTTATTTGTTAAACGTTTCCTCCAGGTACTTTACTATACGCACACGTCAATCACAGTATGGGGTACCCAACTATAGAAAGAATGCTGCCTGGTACAATTAGCCATACCAATCGCTAATAATTGAATCGAAGCTTAAAATGCCGTCCCTACAACGTTACGATCCATGAGGGTTTGGCTTCAACCGTAGGTTTATATTTTATTTTTATTTTGGTCTTATTTCCCACTTTGATATCATATTGGAGAGGGAAAACTAGAAGTGCTCCCGGCAATCAAAAATATCGGTAAATTCGTATGTAAACGGGGCAAAAGTTTCTAGCATACTAGAAAGATTGGTTGAGACAAGCATTCTATCGGGCTTAACTATTCAAGAAATGGGTTGCCAAGAAAAAATTCTTCTCTCTGAATTTAGGTTGGGTAGGCAAAGCAATAAATCTTTAAAGGGGCAATATAATAACACACACTTTGATAAAATAACCCAGAAAAGGATTTTAATGTCAATATTTACCTCCTAAATTGGGGGTTGACTTCTGAAACAAATAAGAGCAACCAATTCTTCAGAAATTTCCCGACTACATTTGAAAATTCACCAATTATAATTAGAGGTACGGAAATTTCGCTTTTACGAAATAGATGCGAATTTCGGCGGAAATTGCTCTTTTATGCAAATAAAAGCAAAATGTTCTAATTTGGACTTTTTACACAAAAACGTTTATTTTTGTCCAAAAATGTCAATTATTGGAGATAATTTGTCATCTCAGTTTTGTTTTTCAAATGTTTTCCGTTAATAAGAATAGAGAAATTGTTAAATGCAGATATTCACTGAATCACGAGCACGATGGCTTGCCGAACACCGAGCAAGCACTTTAGTTGGAGGTTTGATTATTTGAATGGACTTTGTTTTCTGAAATGCGATTTTTTCTCGGCGGGTCCCAAGATTGAAATTATCTTTTCATGAAAAAGATAAAAGCGTAACCATATTAGCGGCATATGCCACAGGAGTTCCTCGTTTTACCGTTACCGTAACTCCTTGATGAGTGTTCTTGTCGACTAGTATCTATGTGTGCTGTATGAATGCGGAGTATGATGCAGTTGGCAGACACACTTCATGCTGAATAATAAACACGCGACGTTTTTTTCTAACGCGAGTTTTTAACAGTCGTTTAACTGTGAATCTGCATAATTTGAATTTCTAGAGTTATAGAAAATTAAAATAACAACAAGAAAATTTACAAAACTAGGTTTTTATGCGAATTTCAGCTAAATTTCCAATATTCAAAGCTTAGCTTAAGCGAAATTTCGGTTTATTATTTGCAAAATTTCCGTACTTCTAATTGTAATATATTTTTTGAGCGGTCATGTAAACATCGAAAAATACAAAGGCAGAAACACACTTCATTTTGGACAATCGCTTCACAATACGTATGTTATGTAAATCAATTTTATCGGCATTATCCTTTGCAGAAAGCATTAGCATAAAATTGTCTAAACGTTCATCCCCCATTAATTCGTAAATGATTGATTTATGAATCTTAATTTACTAAATGATCGTTCGCTCGAAGCTGATGTTACTGGACTTGTCAAAATAAGCTGAATAATCTTATAAGCTTTTGGTAAAGCCGTCCTTAGTTTGAAGCCTCTCTCGCTATCTCCGCAAAATTTTGACATTCGGAGCAATTACCAAGAAGAATTTAAATTTCAGCATGAAAGCATTCAAGGATCTCCTTTGAAATACAAAAATAAGTTTCGATCACCGCAGTTACCGAGATTATCGTGTAATTTTTCATATCGGCCGAAATTTGAAATATGTCTTGAAATGGTTGGAGCAGTTTGGCTATTTTTTCCAATTCTTCTGTGGACTTTGAACTAAAAACGTCAAGAAGGTTTTGAACTCTTTTCGGTAAAATGTTGCAATAGCTACTTAGGCTGTAGTTTAAGATGATTCATCCAATTTTTTCGGAGCACGATGAGTTCGGTGTTGTTTTTTGTACTCCGATTCAGGGTCAATATCTAATTTTCCTGTGAAAATCATGGAGCTTGGCACTAACGCATTGATTTCGCTGTCTTTGTTGATGTCTTTAAAAGACTTTATTGTACTGCGAATGGGTTTCATGGAGTCAATAATATTAAGGTCCTGAGCTTCTAAAATTTTAGTCAAATTTTTCAATTTAAGCATTATTTTTAAGTTTTCATGCCGAATAGCTCTGTTAATAAGTATGTACATTCAATTACATACCTTTAATATTGCAACTTTCAAATGTTTATATCCTTAAGCTCGACAGGTATTCTTTTGTAAATATAGGGTGGTCCATCTAACGTTTGCTTTTTGAACTATCGATAATTTTGACTTTGATATTTCGAATGTCATTGTCAATGTGTCAGATATTTAGTAGAAGGTTTGCGGTTTACGAAATGGTTAAGTTTAAGCAAAACTGTCGCATTTGGGGTTCAGAAAATCCGGCGTAACCGTTAATGGTGTCCGCTATCGCGCCATGTTGGAAGACTTTTTCTTTCCCCGAATGGAAGAGGAAGACATAGACGACATATGGTTCCAGCAGGACGGCGCTACGTGCCACACAGCCAACGTCACAATCGATCTTTTGCGCGGTACGTTCGAAAATCGCATAATCAGCCGAAACGGCGATGTCAACTGGCCGCCTCGCAGCTGCGATTTGACCCCGTTGGACTATTTTTTGTGGGGTGCCGTCAAGGATAAGTGTTACGCCAACCACCCAGAGACGATTGACGACCTAAAGCACGAGATTGAAGTCGCCATCAGGGCCATTGAGGGCCATACCATCGAAAATGTGCTTAAAAATTGGGTCGACCGAATGGGCTACTGTAAAGCCAGCCGAGGCAGCCATATGAACGAAGTGGTGTTTCATACATAAACCGCAATGTTAAGGCTATCCAATAAAATAAAAAAAATTGAAAAATATATACTCGTTGTTTTTTTATAGCGATTTTAAAACGCAAATCTTTCGTGGGCCACCCTATATATTAAAGCTGAAAATCGCAATCCTACATATTCCTACTGAGGTCAAATTTGCAGATGAGAATTGAAAATGTAATGGGGTGAGACCCCCCCCCATACCCCCCTTAGCTACGTCCCTGTTACCAGATAAAGAAGAAAAAGACTGAGCATTTACGTATTAAATCCCGAACTTTCATATAAACAATGCAAAATGCGTCAATTCATAACATATAAACCGAAAAAACCTCACCGATTTTAAAGTTGGCATAGTCCAGTCAAAATATCCCAATTCAGAATAAACCGCGTTTGAATGGAAAACTTTCGTGTTTCCCGTAACATATCATCTGAATCTTTCGAAAGCCATAACTAGGCGAATCCGAATACATAATTCAAGTTTTCACTACCTTTTTCATTTTAGGGTTTTTTTTAGAATTTTTTTTTGGGAACCATACGAAATCCCCAATCACAAAATCCCCAAACATAGAAAAATCCCCAAAATCAAAATCCCCATATTCAAAATCCCCATAATCATAATACCCATATACAAAATCCCCAATCATAAAATCCCCAAACACCCGAAATATGATGGTAAATGGTAGATGGATGATAGTAAAAAATGGTAGATGGCTGGTAGATGGTAAATGGTTGATGGATGAAAGACTGTAAATTGTTGATGGTTGATGGTAGATGGAAGGTGTTAAATGGTAGATGGTGTATGGCACTAGGAGGGACGTAAATCGATACTAACTTATTTTTTGATTAGCACAAACAAAATATTCGAGTCCATTGCATATATCGTTCTGAACATAATAGGTTTTCTTTAACATCGACGAGACAAGTCCTCATCCGAACGAATATTCGCGGAAAACTTGGGTGGCTTATTGTTGGAACCGATTGCATATTTAGTCGCCTGCACATTATCTGCTGTTGTTCTGTGTTACTTCAAAGAGTTTGCCGTTGATTAGCATATATGTATATCAGTCCACGACGGTGTTTTTTTTATTGCATAGTAGGACTATTCAATTACAATAGTCTAAAGCACCTACCATTTATTATCTACCATTTACCATCTACTATTTGCTATTTACCACCCACCATTTGCAATTTACAATCTACCATTTACCATCTGTCATCAACCATTTACAAGCTACCATCCGTCTACCATTAACCACCTACCATTTACCATCTACCATTTATCATCTACCATTTAACATCTATCATTTACCATCTACAATAGCCTAAAGAAAGTCTCAATTCCCCATTTGAGGTGTGATCTTAGAACGCGCGCGCGTTCTTAGATCACACCTCAAATGGGGAATGAAGACTTTCGTTTGGGGATTTTGGTTTTGGGTATTTTGATTTCGGGGATTTTGATTTCGGGGATTTTGATTATGGGGATTTTGATTTGGGGATTTTGGTTTGGGGATTTTGTGACTGGGGATATCGTATCCAACCCTTTTTTTTTTCAAAAAACCCTTATGAAATTGATTTTGTCCGTCCGTCTGTCCGTCCGTCTATTCATTAAATAACTCGCGAACGGCTCAACCGATTGGTAGGAATGTGTAGAAGGGTTACAGTCTTTGGCACAAATACCTTAGAAGTTGGTAGGAAGAAAATAACAGGGTGTCCCGAACGTTTGAAAAAAATCTATTTTTTTCCTTGGTGTACATATCTGGTATCGGGGTATCTGGACCTGCAAACGTGCAGTATCAGAATTCTGTTTTTGTTATACTAACTCCATTTTGTAGAGGCAGCTTGCAAGACAATAATCTTTGGATTACTGAGGACTATATCATCGGCAAAAGAAAATATACTTCTAGGTCGTCAGAGATACGTCCTAATGAGTACCGCATGATGATGTTGAAGAGCAACTATGACTCAATACACTGCCCTGGTGTACTCCAACATTCACCGGAAATTTTTCAGATTCACCAACTGTGCATCTAACCTTAGTCGTAGCTCCATCATACCTGTTTCGTATCATCCTGAGGTATGCCTAGTCTTCATAAACGTTTAACTCCCGCTTGGTATTCCAAAGAAATCAAAATTTTATTTCTATGAAAAAGAAATAATACTCGTATGCAAGGAGTATGTCGGTTTAATAAACCATTTTTATTATTATTTGAATGTGTGATCCGTGCTCGAATTGAAGGTGAAATCATTCCACCTTCATAAAAAATCTTTTGTGCCATCAACGTGCAAATGCATTCTTAGATAAACACCAACAACACTAGTCTACTAGTATATCTTTCTATTCCTCCAAACTTAGTAGAACCATGAGATACGAATAAATTGTTTTCATAATCTAAAAAAGAGGAGAAATTAACAAAAATATGGATTAATATGTTTGATACGAAATCCACTTGTTCGAAAATCCAATCGGTCAAAATCCGTATCTATTCAGCTAATCAAGTTCAAATCTACCTCTTCCATAACTGAAGCGGTAATACCTTTTAAAACTCTATTTCCGCTTATGTTATTACGAAAAAAGTTTAAATTTTAAATTGTGGTGATTTTTCCCAAAGTGTTTTCTGATTTTTATTTGGGTGGATTTTTGATTGAATAAAAGAAACGATATAATACCTTAGCACCTGTTGCCACATTTAACGGGGTTACATCAACAACCGTCAGCTTCGTGAAGCTTTGTGATCTTAGCAGAAGTAGAAAGATTGTCCGTTGACAATCACGTGGTAGTTTGTACCACTTTAAATGATAAATTGCATCAAGTAACATGTCGCTCTTCATAGGGAAGAATTGAATTGCATCACATTAGAATTTATCGAAACCATGTAAGTACAGTTTATCTTACTTGGTAGTCAACATAAGTTCCTAGAGCGCAAACCATAAACATTTTGACGACAGCGAAAAGGCAAAACCCGTAACATCCCATCCAATCCGTCTGAAAATAGGCAACAATCAATCCAATATCGTTTCAAATACGATGCAATATACGTATACCTTCAGCATGCAAAACAGATTCATCGGAATGCCAAACGCATTTGCCGCTACAATTCCAATGAAAGGCAAACGCATAGACTTATTTATAATTGATATATAACGAATTAAGTCCTGATGCATGATTACTGAATTTCGTAATTTCATCCTTAGCTCATAGTCTGTGATGTTCTCATCGTTTATCATATCATCGAACTCCTTCATCGAAGCCGCAAAGAGACCAATCAACAACGAAAGATGAATGACAAGGGTGAAGAGTAAAAAATCAAAAGAAGCATTCCCCAAAAACGCTACCGACATTTGTACAACTTGTACAATATAGGTGACAATAATTGAGGTCTGATCACGCGGTGGATATCCCGGTATGTACACATCATAAAAGAACTCCTGCTTTCCCTGTACGAGATATGAATATAATGGCATAATGATTGCGATGAACATAACACAAAACAGAACAGCATTGCCGAATATAAGGCAGAATTTATAATGATTACTGCAATTTCGGATAGCTTGCTGCCGGTACACTCCGATTTTTCTACTGTTTACTTGGAAAATATGTTCGACGCCGTTAATAAGAGATTTAAATGTTTTTCCGTGTTTTAGAATGCTGACAATTTGGCATGCCCCCTTAAAATAAATATAAGTATGATAAAATACGTTAATGACCAGAGCGGATTATTGAAATTTACCTGAAATGCTTCCGGGCCTGCCGAAAAAGCTTTTAAGCACAAGACGAAATTTCTTCGATACGTATATATTGTATGAAATACACTAAAGTTTCCCCATATGGCTATGCATATGCAGATAAAAGTACGCCAATCAGGACGATATCCTTCATCAATAACATTAAATCCGACAATTTCCAAAAGTATTTTTGTAATACGCCGACCTTTTTTGAAGTTCTTAGTATGATCCATTGTTTCAACAGCACAACCTGACACGAATATCTCTAACGTAACTGTATGTATTTGAAACGATCCTAGCATTTTTATAGTGCCCGGAAAAGTCTAGAACGACAGAAAGTATCCTTGTTGGCTTTTTTCCACTTCGCTCTACGTCATATAACGTAGCACCTGTGACATCTCTTAAAAAATGAATGCAACAGAAACGCACAACGGGATTCATATTTATTGTGAAACATACAAATATCAGTTATGGACTTTTCTTCTGTTACTAACGGTGCCGGTTATTTTCTCACGCAATACCCAGGCAAGTTACTTTTACACTCTGGCACAAAATTTAATTTTACGAAACATGCAATGAAAACGGAAAAAATCCTTTCAACCTGGACATCTTGGAAAAAATGTAAATCTATTCTGTTTCAAGAGAATATGACTTATAAATACATAATTAATTTTATTTGCAAACAGGTGTCTCACCATTTTTCTTGTTCTTAAGAACATCTGTTAAGAAATTGTTTTCTGTATGAAATGATTGACATCTTATGAATTATTTCGTTGATGAATCGGAGAGCCTACTTTTATTTACATAGATAAAACAATTTTCTTATGGGTACCTAACCTATATATTGAGCGCCATACTAGCGCGTTCTATATGATGTATTTAATACAATATACGTATGTATAAAACATTTGATGGAATGGAAAGGGGGGGCAAGGAGTGGCGGTCCCTCCCCCTGTCCGATGATAACGGTAACAAAAATCTTACTGCTTTCTTATTCTTTATAAAAAATATCACTAGACTATACATTTAGAGCGTCTCGTCTCGACTGCTTATTTTTTTCGATCTGATGAAGTTCATCACAAAAGACGATTATTTATTTATAAAATATATAACTACAGGTACATCAACCTAGAAAAACAAAATTCCCTTACTTTTTCCCTATGAATTAGCCATTTAAATTTCATTCCCCTAAACTCTATCCTAATTGGCTGGGTAAGTCTAATTTTTGTATATGGAGTTCATTACCCAAAACAACACGGAATGGGCAAAAGAACGCAACTATTGTTTGAATGCCTAAAAATGCGAATTTGACCCTAGGGGCGACGGAAAATTATCTGCTCCTGAGACTGTTGTCTCGAATACTAAGATATTCGCAGTTTTCAAGCTTTTAATACTTGGGACTAGGATACCTGCGTGTGAGTATCATTAATCAAGTGACTGCAATTACAAAAAAAATTACCTGTAATGACTCCTATCCATTGTTTCTCGGGACCCTTCCCGTGGACCGTACGTATAGAATCTATTCACGGACTAAGGAGTGGATACGGAGCTAGGCAGATGGATAGTGACTCTACTGAGGACTAGAGTAATCCATGTGAATTTGGGAAACAGCCTGCTGACTAAATTCGTTTACATAGGTACAGCTCAGGGTGATGTCATATCTCCGTTAAGGTACATTTTCCTCGGCACGACCCCAACGTCTCCAGCGACAGCGATTCGCTCATTCCATATAAAAACTCGTTTTTAGATGATAGTCGCTTAGCATAGGTCAACAATGAGGATTATCGTCGATTGAATTGCGCGACTCATGTTGTAAATAAGGTCCGCATGAGTGGTGAACGTGGTGCACTCGCTTGTTTGTAGGCGACAGCTGCTTGGGGTACGGAAGCAGGCTTGCCAGATTTTGAAAAACTCAAATCGCAAGTTTGAGCTAAAAAAGTAGCCCAAAATCGCGCAACATACACATGGTGTAAATGCGGAGCAAAAAAGCTCACGTGGATGCATAAATTGGTTGTCACTAAGATAATCTACACTCGGCTTCACAAAAATCGGGCCACTCGCCACTTTCGCCTCAAATTCAATTTTCTCAAAAAGTATGAAACTTACAACTATGAAAGTTATATCTGCAGAAAGTGCATTTAATGGCAATTCAAATGACTATGATTTTTATCTGAAGTACCGTTAACTCACATTACAAACGATTCGCCTGTTTTGATTAGAGTTCGCGCTTACCGTGTGGCCCGGTTTCATTTAAGCTCAGTGTATATTCCAATAAGAAAAACAAAAACACTTCCATACTTGTTCCATACTTCCATATTATTATTATATTAGTATTAGTTATAGTCTCATGTAAGTCATTTTTTCAGTAAATATTGTATTAATTGTATTTCAAAGGACTTAAGTCCGTTTATTGAATAAATAAGTACATACACGAGAGAAAATACGCGTGGTGGTCCCGGCAAATTAGATGCAAAAACGGCAAACAAGTACTTATCTGGATGCTACGGCTGGGTCAATTGAGATTTTAAATAGAAATAAATAGCATACGTCTATTTTTCATTTATTAAAATCTATAGTGTTCCCTGACTCCGAAAATGAATTTGTTTCAAATAATTTTCAGCAGACAGAATTGAAAAAACGAGAACCAGGCTAATTTCGAGCGCAGCCGAAATTTGAATACCCTTCACCCTTTCACTCTATGAGCGAAGGGTATAAAAACAAAAAACAATGAAATTTTCTTGGCACGTGGATTGCCTGTATCAAATGGAGTGCCCTATCAAAGCAGATTTTATGTACACAGCAAATCTGATAATTAAAAAATTCTAGAACAGAGTAAGGGTCCCAGAAAAATCTTTGCAAAAAAAAAACACAAAATATCAATTAGTTTCTTTCTTAGGCCGACTGCACACGATGCAACTTTTATGAGAATCACGTTTCAAACCCGTATGAAACTTTTTGATTTGTGTCTTTCGTCATATGCAGAAATGGGAAAACAAATTAAGTACGCATTGGAAGGTAGTTTCACACCCGTTTGCAATTAGTTCATTCTCTGCCATGCATGGGAAAGGTTACAAATCAATAAGTTTCATGCGGGTTTGAAACATGATTATCAGAAAAGTTGCGTCATGTGCAGTCGGCCTAAGAATCAAAATAATAGATGCCGGTAGCATCCAGCTAGATACTCGTTTTGGAGCATGAAAATTAATTTAAAAAATGCTGGAAACAGTTCCCTTATCCCTTATTTTGTCTGACAACAAATTACAAATAAAACGATTTGTATTCATTATTGGACTTATTTACCTGTGCTTACGCTATGACGATCCCAGTAAAATCACGAAGATATAAATTTTTAAAATTATTAAAATGATCTGATAATCACAAGGTTGAACAGTTTAAAAATTTACTTACGGCGACGGAAGCATTCACGCTCCGTGGCTAACTTAGTTGAGTCGCACTCTACAATACTAGTAATCTAGAGGTCCAGGGATCGAATCTCGGCGTGGCAAAAATTTGCTTACATGTGCGGATAGGAAATATATAGTGCTTGCAACATTATATACACTCCGAAATGATATGCAATGTAACGTTGACTCGAAGTTGCCTATAGACTGAGTTAACGGTACTGAAAAGAAGACGGAAGCATGAAACCTGGTGAAAATTTCGCTATATGGCAATTCAGGATCATATCACTCAGCTGCTAATCCTACTGTGAAGTTATGGTCGTGAATGACATGTAATTCGTTCAATTCGGATGGGGAGGGTTCACAATACGTATTTAATATCTTTAACTTTGTAAAAACTGATTTTGAAAAAATCGCAATATTTGCGTATTTGAAAATCGCAATAGTCGCAATTTCAGCTTCAGAAGTAGCCCACGGAAGGCGCCCATCGCAAAATCAAATTTTCTGTCGCAAAATTGAAAAAAAGTAGCCCAATTCGCGAAAAATCGCGGCATCTGGCAAGCCTGTACGGAAGTACCCCAAGTTGCTTCGCACAATGATCGTACTCATTCGGCCAATACTCGAATGAGCCGGTATATAGAAAGCAGTCGCGCTACTCTTGTTGTAAATAATGGCCGCATGAGTGGTGAACGTGGTACACTCGCTTGTGTGTTGGCTTCGGGCGACGGCTGCTTGGGGTTAGGGAAGTTGCGGTGTATACAGGGTGTCCCATTCATGGTGGAGAATATTTTAATGGTAGGTAGTGTGGCTCATTTGGAGAAAATTAATGTACAACGGGACCCCTCTATTTTTAATCGTTACAATGTTATAGCATTTTTTGTCAAAATGCACGACTTGCTGAACTAAATCAAAATTTGCCACACCACCAATCATTTCATCCGAGATATGACTTCACTTTCTGAAACTACATAAAATTTCCAATAAAACGACACCTCGCCCGTTACGAAGTTGATCATATCTTCCGAGATACACCCGTTCAAACTTTAAAGAAATTGTAAAATTGGTTTTTTCATAAAAAATTCAAATAATAAAATCGTATGCAATTTAAAAATTTCTTTAAAGTTTGAACGAGTGGATCTCGGAAGATACGAGCAACTTCGTAACGGGCGAGGTGTCGTTTTATTGGAAATTTTATGTAGTTTCAGAAAGTGAAGTCATATCTCGGATGAAATGATTGGTGGTGTGGCAAATTTCGATTTAGTTCAGCAAGTCGTGCATTTTGACAAAAAAATGCTATAACAATGTAACGGTTAAAAATAGAGGGGTCCCGTTGTACATTAATTTTCTCTAAATGAGCCACACTACCTACCATTAAAATATTCTCCACCATGAATGGGACACCCTGTATAAGCCACGATCGCTGCAGCCGCATCGAATAAAACACCACTAGGTGATAGTCAACAGCTAGAGCCGCTGCGGTCGTGTCGAGGAAAATGTACCTTTACTGTGGCTAATAGTAATCAACAAAATCTTAACTAAACTAGATGAGGAGGGTATAAAGATGGTCTCGTATGTGGATGATGTAGCGGGAGAGCCCTCGGGCTGGTTAACAACTGAACTGGAAGCTGTGATCTTGCTGTAAACTCAAGCAAGACAAAACTGATGCTGTTTACTACAAAAAGCAAGCTACGTACCTACCTGACTTTTTCCATTCAAAATCTAAGTAGACAACATTTTCATCCTCTAATCGTTGACTTAATTAGCTAATTTCTATTTTGTACCATGTCTCTTTCTTTATGCAATCCCTAAAGCAACTTTCAAGAAATTAGTGCCACCACGCAAAATCTTTAGTCTATAAGTTAGTCTGTAAGTTAAAATTAGTTTAGTTTCTTAAGTTTTTTACATAAAATTATAACCTGAATAAGAGGTTTTTTTAAACCCTACTTTCCTCTTACCTAACTTTTTTCTGTATCATTCATCATCTTTCATTAGTTTAAATTCTACTGAATATTTTTTTTTTTATAGTTGCAAGAGTTACTACTCGATCACTAACTTATAAGCTCTGTAAATCTAATGTTAATTATATTTTCTGAATTGGTTGAATAAATTGAAATTGAAATTGACATTTTCTTCTTCCAAAACTAAATGGACAACAACTCAGACTATCACCCAGCTCAAAGCATCTGGAAGTCGTTTTAGACCCAAAGCTTAGCTGGAAGATAAAGATAGAAGAGTATGTTAAGAAAGCCTGCGGCGTTTTCTACGCGCTCAAGAAAATCTTGAATAAAAGGTGTATATGTTATACTCTGGCTCTACACACTTTTCAGATAGTCAGGCTGCTATTATAACACTGAAGTCCTGTTAAATAAATAATGAACAACCTTGGAGGAAGGCACACAGTCAACCTACTTTGGGTGCTGGAACACAGATACATCGAGGGTAATGATGAGGTTTCAGTTGCAGATGAGTTGACCAAACTGGGGGCAACTTGGGCAACTGGGGATGGTTCTCATGCGGAGCGCGTGGTCATTCCGATGACAGCTGTCAGAAGAAATAAGTTACGCCCATACTATGACCGGAAAAGAACGTCTGAAATTCTGACGAGGCCGCGTAAAGATATCGCCAGACTACCAGCGGTTATTACTGCACATTGGTCAATAGCGGAACATCCAGCCTGGCTGCGTATTCCCCACAACTCGCACTGCGCAGTTGCGATAATGGAAATGAAAGAGACACTCTAAATAACTTTATCGGCGAATGCCCAGGGGTCGCCAGATCTCGCTACCGTACGTTGGAATGTTTTAGTTTTTTGGCTCTTGATGCGTCTCCACACTCGAAATTATATTTCCTATAACCTCCATCCCTTAAAACTTAGTTTGTTTGAGTACTCTAGTATGTATCTATATATGGGGTGTCCAGAAACTATCGTATAAATTCGCATATCTCTCGGTTCCACAAAGGTCAGATTTCTCTCAAAACCAAAACAGTTAGTTTTCGGCTTGGGCTGCAATTTGAGAAATATTAAGATTTACAGTTACAGTACGTGAATAACTACAACAAGGCATGTCCCTTTTCGACTATCTTTTGATCGCGTATAACTGTAAAAATAGGTGACTTAAATGTTTGCCCTTTTTTTGCGCAGCCGGCACCATCCACAGCTCAGGCCATTTTTTATGCATCAATGGATTCCTTCAATGAAACGTGTTGGACCAAGAAATTGAAACCTACTCACATGATCTGCCTTGCTTCACAAAGTTATAGTCCGTCCGGTTGCAGATAGTAAATTGAATTTACCGTAAAGAAAGCTATGTTAACATTTTTTGAGTTCTTAAAATGCTTAAAATGTTTTTACAAGAGCCTTGTCGTCCTTCATTTTTGTGATCGTGGCCGTATGTTTAACATAAGGTGTCTCCTGCTTTACGGAAGGACTTGAAGACGACAGAAAATTTTTGTTCACTTTTTTTTTAACTTTTTATTTATTTAAACAAACTAGTTCAGTTAATAAAGAAATTATTCTTCTCTACCATTAATCCAACAAATTTAGAAGCTACTAATACCACGTACTACTATATAAAAAACACTTTCCTTTTTAGAAAAATGGTTATTAACTTTTTCTTATTCGTCAAAACGAAGCAAGACCATTAGGTATAAATATGTAGATTGCTTTCAGTATCTAAAAGAAACGTTAAGAACTAAAATTGATTTAAAATGTATGCATCACTCATTACAGGACTCCTGATGTAGGCTTCACTCAGGGGAATATTTTTTTGTGATCTCAAAAGAAGACGAAAAAATGTACGTTGACAATCCAATTGGCATTTTGTATCAATTTTATTCGATATATTATATATTCCTATGCAGTATGTTGTCACTCTTCACAGGAAAAAATAAATTAAATGATATTTAAATTGGCGTTCGGTGAAATCTTTAGCCTATCTTACATACGACACTCGAGATACGTTCCTAGAGCACATGCCATTAACATTTTAACAAAAGCAAATAGACAGTATCCATTAATTAAATCTTGATGCATTATAAAGGATTTTCGCAACATTTTGATGGTCAAATCATCCTGACGAACACTTGTCACGTTGTTCTCTTTAGACAGCATATCATCCAATTCCTTTGAACATGCTCCAAACACGCCAATCGACAGCGAAAGATGAACGTTGAGAGTAGATAATAGGAAATTAAAAGTATCATTCCCGAAAAAAGTTCCTAACATTTCGACAATTTGTACCATACAATTGGTGACAAAAGTGGTTCGATTATTATCATAGAACAGCTCCTGTTTGTCCAGGACAAGATATACGTATAGCGGTGTGAGTGTTGCGATAAACATAACGGTAAATGAGACTGTGTTGCCAGATGTTAAGCATAGTCTATAATGCTTACTACAGTTTCTTAGAGCATAGTCATGGTGTTGCCTTACTTTGTGGTTGAGTTTCGAAACTTTCTGAATGAATGTGAACAACGCGGCGTAGACTGGAAGCGCTCCCTGAAAATTAATGTTTTTCTCGTAGTAATGAATGAGTAATATAAATTCTTTTATGGTTTGTTACCTGAAACGCTTCAGTAGCGGACGGAATAAGCTCCAGAAACATATCGAAATTCTTTCGATTTAAATACAACGTATAGAATAAGACGCTCATGTTTTCTAATGTTGTTATGAATATTTGGATGAAACTAAGCCAATCTGGTGGATATCCTTTATCAGTAATATACACACGGTAGTCATCAACGCACCATGCTCCACTAGGAGTTAC
This sequence comes from Microchrysa polita, assembly GCA_949715475.1. NCBI lineage: Eukaryota > Metazoa > Arthropoda > Insecta > Diptera > Stratiomyidae > Microchrysa > Microchrysa polita. The sequence continues at coordinate 1,198,460 of OX454415.1, forward strand.
GGTATCAAGAGAGAGATTTATTCCTAGAACTCCAAAAAATACTCTTAAGTTAATAATTCTTAGGCCCAAACTACAGTTTCTAGAATAATCCATTTTAATAAGCTGACCAAATTCCCGGAGAACCTTACCGTTACTATATTCAGTAGAATCAGTCCTGGCATTTTTATAGTTCCTGAAAGATCTTATCTAGCTAGATGCGAATACTCGTAGGTTGGATTGCAACGTCAGGACATATCGACTTTTAAAAAATTAATGATTGGTGTCGAGTCTTTTTACGCTACAAGTGTCAATAGGCATATTTCCTATTTTAACGAATTCTACCGGTGTTGTTTTTCACATGACACACTTCTTTCTACACTCTGAAGCAAAAGTAACTTTCACAAAACCCTATCAACATTTCGTCTAACTTGTATAGAAAACTGCACTTACTGCTGTGTTGACTTTGGCACTTCTTAGCGAAAATCTGGTAAGATCGTTTGAAGCTAGGCTGTAAAAAAGGACGTCAGTAATGGCTCCCGAATAGAGAGGGTGATATCAATAACAATGTGCTCTATTTGCAAACAAAGGCGAATGCGTGGAGTTTTAATCTTTCTGGAGGATTTTATTAGAAGGGTCTTTGATTTATTTAATAATTGTTTGCTGTTTGAAATTGTTGGGAAGGTATGAATAATTTCTTTTCTGTTTTTGACGAATTGAAGCTTTGTGGTATATAGTTACGTTTATACACTGCCTGTCATAACAATAGCCGCACCATAAGACGGACTGATCCTTGGAAATTTAAAGAGAGCACAGTTATTCCACATACTATAAACAAAAGGGATACTTCAAACACATATAATTTCAGAAAAAGTTTCCTTCTATTTCAAACCGTTATTTCTCTATAAAGAAAAAACTAAATTTCCGGACTGTCATAACTATAGCCGCACTTCGAATTATTAATGTAAAACCTGATTAAAAAGTAGAGATTGAGGAAATTAATAACGGGAGAGATCCCTTTCGAAGAAAGTAGACTCTGAGAGATTGTTTTGTTTATGTTTCACAAAATCATTTCAACAGTTTTTCGAGTTTTAGGCTTATTAGCTTATTAGCATCGATAACCGCTGCTTTTACATAGAAAACTCTCCGAACTCGTGTTTTTTTACGGAAGTTTATGTAATAATGTTTCTCGAATGTTTTCTGTCTAATTTAGATCAATGGGAGGTTCCTCTCCAACATTTGAAACATTGCAACCGACTTTAAGTACTACGACTGATGAGAAATTATGCAATCTCTTGCTTAAAAATCCGTTATGTGTCCTATCTGCTGTATGAAATGGAAGCAGTTTATCGTCAGGACAATCCTATGAAGTTTTTCCTATGCTGGAAGTGACGAAATCAAGTATTGTATAGGTAGATTATCCTGTTCAATACATTTAATGCGCACTTGCCGGATTTTCATAGATCTCAATACAAATTTTGGACAGAGTTCCTTAATAGTGTTAAGCAGGGCGGTTTATGTGTTTATAAGTTGATGTAACAACCTCTAATACAGTAAAAACTTCTCTGGAATATCGATAACGATAAACTGTTTTCGTTTTAATACAGAAGACATGGCACATAACGGATTTTCTAGCAAGAGATTGCATCATCTCTCGCTAATCATTGCACTTCAGAAGGGTTCCAATGTAACAATCGTTACGGAGTTCGTCCCTCCTTCATCAAAATTAGACAGGATATCTTTAGGAAACATTAATACGTGAAATTCGTAAAATAAATACAATTTCAAAGAGTTTTCTATGTAAAAGAAACGGTTATCGATACTGAGAAGTCAATAAGCAAAAATCATGAAAACCCGTTATAATGATTGATGGAGAAATAAACAAAATAATTACTCAGGGTCGATTTTATTTAAAAAGATTTTTTCCCGTTATTAATTTCCTCAATTTCGGCTTTTTAAACAGTTTTTACCATACTGATTCCAAGTGCGGCTATAGTTATGACGGACCGGAAATTTAGATTTTCCTTTATAGAAGAATAACGGTTTGAAATAAAAAGAATTTTTTTGTGGAATTATTTGTCTTTTTAATATCCCCTAAGTATATGATATGTGGAATAACTGTGCTCTCTTTTAATTTCCAAGGATTAGCCTGTCTTATGGTGCGGCTATAGTTATGACAGGCAGTGTATATAAGGTCGATTGTCTGCATGCTCTGTTAAGCTCCACCCTGCTTTGACGCACATATTCGTAAAATGATAATTGATAATTTTCCCTATCGGGTAGAGAATGGAATCAAACTTGCCATATTTTTTGACAGCAGAAAAAAGGACTTTTTTTCGTATTAAAATTTTCCTAGAGTTGGGAAATACTGTTTGTTTTATAGCCATATAAGTGAAACAGATTTATTAATCATGCCGGTATATTTGCGTAATATGCTCTCCACGGGCATCCAAAACACTTGAAAAGTGGTATCCACCTCACCAAATGGTCGTATCCGTCCTGTGTTTGCCAGGACAGTCCTGCTTTTCCAACCTTCACCTACCGTCCTGCAAAAACGGCGAAAGTTCTGTTTTATTCTGGTGCTGCCCTTTTTTTTTGGGGCGGCGTATTGGCATATCACCAAATGACGAATAATTTTATTGAAAACTACACTAAATTTCATAGAAGTTTAAAAATCAAAAAATTGTATGAATGAGCCTCCATTCAGTAAGGTGAGCTAGTCGCTTTCTTATATTGTCTGAATGTTTGTTTTCCATCACACAACTCATAGGATGATCACTGAGCTATGGGACTATCGACTACTGGTGTTTTCCTACAAGCAACTACAGCGACCACGAACATAACCTTTTTACTATGCACTATTGTTATCTTACTCCAGCACACCGAAAATCATTCTAAACTGCACACCGGCCGGTCACCACTCAGCCGATCAGCACGTGCAATGATGATTACTATATATACAGACACGCTCGCAACTCAACCGAATGTACACGAATCGAATACGACTATTGTACGACTTTTATATACAACGTGCGGAGCACCCGAAGCAGCCGCTCTTCGAAGCTTACAAACAAATGGCTTGCACCACGGTCACCACTCATCGATGCAGCACGATCAGCGCGATTGTTCCGACGATAATTTTATTCTACACATGCCACACGATCATCGCGTGACAAGCTCAACGACTATCGCTATCGGAACACGTAAAATACATGCAAGTAGTACACATTCACAGTTGCCAGGCGATGACCACTTAATGATCATGGTGTGAGTTGTGCCTAGGAATACAAACGTTAAGTCCAGTGTCCTGCATGCGTGCGCTTAAGGTTAGAGTTACTTGGGCGACTGACGCAATGATCGCTGAACGACTTTTGCTCTTTTATAAATCCTGGAACCTTATTTACATATTTTAAATCTTTTGCGAAAATTCAGATTAAAAGTTTGTGTTGCTAGAGACGATTCATGAGATGATCGCTCAGCGATCGAAGTTAGAAATCCGGTTCTAAGCGTTCTACGTGCATATTTTCCATACAGACATGTTGCTTTAAGTGATATTGGATACTAGGAATGCAGCCACATTGAACAAATATTCTAATAGGGCTCAGAATCGGTTTATAAAATACTATTGCTGAGCGTTAACGAGCGTTAGCCATATTTTGACGGCACTCTGAAACTCTCCAAAGAGAATGTCTTCTATCTCTGTTTTCCTCGATGTTCTCCAAATGTTTTGCTTTGAGTTCTCTCATTTGTCACGGAAGCACAAAAACGTACCACAGAGTCCAGTCAAGGTTGCAAGGAGCAGGTCCTCGGTTACCAGATTATTTACTACACATACGTACGAGTTTTGGGTATTAGATCTTTTTTGGAAAAAAAATTAGCACGAAATGTATATCTTCGTCGGTTCTGGCCGGTGATCGGCCGTAGTGCATATGAGCTGGCATAAAGTGTTCAAAGAGGGACGCCTCATTGAACACTTTCTGCCATCTTTTATGCACTATAATTTATCAGTTGTCCTTGAAAAATTTTCGTCAATTTCAAAGGGACGTTCTGCACAAGACTTCTTTGATTATTTTATTCAATTTACTACTGCAATCTGCTCGAAACGCGTGGAAAGATCGATAAAGATTTTTGGGGGTTTTCAATAATTCGAATTAACAATCATCAATATGACGTAGAGCCTCGGCTTTCTTTATCATCGGCTTCCTAATTGTCTAGGTCGCGTGACCTCAAGCCCAGCAACGGTTGGGCGTCTCCACCTACTCAATACTTCTAGCATGGTCTTGATCGCCAGTGAACTTCTGCGTCCGGCCACCCGTGCGTTCATCACTTTCTAAAATGTCGGTCATTCATTGAAGATGTTCCAGCTTCTGCATGATTATTTCACCATTTCTTGCTCATCATATTTTATATATCTCGTGGTTATACCGGATGCACTAGCGAGTTGAACAAGGTTTCCTAATTACGGCTATAAGGCCAACATATTTTTTAAATGTTTATATTTTGTCTATTTCCGAACCTTAAACTGGAAGTCTATTCTGTATATGTTTCTGTTTTAGAATTTCTTCTGTTTTCATTATTTGTGCTTCTTTAAAGTTAGCGACAACATACACGGCAACACTTCCATAAAGTATGCAATTTAATTGCTATAGCCTTCATTCCGTCAGTTTTCTAATATTCCCCACCATTACCCGGAAGAACAATTACTGAATCGGAACTTGACTGTAAGCCGTCGTTATTATTTGTATCTATGCATATGTACAATTATAATCACTTTCGAGGTCCTATCAAGATCCACCAATGATTTGTGGCATAAATCGAGCAACAGGAGGGGGTACAGACAGACAGACATCATAGAAGGCATAATTTTCGTCGTCCTGTTACTCGCAGCCATAGTCGTCGTACCTACGCCGGAAAGCAAGAGCAAGTTGCCTCACTTTTATGAAATGGGGGGAATGAAAAATGCAATTAAAATTTTCATTAATTTATCTGGTTTTTGTAATAACACTTTATTTGTTTAATTAAATTTTAATTAGCCGCGTTCTACGTTGCGCTATCTAGATGGCATTTGCCATCCTTATAATATACACAACTTGTGTATGATATCTGTTCTGTTGGCTATATATATTGTGGGTGAGGTATTCCTTGATAAGCTCGGTTGTTTCCGCTCGGTATATGGAGGGAGGCACTCAGTGTCGTTGTCGGATATGGCGAAAATCATACTTTCAATTATATGGTGCAAGCTGCCATGATTATAATATTCAATTACATCGACGTGAAATACTCAGTTCTTCTGTGTTTTTTATTAGGATTTAGAAGGGTACTATTTCGGTAATATTCAAATCGTTTGACATGACAAATCGGTGAATGTTGTCCTAGTTGGACTGAAAATTCCTCAATTAGCAATTTGATTTCGGCGTTCTCTAATTGAAAACGGCATTACCACCTGCAATCTCTAATCATTTCCATCATATGCATAGTTATAATATTTCAATTACTTCCACCACATCAAATAAATGACGAACAATGGTCCTTCAATTATGCCACAGTCATAGACAACATATTCCAATTTGCACTACAATTTCACTAATTGGTGCAGATTGCCTAGACGCGGGCCATCATTATCTATATCTAGTGCTAGGATCTAATATATGAAATTTTCCCGGAGAATTGTATACTAGACAGCGACGATGAGTCGAGAGAGAGCGAGAGATAGAGTGGTGATGTAAGCACAAGCACACACTATACCTCCGTACCTTGTACGCGCTGCTTCATATTATACGAATAACGTCCTCGAGAACTCCCCAACAATGTAACCCATAAAAGTCGATTCAGACAAGTTGAAATGCTCTTTGATGAACACGAACTCGGGTATGGCAATATTTCCACCTAAATGTGCCCCGAGAACAATATTTTCCTAATTAACCGCATTACATGCTCTCAATTCCTCCCCCGACATGGTATGTAGGTAGGTACGAGTGATGATGTGAGAGTACTATAGCGAGAGAGAGATTCTATCTTCGTCTCGTATAATTCGTTATCGGCAACGGCGGCAGCTAGTGACGGTGTATATGGTATAGGGTTGTAACGGAACAAGCGCCTCATCATGAACCTCATGAACTACGTGAAATGCTCGTAACGAGGTTTGAATCGGCAAATTACAGTCCTTGATTGTACGGAAAATGAAGCAGCGACCGATGTCGGTTATTTTGCCGCCATTCCATCCCCATCTCGTTGCCCACTCAATGGAATCGTGTATGTATGTATGTGCTTTTTGGTGGCATCCAGAGGTCGTGTTGATCCTGTCCTAACGGCAATATTCTATATCCATATCCATCCATCTATCAGCCGTGCATCCATTTCCCAAAGTTCCCAGAACTCATTTTATACGGTTTTCTCCAACAGTTTCAATCTCGACGTCTATGGACGACCATAGAGATATCCTTGCTTGCGATCCCAAATACCACGTACGTAATATTAGGTGAAGAAATTGACGTTAACCATGGAGGGTTAATGCAGGCGAAAACGTTTAAGTTCCCAATCATTCCTTGTACAACCTGGGCCCGTAATCGGACTGTATGATGATGATGATGTGCGTTTGCTGATAACAAGGACTATAGAGTATCCTGACGAGATTTGATGACGGTGTGTGCTATGCTGAATGCGCCACTAATTTGAAACAAACGCAATTAAAATCAACGCTTATTTGAGTTTTTAATTTTTATACTTTTGTAAAAAAGTGGATGTGATAAATTTTTTGGTTGGATGTTATGAAGGTCCTTTGAATAGAAGACGCTAGGACAGTAGTTGAAGGTTGACTATTGCCTTCAGTTCTTATTCTGGAAATTTCTGAGTATTTATCCGGTGGATTTGCCACAGGGACGTAGTCAGGATTTCGCAAGGGAGCGGAGGGTCCAACTGTAAATTTTAGAGATGCTGTCTTGGCTATCAATTTATTTTGAATTGCACGTTTCCAGAGTCTAAATAGAGACATGTTAATAGTTGCGTTTTTTTGGTCATTCCATGTAGTTCTGGGTAACGAATTCCATATATGTAAATAAATTACACTTACCCAGCTAATTCTCTTGCCCTGGGCGGGATAGAGTTTAGAGGGATGAAATGTAGATGGCGAATTAAAAAAAAACGGGAATTTTGGGTTTTTACTTTGGCGTATCTGAGAAAAGTAACCAATCAAAACAATTGTGCGAATGTTGCATATGGTGCGGTTTTAGATATTGCAAATATGTACATAAATAATCGTCTTTTGATATAAAAAATCCATAAAATCTAAAAAATAAGCCGACGAGAGTGAGACAAAGATACAAAGCAACTGTAAGCTTCCAGCTGTTTGAGAGAACAGCTGGTCTTAGCAGGAAACAGGCAAATCTTTCTAAAAAGCTCCATTTTGCTAAAAAAAAAAAATTTATGGAAATATGCAAGTTTGAATAACTTTTTTGTACAAAAAAGTCTTCCAGACAAACTTTCCGTTTGAAACACGTGTAGGTGGGAAATCTGCTAAAATTGGTAGTCTGAAAGCATTGGCAATGTAATTTTTACGTATACACTGAAAAAATCATTTACTTAAAACAAGAAAAAATACAATAAAAAACAGCCAAGAAAACATTTTTTCTGATTTAAGATGTATTTTCTCGTTCCAAGAAAAGTTTTTCTGATTTAAGATGTTTTTTATTGTTGCAAGAAAAGTTTTTGCTTAAAATAAAAAAAATAAGCAAAATAAGCCGACCGAAGGACCATCTTTGCGCGAAAGACCTAAGCAGAGGAAGAGGTAATGGAGGCAATGCATCAGATGAAACGCGGAAAAGGCAGTCGGACCGGACAAAATTCCCGCGGAATTTCGGTTGAAAATTGAAAACGTCGGGTTTAGTTTGCTCATAGTTCTCTTCAAAAAATCAAAGGTGGGCAACTGATGCTTTCAGGGAAAGTTTTCTTCTTCCTTTCTATAAGAACAAGGGAGACTCACGCAAACTCAACAACTATAGGGCTATAAAGTTAGCACCTCATACACCACTGAAGATCTACGAGCGAGTTGTCTGCAACCGATTGAGAAAGATTGTGCGATTGAATGACAATCAATGCGGCTTTGTTGAAGGTCGATTTACAGTCGGTGCGATTCAGTGCATTCGGATTGCGATGGAAAAGTATAGAGCAGCCCGAAAAGACTTGCACTTTGTATTCATCGATTTGGAAAGGGCATTCGATAGAGTACCTCGTGATCTGATATGGTTGGCCTTGAGAGCACTTTATGTTCCTGAGGCATACGTCAGGATGATACGAGACACACTCAGAAAAATTTCAATGGGAAATCCCATTAAAACAATCACTTTCTCCCATTATTTTTAGTCAATAGGGAAAATCTGATTATTTTAAAAATATAGGAACCATTACTTTCACTCGATAAATATCCGTTTGTTTTAATAGTTGACTCATTTAGAAATAAACAGATTGTCTAGTTGTTTTCCAATAGGATATATCTTATTGAATTAATAGGATCAATCTTATGAAATAAAAAAAAAATCGTTTCACTCGTAATCTGATCGAACTATATTTTTTATAAGTCCCATATCTACCTTTAACGCTACGTCATTGTGGATTTTTTTAAGAATCACGATATTTGGCCAGGCCGAGTATTGAACATCCGATTTGCTTAAAACTTACCAAGTCACGGGTAGGCAACCGAACGATCTCGGCTAAGGAGCATGATGTTGGTTATCTTGCAAAATAAATCTATATGCTTGAAATTCAATTAAAAGGCCTATCCCATTAATGCAATAGGATGTTATATAAAACAAATGGGATCCATCCTATTTTTAGTTAATCATATCAGATCTTGTTAATTTAATTTAACACAAACTGATTAAAATGTAATCTGATGTACCATTGTATTTACGGGGCACATTTCATTCCATACAAAATATCTCAATAGGATGCGTCCAGTTATATTAATTATTGCATCTGTTTACTTTTGTGAAGAAATCTGGTAAATTGCCGTCCAATTTAAATAATGGTAAAAAAACTTTTAAGTTTACGGGGCCCATTTTTCTGAGTGATGTATGATAGAGCTACGACTAAGGTTAGATGCACAGCGCAGGTGAATCAGAAAAATTTCCTGTGAATGTCGGAGTACACCAGGTCAGTGTATTAAGTCCGTTGCTCTTCAACATCATCATGTGCTATTTATTAACACGTATCTCCGACGGCCTAGAAATATCTCTTCTTTTTGCCGATGATATAGCACTTGCAATTGCAAAATGGTGTGACATTTTGGAGGAGCAGAGTGATTTGAATTATTATTGAACATCTCCTTAAAAGTGCGACTGCCGTTATTATTTTTCGAATAACTTCCATAGAGGATTTGGGATTACATAACTCTGAATCCCACCAAGAGCGGGTTGGTAGTGTATATGTACAGCATTTAGCATTTAGGCATTTAGGCCCGTATTTATGAACATTCCTTAACTCAAGGAGACTTTTAACTATGAAAAAGTATGGGAAATGACATTTAATTAATTGAATTTCGGCATCCTTGACCCAAGGTCTCCTTGACCTGTGGACTTTCGCATAGCGGCGGTGACATCAGGAACAAAGCACAACCCTGGTCAAAGGAGACAAAAAAGTCTCCTTGAGTTAAGGAATGTTCATAAATACGGGCCTTAGTTCCGATTAATTATAGGATTTAAGGATTCAAGAGATTTTTTTTTGTGTCGTGATTCGAGAAGAGCGGTTTGGGATTCATGGAAACAAGAGCTTCTTTGGAGTACAACTTCAATGTTAACGTTACCACCCACAGCGCATACTCAAGCGCCTCCTCGGTACCTCTGTTATACGTCAGAAGTAGCGGTCTAGATGATCGACTACATAACTCGCAGAAACAGTCCAAACTGAATATGCACATTATGCATTCACTTCCATTTTTATCATTTTCCCAAACAATAAAATCACAACCAACATTTCCATCCATGTAATAAGCAATGATCAGATCATATTCAAAAATCAATTTCCTTACTCGCCCGCTTACAATATCCTTCAATTGCTTTACATAATTCGAATCAAAATGAACATTTTCCACGCCCATTTCCACATGAAAATATGGAACGACGAGGAAATCCCCGAAGATTGGCGCAAAAGCATAATCTGCCCAATCCACAAAAAGGGTGACAAGCTGAAGTGTGAGAATTACAGGGGCATATCATTAGTTTGTACGGCCTATAAGATATTATCTAAAATTCTTGAAAAGAGAATTAATCCGTACGCAGAACGAATCATTGGCGAGTATCAAGGCGGCTTCAGACCTGGTCGATCAACGACCGATCAGCTTTTCACAGTGAAGCTACTACTCCAAAAGTGCTGGGAATATAACATCGACGTATACCAAATCTTTGTCGACTTCAAGCAGGCATACGACAGTATCGATCGAAGTGTACTGTACAACATTATGCTGAATTTTGGTATACCGGCAAAGTTAGTGCGACTCACAAGGATGACGATGACTAATACCGTCTCGCAGGTCAGAGTGCAGAATCGACTCACTGACCTATTTGAAACTCGTACTGGACTCAAGCAGGGCGACGGGCTGGCGCCGACGCTCTTCAACCTTGCTTTGGAGTATGTAATTCGAGCCATGAATATGGACAGCAGCGGAACGCTACTCATCAAGTCGACTCAATTAGTAGCGTACGCCGACGATATCAACATCATGTCTCGAAGGTTGGGTGATGCAGAAAGCCTTCTGCATAACCTCAATAACGCCGCAAAGGAAGTTGGACTACATATCAACGAAAGCAAAACAAAGGCCATGATGCAATCGAAAACAAGGACGCCAGCAAATTCAAGCATCATAGTGGGGGACCTTAATATCGAGTATGTAGACAACTTCAACTATCTGGGTTGTAACTTATCAAAGGACGCCAACGAAACCGACGAAATTAAGCGACGGATACAACTAGCCAATAAGACATATTTCTCGGTCCTCCCTATAATTAATTCGAAACTTGCGCACATGAACACGAAGCTCCGCGTGTACAAAACGATCATCCGACCCGTGCTATGTTATGGCTGCGAAACATGGACCCTCACCCAAGCCTCCGAAATTTTGCTAGACCGATTCGAACGAAAGGTCCTTCGGCGAATTTTCGGGGCCGTTCGCGAGCGAGACCAATGGCGTAACCGGTACAACCATGAATTGTATCAATTGTACGATGAGCTGGAAGTATCGAAAATCGTGAAGCTTCAACGTTTGCAATGGGCGGGGCATGTACAACGGATGGACGATAATCGCATGCCAAAGAAAGTGATGAACGCACAACGAATTGACGGAGCGAGGTTGCGTGGACGACCGAGAGCTCGCTGGGAGAACTCCGTAGGTGAAGACGCCCAACAGCTGCTGGGCTTCCGAAACTGGAGGACGAGGTCACGTAACCGCGACAATTGGAGGTCAACGATTCAGGCGGCCAAGGCCCGACGTCGGGCTATCGTGCCACATTGATGATGATTTCCACATGGATAAAATATGCGAATACTTACTTATTCATCGCGTAATATGATGTCGCCGGCGACAAGGACAACAACTACTATAGCCGCGACATGACTATCCTGCTTACAATACGACAATTTCATTTCCAATTTATTGGTACAATCGTTCATCAGCGCCCACAATTTCATTGCCCTGAGGCCGTATATGAGTCGTTTCGCAGTCATACGCCCTTTCATCTCACATTCCCTCATTAATATGTTTTTTTTCATCTCTCTGTTTCTCTGCGTTATTGAAAACTCCGCGAAGCAATGAATTAATTAGACGGCGCATACGAATAATTAGGTCGTGCCGGCGAAAATTGAGTAACCCCATCCCCCGCCATTTTCAACCGTTTCGCTGAATTGTTGGCGTGTATTTATTTTTCGCAAATTGAATGTAAAAGCAATTCATGGCGAGTACAATGGCTAATTAAACTGAATGTTCTACTCAATTAATTAAGCTAATTAGTGGAGGGAAAAACCTCGGGTAGCGACAGTATGGTATATGGTACCGTTATGAAATTGTCCCGACAACACCAACGCTTGTGTGTCGGTGTCCTATATATCCTATATAGCTTGTGAGTTGAAGGTGAGGTAACATATAGAGGATTGAAGCGAGGAAAATCTTAACCATAGTACGACAGCAAGATGAGTCGAGCATTATACATTTTCATATACCTAGACTTTTCAGCACTTCATTCGTAGCAGTTAATGTCCTTTTTTAAATGAAACTGAAAGCATCTCCAACACATTCAGTCATTTATACAAGAATTGTTGGTGTTTCATCCATACTCGTCTGACTATACTATAGTCTGTTTTGGATCCAGGATATGTATCATACTCATTCCGAATTGCATAGCATGCACTAAGTACCGGACACAACGACTACTACGGCCAGCGCCCGCTCTAGGACTTACGCCGCCCCGGGCAAGAGGATAAATTGCCGCCCCTGGTGATATACCAGGCAGATTGATAGTAGGTAATATGTACGTCGTTGAAATAGATGAGTAGTTTCCCATAACATCCTTGCAGACTACGCAGCCGATCAATTTCAGTTAGCCGGACTTCTTCAGTGTGGAAAGTCCGTGGTTTATTTTCATAAATGCGACATCTTGAAAATCATAGGTGTAGCCCAGGAGGTTGGGGAGGCAGGGCGGGGAGTGGCGCTTGACCATCCCTCCCCCTGTCTGGCGGTTGATCAAGGATTAATTTTTGTCTTACTGCTGTATTACCTCATAAAAAATCGATGCTCTACGTATGAAAATTGCAGTGCTACAAATTAGCGTGTTGGTATGGTGTCAGTTGGCGCCTCGTCTCAATCGCAATTTTAAGAAAGATTTCAGTCTGGTGGTCTCGGTTATTCCGAGTGGACGGTTATTCCGACTAAATGTATATCATCCGCACAATTCTATTGAGACTGCAGTTTTAGGCATTTAATATCCGATACTTGAACACCCACATGTAGGTGTCATGAACATCATCATATCCATATCCTATCCGCGTTTGCGTGACCTAGCCTTTCGAAAATTAAATTATGCCCCAAGTGACATCCTAAGTTCTCTTTGTGAGCATCCTAACCACCTATGTTTCCGATCATGTTGGCCAACCAACCTCATTCAAGAAAATATTTCGCCGCCAAAAAGCCTATATTGTCCCTGTTTCATCACTCTATGACTTCTGGCCTTAAATGTATACTTTATAGAGTTTTTTTGCTGTCCGCCATGTTTTAATGTTAGAATAAAGGCCTCACACTAAGTTTCCTTTGGGAAGTTAATCGATTTAAAAACATTTCATCTGAAAGGGATAGTTTTGTGACAAAGCTCATGTGATGTATTCAAACGCCATTTATCGTTAAAAGGAAAAAGGCTGCTCTCGATTTATCTTTCTCAAATGTTTAACCCTTTATCTAAAAATATTTTTGTTGTCATACAGTTTATTGGGAATGACATACCCTCCGACCCACTAAAAAATTTCCGGGCTAGGGGCATGATGTTGACAAAATGTTTATGTCTTTAGGAAATCCAGCCTACGCCCTGAGCATTTTTATAAAGAAGAAGGTCAGAGCTAGCTAAATCGGGGGAATCAAGCTAAGTCCTGATTTAGCATGTCGGATAAAAAGGAAGTACTGCTACTGCGGCTCTGGTAATGTGTACTGTGATTCCATCCCTCATCTTGGTGAAACCCAAACAATTTTGTTCGAAATTTGGCCTTTAAATGCTAGATGAATCAATGCAATGGCAACCAACTGTGGCGATCCATCCACGAGAAGATCGGGTGAATTGAAGTCAAATTGCCGTCAAAGGTTTATAGAAGTTTCCAAAACTCCTGCAGGGGTATGAAATTTCTCTCAGGAGACTTTGTTTTAATCGCTTTTATGTGTTTAGTGTTTATACGAATCATTATTTCTGATTTAATATAAATTTCTCCGGAGGATTAATATTTTTTTAGGGGACGTGCTCTCCTCCGATTTAATAGACTAAATTAAAGTTTTAGACCTTACTTCCGGAAATTGAAGTGCGACGTTCCGCATATAAACTCAATAATAAGATTACGTTCTATAGGTACTTTCGTCCTCTATTTAAAAATTATCTGTCAGCCTAAGGCCTCAGTAGCTAGTGCTAAGTAAACACATAAGGTATACATAATTTAATTATGTATCCCTTAATAAAAATAATAATAATAATTTAAAAATTAGATGGATCTCCCCTTTGGTAAGACTAAGGGATCATGCATAGAAAGATCAAATATAATCCTTAATGGTGGTCAAAAGCAGGGGTACTAAATGTTTAATTGGAGGACGAAATTAGCAGTTTTAAAGTAGAACTTAAATAGCGCATAGCTTCAGAAGTAGGGCGGGGGCTAGCATCACAAACGTACAACGTACGCAACTCTTACTAGGCAAGCATTTTAGGATTCTAAATGCAGCACCATCTATCAATTGTTGGCTCTCAAGGACTTCAAGGCTTCTTCAAAACACAACTTTCAACTATTTATTTCATTTGAAGGTTTCGTTTCCACTTAATGGAAATTGATATTGAATTTTTCCTTCTGGCTTTTATTTTTTTTCTTCGAGTTCTACCCAAAAAGCCGCCCCTAAAATTTGGCGCCCCGGGCGACCGCCCGACTCGCCCCCCCCCCCTAGAGCGGGCGCTGACTACGGCTATAGAAGACAGCAGGGCATGGAGCAACTACTACTACTATAGCCGACGGGAATCCCGATGCGATTAAAGCCAACTCAGACTCAGCCTGGTCTAATGGTCAATTAGAGCGAAATTGTGACATGCCTAGTAAATTAAAGTTTGCATTCATAAACATTCGTCTAATTGCTTGTTAGTGCGGCTTAGGACACAAGTTTTGTATATGCGCGTCTGCCTGTTGGAAACTCGCCTAGTTCATCGGGGGTCACCCCGCAATGGTATGAAATCAACCATTCATCCAACGTTAGCGTGGCTCGAACAACGATATTCTACTGTACAAGGTTCACAACACAGAATGAATGAATGAATGGGACCTTGTTATGATGCCCTTTGTCTACGCGCTTGCAAGCAACAGAGCCAAAACAACCATCGTGATGTGCTCCCCATGAAATCTGAGTCTAAAGTTGGAGTCTCCCAAATTGAAGCCACTGGCGCTCTATTGTGCGCTCACGTTCGTGCATAAGTTAATTGTGCATCCTTTTGCATTGTCCTAGGCGCTACGCTATATTCTGCATATTAGAAGATAAAAATTGTACATGCCATGTCGTCGTTTGGCACGGCCAATGTGTACAATTGGCTTAATTAATCGTCGTTGTATGACTAAGATTGTGCTTCTTTGCCTTTTTATTTATTCTATTTTTTTTTTTAGCGGAAGGTTTACTTAGATGCCCCAATTTAGTTTCACGTTGGATTAATGAATAATCAAAAATCGGATTAAGGGGATGCACACAGAGTTAAATTTACAGTCGTCTAGTGAAAAACATGAACATAATTCTGTTCACTTTTATGGAAAACATATTTCAGGAATAAGTAAATCAAACATGTTAAACGCGCGGCCACCTGCGCACCTCGTGCTTTTCTGCGGCCAGGCTGAAGCAAGTCAATGTGTATCAATACAAATGCGTTTGGTGAAAAATAGAAGGAGTTGACTGACCTCAAGTCTATAGTCTTGTCAAGAAGTAGGTGGCTTACGCAAGCTTAAACTATACATTTTAGAAATGTTCCTCTAAATATCTACTTTCCACAATTCGCTTGCTGTAATTTCTTCTGCAGGAAAATATTAGGTCCCTTTGTGAAATTGTATTGTACTGGAATTCGGTTGAGGAAAAGTTTTCAGCTTTTCCGAACCTGATAGTTATCTGCCACGGTTGCAATATAATTCGCATTTGCATCTTTCAGCTTATTGGATAAGATAAGATGGGAATCTGGAAATCCTTTATTTGGACGGGAAATCACCAGGATATGGAATATAACTTCAGTCGAAGTACCCAATTTTTTGCCTTTTAGCTTATTAAGCTTTACTGGTACATGCATTTGTTTGACATCACAAACACATTTTAGTTTTAACCTCCTTTCTGCCCGAAATTCATTTACGCCTTTAGCCTAAAATGTTTGACTCCCGAAATTGTGTTGGACGACCTTGTGAATGATCGGGTCCGATAATCTGGTCAAATCTTCTCAGATATTAATTTACCAATAGTTAGTTATTGACCGATCAACCAAATATCGGGGTTTTAATTCTTATCTAAAGTTGCGAAATTGTTTTTAAAGAAAATTTTCAAAAGTAGTTATTCCTCAAGGATTCAGATTTCAAGGTAATATTCTATCATCAAATTTTGAAAAAAAAAAACAAAGTTTGTGTGATTTGGACCAGACCAGGGACTCTTGGACCACGCCTTACTTATTTACACGTTCTGTGGCTCACTTGGTTGAGTCGCACTTTACGATGCTTGTGATCTAGATGACCGGAGATCGTCATCTAGATCACTAGCATCGTAGAGTGCGACTCAACCAAGTGAGCCACAGAACGTGTCAATAAGTAAATATTCACTCCAATTGAAAATTTTGCTGTTAAAGTAAAGACTTTCCAAAATCAACTCACTTATCGACGATGACATCGAAGAGGCCAGCTTCCATTTTTAACGCTTCTAATATAAGCTGAACGCACAGATGAGCGGATCAGGTGAATGATATATCCAGGGAATGCCTTTTCTTTGTCATTGAAGGATCATATGGCTATCTGAGTCAAGAGGCACTTGGAGAAATGTACAGTTAAACGGATGATCTGCGACCCGTTGCCGAGTTTCAAAAACGACCATATCCTAAAGTTAGCTGACTTATAATAAAACACTAATCGTTCATACAATTCAACAAATTACCACAAGACCAGTTCCCTTATTACCATCAATAATTCCCATTCCGTCCACCCGTCAAATTTTCACTCAGTCAGATTGTTGGCTCAGACTTCTGAAATCTAATCATAGCTAAAATCTTGCATACATAAACTCCAAGTGAAATTGTCCATAAGAAAGCCACCGCAGAAGAACGAGCATATTCAATTCCTTGTGCAAATCTCCTAGTCCTTTTGCGCCCCGCATACCTCCTTGGTCCATTTTCATGTGCACCGCACACTTGTCTTCGCAGTTCAACCAAAATGATGTCCCTCCCTACTTCACTGCGCTTCCTTCAACGATGTGTACCACCAAGCAAGGCAACTTGGTATCTTTTCTCTATATGCGATTTCAATTCGCGGCAATCCCATAAAATTATCATAAGATTTCTCAGCGGGATCTTCCATCAATCAATGGGAAACATTTTCGCAAAATGTTTTTCATGTGTGCCTCTATATGGCTTAGGTCTGGCTCGTCCGTCCTTGCCGTCTTGCAACGAACACATCCTGACGGCGGCTATAGCGGAGAGGATTCTACAATACTATGCAAGGAATAAGATACCAGGGAGGCTCATATCATTCCTGAAAAATATTTCTACATTCCAAACTAAAATGAAGATTGGGTCAGGCCCGCCCCTTTCTAGTTTCCAAACCGACTCTCAACTTCTGCGACGAGCTCAATAAGGATATACTACGTGAATTCATCGGGTAATATGTACAAGCAAATGCATTGCGATATGTTTTTCTCATTTCTCTTGACTTTATGTTGTTCGGGCGGTGGAGTGATGGCGGCGCGCGCGGTGTGGTTTTGGTAGATTATTTTATTTTTCCCGTTTTGCAGTCCTTTTGTGGAAAATTCGTTTAGAAGACGCTGTACATACGACTATCGAAGCCAAAGACGGAACGTTTTAGAGCAAATGGGGCGGCAGCAGTGGAAAATGCGTCCTCGTCACGGATTTTTCACTTTTCTCAATGAACTTTTGCTACTTTCACCATGCCATTTATACATACTTTGTGTGTTGCCCTCTGACAATTGAACTTAAGTTGAATGTTTTGATGGAACATGCCAATTCGTTATTTTGATTTCGTTGCAAAGTATTTCGTAATGTGGGTAATTTTTGAAATTCGTTCGTTAGATTGACTGATGAATTTGTTTTCGAATTGTAGGGAAAATTGTTTACATTTGTGTATGCATATGAGTATATGTCTCGTTTGTGCGTTATTTTTCCGATCAGGGAGAGAGTAAATGTCAAATGGGAGGTCAAATTTGTGATGAAAATTGGCAAATTTGTTTATATCAGCAGAATAAATAAAGGAAATTTGTGAATGTATTAGGATTAAGATTGTAAAGTCGATGTTGATTCCACAAAATTGTCGTAAAGACCGTATGCGATAGTCTTTTGTTTGATAATGAAGCATTACAATAAGCTCCCACTAGGAAAAAGAGTGTGAAGTAAGCCCTTCCAAAGGTCTTCTTGGAATGAAAGAATTCATTCTTTTTACCTACCTTTATATCTACCATTTTCCATAGCCATGTCCGCGGAAAGAAGTAATTCCAAGAAGGAATCTTTTGGAAGTACTATGTAATGATTCCATAATGACTTCTAGGAAGGTTTTATTTCCAGTACTTCGGAATGAAATAAAAAGGACTTCATGGAAGGCTTTTTTGCTGTACTTTAGAATGAATCAGTAAGGTCTTCTAGGAAGGTTTCTTTTGCAGTACTTCAGAATGAATCAGTAAGAACTTCTAAGAAGGATTCTTTTTCAGTACTTCGGAAGGAAATAGTAAGGATTTCTTGAAAGGCCTTATTGGTAGTTCTTTAGAATGAAAATGGGAAGGACTTTTAGAAAGATGTTTTCACTAAAAATAAGCGCGTTTTTTGTGCATTCGGTGTCGATTAGTTTCGGGTAACAACATAGTGTACCTTATAAGAAGTTACTATTATTATTTATTTAAGATCTATTTTATATTTATTTTTATTTATTTTTTATTTATATTTCTATATTTTATGTTGGAAATACCACCTACCCGCACTCAATGTCCAAAAATGTATTAAAATGATGCAAATTAAGTTGATACTTTACTTTTGAGTTGAGATCGCCGTTCAGAAAGGAACAAAATTCATTTATTGAAAATAACAAACTTATCGCATTGGTCTCGGCGATGACACGATCCAAAAGAGTAAGTTACCTGTACAAATAGGCTGAGACATTACCGCCAGAACGGGCGACGTACCTACACCGCAGGTCGAGCTACGCGACGCAATGGTATAGAGGGCAAGGAGGAAGAAGAGCAAACATTGCTTACGAAAGAGATAGATCAGCATCTCACGAGTTCTAAGAACTCTCCAATCGGGCGTCGTGCGTATAGCGCCCCTTGATGATGAAACTTAGTAATTTATGTATAATTTTTTTAATTAAATTTATTATATCACACTCTTAACATTTTTAAAATAAAAAAGAAAAAAAACAATTTCGTTATTTTTAAGTAAATAAACTAATATGTATATGAGATTACTCAGCTGTTTTTAGTATAGACAAAAAAATGAAATTTAGAATTTTTTCTGTAAAAAAAGAAATAGTTTGATATTTTTTCGGTAAATTCAGATTTTTAACAAGACTTATTGACAATATTACGCGTCTTTTTGTAAAATTTTTGTTTTGCAGCTTTAAATTCCGCCTTCATCTCTTCCACGTAATTTAAGTATCCAAATTTTTCAGTTTTCACAGCATCTTAGGATGAAATTCTTATTAGATATATAGTTATACAGTCGAGAAATAAAAGTAATGCAAACGTACCAAATATATATTGGTTAAAAATGCACTTTATAAACTTCAAACTATGTATAATCGTAATTTTCTGCTACGAACTGAATCAATCCACCACTCACAACAAAAATTATGCACGAACTGCGCAGGAAATGATTTCCAGCAAAATACGAAATTGTACGTCGCAAAGTTAGCGGTAAAACAAACGGCATATTCCTTCGAATTCGCTCCTAAACACCTACCCGGAAATGATTTTATATTATCTTTTGAACTCATTCTAAATGCCTCCATATTTACTTCCTCGGAATGACTATTACCTTCTACACACCTTCTAAATACCTTCCCGAGAAGGATTTCATTTCATTTTTAAAGTCATTCTAAGTACCTCCTTATTTGCTCCCTTTGAATGAAAAAGACCTTCAAAACATCTTCTTCGAGAAGGACTTCTAATTTTTCCTAGTGGGCTGAGACTCTGATACAGGTTTGGCTGATATTCCCTCCAACTACAGCTCGTTTAGGCTATCAAACTTGTTCAACTTTTTCTCTGACAACCCTAAGCGGGTAACCCGATTGTAAACAACAGTCAATAATTGTAAAAAGATTTGCTTCCACATGCTCACTGACTGATTCTTTTTTCGTCAACATTTCCACCATGTATTTTCTTAGAATTACTGAAATGGAGGGTGGTTGGGCAATATTATCATGTACATATGAAATGGCAACCCTGCGAAAACGAAACCTTAGGCTCATAAAACGAAAAAAAAAATAAATTTCGAAAGACTAAGCGAAGCGAGAGTTTATTATTATTATTATTTTATTATTTAACCAGTAGCATCGTTACGCAATTGCATAAAGTGGCGTAACCAAGCAAAGTATTGCGTAACTATGCAAAGCAAACAAACATTCAATTCAATACAATGTACAAGCTTTCGGAAAATGGTTTGCATCTTATCTATATATGTACATACATATAAGACTAACCATAGATAAGATGTACGAGTTATCGGCCCTGAGTCTTCCTTTATATTTTAATGTACAAATTACAAATCTACGAGTATCTGCCATTTACTATAAATACAAAATCGAAAACTACAAACACACCCACTGACTCTCCGAGTATGTAGAGCGAATTCGAAAAGCCATTTAGCTGATTGCTAATTTTCAAAACTTTTAGCAAAAATAAAAACCTAATCACGATATTGCTAGGCTGATTCTAGAAATTCATTCACTATTGTCGTATAAGACTTATATCCATCTGCTGCTGTGATACTCTTTTTTCTCTGCGTTATTCGAGTCTTGTATAGTTCAACTGCATCCCCTTCTTCGTCCTTTTCAGCAGGATGTCGACCTTTCGTTCACCCACATATCTTGAAAATGTGGCGCAATTCAATTCGATAATAATGTTGGCTGCCAAACGTATATACAAAGAATTTGATACATTTCTTATATATTCGGAAGACGTAATATTTTGTTTGGTGCACGCGGTACTTAGCAAGATGAATTTATGCTATATGACAGATATATGCTAGATAAGAACGCATTGGGCCAGACAGATAATTCTGTCAAGTTAATAAAAGCAATTTTTGTCTGTATTATAAATAACGAAATCTTTAAATTGTCGATTTGGGAAAGCACGTGTGTGATATATGCTGTTTAGGGTTACAAAAAATGTCGACTTAATTTCATATTTTAATTGAATCTAGAGTTCTGTTTTCCAACAGGTGGTTCGTGGACTGTGATAGATACCTATTAGTTGTCAGTGGAGACTTTGTTATATTTCCTTGAGATTAATTGCATGCCAAAAAGGAACTTTCAACAATATTTAATAATCAAGCTCTCGAGCTTGCGCGTATAGTGTATGTGTGAAAACCTTGAAACAATAGGACTCAAAGCGAGGCTCAAGTTTTGCAAGGAGAAAAACGAACAACCCACATTTGTTGTGGGTTCCACACTCTAGTGCACTGTTTCCCAACAGGTGGTCCGTGAGAGACCTGAAGGTGGTCCGCGATGTACTTGGGGACTACTTCTGAAAAAGGAGTTTTAATCGTGATTAATTGAAATAACAGGCATGGGCTTTGAAAATTTTTATAGTATAAATAAAGAACTGAATACTTTCGCTACTAGGTATGTGGTTGATCTGAAAATGCGATGTGCAGACCTTAAGATAAGTTGCAAGTTCGGTGGTCTCAGTCTACATTGTACCGGTGATTTTCGGAGAGCAGTGGATTTTTCCTCGCATAATGTGACACTATTGTCTGTACCTAATTGTTTTTACTTAGTTAATTGGCACAGTGGCAGCACAGTGTCCAAATTTTGCCACATTATCATTTGAAGACAAACCATGTTAGAGTAATCTCCACTTCCTCCTTAATCCGGTAAAACCGCATCCAATGAATTACTATCGAATAAAGTTAGAGACCTTTAACTCTTAAATTTAGGTGTCTCTGGTTCAGTGAATTCAACCCGCTCACGGTTCGTTGATCTTTTGAATGTGGTTCGACTGAACTGATGCGCGTGGTTCGGACGAACTTTTTTGTGTATGTTTCGACAAAGCCTATGTAGAGTCTGCTTCAAATTATTTCAATACGAGGCGGTTACAGAGGAGGAATGTGGTGTTTTCTTCTGATATTTCGAGCCATTTTTGTCATAAGGTGTCGTAAAAAAACAATAAAAAAGTCTAAAACCTTGTGAAATTGCGAAATTCCCTTTATTAAAAAATATGGTGGTCTATAGTGACTCATGTTCAAGCAAAGTGGTCCGCAGTCATTTGCGAGTTGGGAACCACTGCTCTAGTGTGACGTCACTAGATTTATCTCAGTGTGTTTTATCCAAATAAGAACTGTTTACGTTGCTTCGTATACGGCCAGCATCAAGGGCAAGACATGGCCCTTCCCAGGGCTATTCCAATAGTTCCATGGTCTCAGCACTGCGAATGCCTAATATTGCGGTTGAAAAATCAGCTAATGTGTCGTCCAACAAGTTAAGCTGGATTAAAAAAAATATGTAAGAAAGGAAAAAAATAATGCCCATGGAGCCATGGGTATATATTGAATTTGTATACCCTTCGCTCATAGAGTGAAAGGGTATATTAACTTTGTCAGGAAGTTTGTAACACATTGAAGGAAGCATCTCCGACAAACACGTGAGGATCATCCCAATAATCATCTCATGGACCGAATTCCTCCACCACGACATGTCAGGCGTGGTTTACGAGACCTTGAGAGAGAGGTTCAGGGATACAAACGGGACCCTTACGATGAAGTTACATACCGAGCTGCCATTGCAGCGATCCACACTGAAGAAGTGAATCGGTCTATCGCGAGTTTAGGTGCGAATAGAGTCCTCTCAGAGCGCCCACCACCAATTTCGCCTGAGGAGATTAGGCTCCCGAGAGCCACCAGAGTAACACTAGCTCAACTTCGGTCGGGCTTTTGTTCACGCCTTAATTCGTACCTTTCTCGCATAAACCCGGACATCCAAAACATCTGTCCAAACTGCAATGGCACTCCTCATGATGTGGGCCATTTGTTTCAATGCCCCGCTGCGCCCACTGATCTTACCCCTATATCACTGTGGGAAAACCCTATCGCAGCAGCTATGTTTTTGTCCTTAGACCTCACGGACACAAACATTGACGAACCATAAATCGTACCCACATAGATGCACAGAGGTTACACACCTTTCTGCACCGCTACAAGAAGAAGAAGAAGCATCTCCGACCATATAAAAAGTATACATACATGATCAGCGTGACTGGGGGAGTCGATTGGGCAATGTCAGTCTGTCCGTCCGTTGCGACGCGTTTTACTTTTACAATTTAAAAGCTATGAAGCTGACATTTTGCACAAATGCTTGTTTTTGCTGCAGGCAGTTTGTATGTTTGATTCGGTAAAATCGGACAATGGGGTAATGGGGCTGCCATACAAACCCAATCCCCCAAATTAGGTTCTTCTAAGAAAAACTTGTTTTTTTTGTTCACCAATTTGAACAAAATTTCAGGCAAATGTGTTTCTATTGATGACACAAAACTTATGTAAGAATGGATCAAATCTGACTATGGTCATGGGGCTGCCATACAAGCCCAACCCCCAAATTAGGTTCTTCTAAAAAAAACTGTTTTATTTGTGCACCAATTTCAACCAAAATTGACACAAATGTGTTTCGATTGATTACACAAAACATATGTAAGAATGGATCAAATCGGACCATGGGGTCTTGGGGCTGCCATACAAACCCAACCGCCCATTTTGGTTCTTCTAAGAAAAAAAAATTGTACCGCCATTTCACAAAACCTTGAATTAATGTGTCTTAATCAAAGCAACAAAAGGGTTAAAATAAATAGAATCGTACTATGGGGCCATACTCCCGCATCCCACAGAAAAATTTTCGGAGTTAATATTTTTATTTGCCCACTTATTCCAATTAAATCCCACACAAATATTGTTTTGTTGACACAACGGAACTTTTTTGAAGACGGAAGGAAAATAATAATTGTAGTGTGGCTGGTCTAGCGGTTAGTGCGCGCACCTTCGGTGCACAGGATCATGAGTTCGAATCTCACCGTGGGTCATGGTGTTTTTCGAACTCACGAGCTTGTGACGGACTATGATCTCACTCAGATGTTAAACGAGTACCCATTTATGGGGATAAATAACACTGCGTAGCGTGATGCTGATCTCATTAAAAAAAGCAGCAGATAAGATCTTGGAAATAGGATGTCACTAACACAACCTGCGGCCTTAATCCAATGCTGGATTGTCGCGCCTGTTATTTTTTTTTTATTTAAGGAAAATAATGGGGAGGGGGGATTAAATACAAGTCGTAGGTTCGCCCGAAAAAAAACTTTTAGCCCGGAAGAGAGCGAAGGGTATCCAAATTTCGGCCGCGCCCGAAATTAGCCTCGGTCTCGTTATATTTTCCTCAGAAACTTTAAGCCTTTCCGTATTTCTTGGTCAAAGTGAAATCAACTAACTAGAAAAAACAGATTCACTAGTCGACAATTGTAAAATAAAAATTTAAAAAATCTGAATTCAATAAAACTAAAATCAAAATTTGTTTTGCACGGATATTTTTTGAACGTTGGGCCCCTCCCGAAACTAATTTCTGCCTATGTCCCGGCATTTTGCACCCATTATACACGAAATTGTTAGCGAGGAACGCATGTGCTGGCAAAATGATTTCTGCAATTCCGAAAACACCAAAAAATTTAAATCTGATATTATGTTAAATCAGTGTCTCTCGGAAGTAGGACAACTGATACTGGTAAAATCAAAACTAATGTTTGACAATATTTTTCACTTATTGCTATTAACCTTCAGAGGGCTTACTTCAGGCGTTTGGTAAAATCAGAGTGCATGCCAGGCACTGTCTTGACATTATTTTAGAAATCGGTAGGGGCTTAGTCCTAAAGCTTAAATTTAAGTTTGCACCACTTGGAAAATTTTCTAACGGTACTTTTCAGGGTTTTTGTCTTGTTTGTTTTTTTTTTGTGTATATCTCCGCTCCTGATGGTTGACCTTTCAAAAGAAAGACACCAAATTGTTCGGCACGAAATTCCCTTCATATTTTGTGTACTGACTGTTCATCTCAAAGCAGAAGATAAAATGCTACAGCATGTCAAAGTGGAAAAAATCGTTTTGTTAATCAGTTTTTTGCAAATAAGTTGATAACGGTGAATTTTCACGCAATAATTAATAATAGTTGACTTGTAGCTTATTGAATTCCCTACAATCCAGAAAAAAATTAAAGCGATACGATCATCTACAACCGAGATATGCCCAAGAGAAAGTCGACGATCTGAGATAGCAATACATTCTACGGGTATGTTCCAACATTGGGTGAATTCACATTGTAAGAAGTAACCGGACGGGTAAACTTGCAAGACAAGAACCATCGTATGATCATTTCACACTATCCGATCAAAACACGGACCGGCGAACAATAATCACACAGCAAGTATGTATAAATGTTGCCATGCACGCTCCAAAGTTAGTGTACAACGAAATGACGAGTCGACAAGATTAAAATGCAAGTAAAACACGCGCTAATTGTCGTCGCAGACCGCCTGAACTATCGGTAGATGCAATCGTCTTATCGATCGTACGTTTCTTACGAAAGAAAAACAATCGTGTCACGATTTTTTTCTTTCGTAAGACTCGTTCTTACAATGTGAAATGCACAATGCTTGTCTGCTGGCCACTACAAAAGCTCTCTTGTCTTGCAAGTTTACCCGTCCGGTTTCGTCTTACAATCTGAAATCAGCCATTCAGTTGGGCTTTACTTGGCGACCAGTTGTCTTTGGCTGCAGATAGAGAGAGATATGTTCATTACGCGACACGCTTGCGAACATTGACTCCATTAGCGGTACTTTTTGTAAATGAAAGCAAATTTGACACGCTGTAACATTTTATCTACTGCTTTACGGTGAACACTCGCTATGCCAAAGATAAAGAAAATTTTGTTCCAAACAATTCGTTGGCATTGGCTCCATTAGGAGCGGAGATATACGCAGGAAACCCAAACAAGACAAAAACCTGCATAAGTACCGTTAAAAATTTTTTCAAGTAGTGCAAACTTAAATTCAAGCTTTCTGGCTAATACTCTATCGATTTCTAAAATAATCTCAGAAAGTCCCTGGCATGCACTCTGAAGCCGGATTTCACGACCGATCCTTAAGTAGCTTAAGTTAATTTGGAGTTAAGTCCTTCGGTGCCTTAGTATAATTAGGGTAGAGAAACAGCGTCTCGAGTGCATTTAAACTCCATGGATCAATAAACCATTAGGAGGCTTGGGACCGGGTTGTAACTGGTTCCGAAAAGGAATTCAAATAAATTCCGTAGTGTCCGTTGGCAATTACAGTGACCAAATCACTGCGCGCTTAGCAGCTTTAGGATATCGTTTCGTGATTGACTCTCTGACCAACGTCATCCTTCTTGCCAAAACACCTCCCGAAAAAATTTTCTGTCTACGCACCTGATGGGAAAAACAACTATTAAGTTTACTAAACCCATTTTTCTGAGGATTCACGGATTAGGCTTTTTCGGTGTAGAAGAGGCTCTTTCATTAATACTGTATGTACGGTATGCTGTTATTGCCAGCAGTCAGAATACCGAATTAAGGCCCTTTCCCCCATGAGTTCAATAAACGCTCACCTTATATTACATTAGAAAATACTAGGACTGATTAGGACTTGAATCTCAGATACCATTAGCGATTCTGTCACTTTTTGAAGTTTATACTTGTAAAGCGATGTGCTCAAAACGTGTTATCAGTAGCTCCATAAAATTTGCTGACCTATTGGAACGTTGTCCCAAGGATCACCTACCGTACTTGGAAATCTTTAAGTCAAAAACTCGGTCCTATATTGAGTAAGTTGCAAGCACCTATACGCTAAAGAATTGTTAAGCATTAGGTTTTTTGTGTAGCCGAATAAATTCAAATCCACCGGAACTTCCAAAAATTAACTGGGAATATTACAAGACTCACGTTCGACCAGAGTATGTTAAAATGGTCGAGGAATTTGAAGAAAAATATAGCGAATTGGTGATACCATATCCCGAGAATCCTTGCGAAGAGGAGTTAGCAAAACATAAGATTGAAGTTGAGGTATGTGACATTTTTTTTTTAGTTTGTTGATTAATGACTCTCTCGATTTTATTTAGACTGATTTAGCTCGCTTCCAAGAGGCATCCAATGCGCGAATCAAGAGATATGAAAATGAAATTTGTCAAATAGTAGGTCGATTACCGTACGAACAAATGACTATGGAGGACTATATTGATGCCTTTCCGGATATTGCACCGGACTATAAAAATCGACCAACATTTTGGCCTCACACCGAGGACGAGCAAATACCACCGGAGAAACAGTATCGACCGGCGGAGGCAGTTGGAAATTTGACTAAACACAATGTAGTGGTGAACGAAATTCTTGAAAACTCGAATGTACCTAAAGAATCACGCGTAATGATAGAAGCATTGAAAATTAAAGAAAAGTGTGGAAAATAAAAAAAGTATTCCTAGTGAATTAATTTTATTAAAAATCTTCTAGAAACACGGAATTTTCCTAAATGTTGCTTAGATAAATACCTCTTTGCTTTACTTGTACTTATTCAAATGTTAGAACAACCACAATTCATTGCATCAAGCATCCTTTGGCGCATTTCATCCGATTCTCGGAACCCTTTAACAACAAGATATTTCGAGATGTATGTAATGTACATTGGCAAAACGAATTTAACATGCCACGACACACAGTCTCCGAAATTTGTTTGATCTCCATTTTGAATGTACAGAAGGATTGTTGTAATTGTTGAAACCGATTTCGCATGAACAATTTGGAAAATGTCTCCTTCGTATGTATATGTATAAGCTTATATTGCAGCCAGAGTGTAATATCTGCGTTTCCTCTATATGTGTGTATGTGTCTCAGCACTAATTTTAAGGAAAATCAAAACCCCATTTTGGATCTCATGCGAAAATTTAACGAAATTTTCTTATTTTAAGAGAGACAGAAATATCTATGTAGTACATGGCGAATTTTGTCTGAGCTCTGAGGTATTTCACCCAACGTTGAGGACTTTTGGTACACAGGATCTTTGTCTGATGGCGACCGCTAATGTTGGTTTTCACATCATGATGTTGGTACAGTGTAAGTGAGATGACAATTGGTGGTGTGCAGAGGATAAAATTGTAAATGGTTTGAAATTATAGCTGAAGTGAAATGATACGATTGCATGTCAGTAGAATAAAACCTTTTCAGTATACACAGGTTAAAAAACTTCGAGGATATTTTTTTTTTGTGGAAGGAAATAGGTATGTCACATTTTGGATGAGTACCAACGAGTGCATTTTTTATCACTGGCAACAAAAAGATGCTCACGTCACGTGAGACTTTGGGTAATCTTATCGAATCCTCTATATAAATAAAATAAAGGAATGTTTTCAAGTTCAAAGTTTGTCCTAGAACCTGTCGTAAAAGTACCCAACCTCTGCTTTCCCACAATTCGCACATATAGCAAAATCACATGTATTGCTAAATTTACAACGTTTACAATGCTATTTTCAGTTCCTCATTTCTATGTCCTTGCAATTCATGAGATGGATATCGAGAGAACCTTTTTGCATATATTTATGCATCTCTAGTATACATCATCTTATGCAGAAACAAATGCGCTTTTGTAGATTCATTCCATGCAGGAACATGAGAACCCGTAATCGTACAACGTCTTATGTGGTTTCTAAACCAAGTTCCTTAAGAATTCCTAATGAATTGGTTGAACCAATTCTATAAATGTGCCGGCATGAAAACCAAGAGGTATACATGTTTTCATCAAGGCCTCCATAAGAACGTAGTTGTTCCTGCAAGATTGTATGGTGAACACAACAACGGTTTTGTAAGAACAATGCGCTCAGCGTTCTGCTTGAGCCTTGTTGTAGGTATGCATACGAGTGTACCCAAAATGTGCACGAGGTAGAAAATTCAACGACAAAGAAACGATTCCATGCTTAATTAATTTAAACCGAGTCTCCGGCATCTTAGACGTGTGTAAAACGGAAGCATGTGTGCATAGTAGATCTTGTAAAAACGAAACCTTTGCAGCTCGTCTAAACTTGTCTTACTAAAGTATGTATGTAGGTATGTTCCATGCTTAGCCATGCATATGGAAAGTACCTCCGGTAGATTTTGCCAGGAAGAAATTCATTTTCCAGAACAATGCATAGCTAAGTGAAAAGGATATGAGCTATGCAATTGCTGCTGTATATTACTTCCTCGTGTCGTCATTGATAAATTATTTCAACGCAACTCGAATTCGGGACAATTCGACAAGGAGATGTGATGTCCTAATCAGCAATGCTAATTTCCCTCCGAGCAGCACACACACACAATCACATATCGCCGACAAACAAGGACTGGGAATTAATTGCTAATTGGCCATCGTAAAACATGAAATCCAATTATACAAGAGGAACCCTTCACTTCACTACGATGAACTTAACTTGTCACAATAATGTTCACTTTTGTTTTGTCCTAGATTGACTATGACTAGAATAGTAGCGATTGCTGGGCCCTTTAAATGTTATCTAGGCTAATAAAGTTGTCGGCAATCCAATTAACAAATTAACGGTTTCTCCGGCCCGAACTGTACTATGATTATGAGAGAGTGGACACAAAACGTCAAGGCCAAAAACCTTTAATTTCACTAATTGAGGCAAATTATTGAAATCAACGTGCGCCATATATTTCCACCCACCAGGAGCTCATTTTTCCTAGTTTCGACTAGTTGTCTATGGGATAGGATTAGTAGTTGGCAAGCTTGTGTGGGTTAAATTGCGAAATTGTCATAGACTTTTATGTGAAGGCGAGTTAATTAGAGGGCATAGTTATCAGTCAGTCTATAATTGTATCAACCCAATTCATTTAGACTTTGGAAAGAGGCTAGTCCATAAACGATTCATTGTTTTTGAAGGAGAGCATTCGTTGGGATGTTTTTAATTGTAGAGGAATGGAGTAAAGGAAGGATATAAAATTATTTTTTATTACAATAATTAACACTAACACAGTATGTATTTTGATACATATTCTCGACTGAATGTAATTTCACTACATATATGAAATGATTGAAATCGCTGCACTGCACCAAAACCCAAGGCCGCAAAAGATAAAAAGATAATATTTGAAGCGCCACAGACCCTCCGATCGAATGGCGAGATTTTTTGATTGCGAGATAAATCTGAAGGCGTCTTGTATGTTACCATCGGATTCAATTTTTTATATTTGACGTGTGGAACGTATTACATTGCCATACAATTTTCCGTACAAGCTTTTATGTCAATCATGTGTTCTCAGCTGCTGATTTTTTCTGATCCAATCAGAAAATTGTTTTGTAATAATTCATACAGTAAACATTTACAGGAACACGGAAGTGGCATCTCTAAACCAAAGACCTCATGCTCATGAATATCGAAGCCCCTGTTGTTCTCAACATCCAGGCAATGAATCGCGGAGCCTTACTCTATGTCGAAGCCTTTTTATCCCGACTGTTCTTGTATATCTATTCATTCTTCTTCCCCATCGCTTCATTATGTCTATACACTCAATCACGCACAATTAAAAATTTAAGTGAGCCTAGCCAACAATTATTATCCTGGCTGGAGAAACTCTCGCAAATACCTTCTAAGTTTGTTCTTAATTAACGCGAACTGAAATCGACTTAGGGGGAGTAAAGAAATAGAATTGAAGGAGTATGAAAAATTCTTCGACTTAGAGAAATTCGACGAAGTGATTGCATTTAATATCGAAAATTTATAGGAACGACAGTGAAATAAGGAATAATTCCATTTAAAGAGGTTTCGACTTAGTTTGACTGTATGTATGTGTATAATAAGCGTGTTTTTTTTGTGTTTTGCAGGTTGGATTATATGCACAAAAAAACGATTTGGGTTAAAAGCTGTTTATATCTATTGCACCAACCATGAACTTTGTAAAAGGCTGAAGTTTCAAAGTTGTGATAAATAAATAGCCACTAAATTAACATGTCTTACAAAAACAACAATGAACATTGCGGTCGGTTTATCGCAACACTCAACCTCCCACAGTAAACTTTAACCAATGGTTTTGGTATTAACTCATGCTTTTTCGTGTTACATCACATCTGTAACAATTCTTCCGGGTTAACTTTGGTCAGAGTACGTACCCCCGATACATTATTGGGTTTATCTGGGTTATGTACTGAAACTGAAGGGCAAGTTGTACAAAACGGTTGTACGTCCCGGCCTAATGTATGGATCAGAATGCTGGACCATGTATGAAGGTTACGCGAAACAAATGAAAGCGACTGAAATGAAAATGTTACGCATGTCAGTTGGTGTAACCAAAAGGGACCACATCAAGAGTAGCTAGATCCGAGGCAGCTTGTCCATAGACCAACCGATCATCGAAAAGCTCGAAGACCGACAAATGGATTGGTATTGACATGTTCAACGGCGTCTGCCTGAGAACCCCGCAAAAAAAGCGATATCAATGGAAGTTCCACTTGATGGACCCAAGGCCAGAGGCAGACCGAAGAACACCTGGATGTGTCAAATGAAAAAGCAACAACAACGCATTGGTCTCGGCGATGACACGATCCAAGATAGAGCTGCCTTGTAGAAATATGCTGAGATATTACCGCCAAAACGGGCGATGTGCCTACACCGCAGGTCGAGCAATGCGAAACCATGGACCGGTATAAAGAACGAGGCAAGGAAGAGGAAGAAGAAGTTTGACTGTATCGCGTTACTATGCAAAATAAACAAACATTCAATTCAATACAATGTGCAAGCTTTCGGAAAATGGTGTGCGTTTTGTCTATACGATATAATAATCCGACGTAGTAGATAAAATCTACGAGTTATCGGCCCTCAATGCTTTATGGGCTTAGAGAGGTTTGACTGTATCGCGTAACTATGCAAAGTTAACAAACATTGAATTCAATACAATGGACAAGCCTTCGGAAAATGGTGTGCGTCTTGTCTATACGATAGGACTAATCAGCGGATGGGCACTATAGATAAAATCTACAAGTTATCGGCCCTCAATGTAAAAAGTTTTGCAGTAGAAAATATATGTTTCAATAATGAATTGTGTTTCCCGCATGGGGTGGTCAATATTAAAATGATTGATAGGAACATTTGTTTGAGCAATAATGCCATGAGAAGACTCGGTAAATAATTTACCGTAATCTTGCTATCGTTATTGGAGGTTGTGGAGATGATACAAAATCACGATTTGTCTCCTGTCCCCTTATCAAAATGAAAAATTTGACTTTATTTTCTGAAACTATATAAAATCTGAAATTTCACATAAAAATGCGACCTTTTCCCTTTTTCAATTATTAAAATAATTTGAACGTAAAATAAAAATTTAAATGTAAAAAAAAACGCGGTAACTCCATGAAATAAATTTAAACTAACTTTTGAATTGAGCAAACTTACAATGTCGTAAATTTCAAAATTTATTTAACTATTTTGTAAATTCGATGTATTAGGGATGTCAAAAACCGGTTCTTTCAGAACGGTTATTTTCGTTTTTTTGCTCCTCCCGGTTGTTTGTCCATCCGGTTAAAGCCAAGATTTTTTTTTCAAAATTCATAATTTTTTTTATTATTTCTTGATTTCTCAGTCAGCAATTCTATTATTCTGTCCCCTATGAAAAATTTCGTTTTAAAATTTTAGCCCTTAAACATATTTTCGAACACTCTCCTTATTGCTACAGGGTGCGACAGAGAAACTTACTTATCTGAAAGGTCAATAAAAACGAAAGTACTTCAGATACGGTTATATTTCTTTTTTTATTTAAAAATACAATATCCCAAGTTACTTATCATACAGTTTTGAAAATGACATCGGTTAAATGGAGACTCCCATTGTGCATACACTGATTAAGTCCATTTTTGAAGCTCGTCTCCACACTTTGTATGATAGCAAACGGTATGTTGGCAATGGTGTCGTGAATGTTGTTCTTGAGGTGAGCTATGGTTGGTGGTCTCTCGAAATAAACCGAAAATTTCAAATCCTCCAAATTTGAGGAGCGTGCCGGCCATGGGATAATGGGGATGGGATGATGACGCGGTCGAGGAAGTGAGTGCCCGTTAGACTCGAGGCCCGCTGCTCTCTGGACGAGAGCATGATGGCAACTGACTAGAATCGGTAACAAACTTGGGGACTTCCCCTTCAGATGCGCCCCTTCCACCCCTCTACCTGCCCAACTCACCGCTCGGGAGTTTATCCAAATAAGTAAGTTTCTCTGGCGCACCCTGTAGGTGCATTTTGATTTTATTTTGCATACAATACGAATACCAGCAATACGAGTGTGTATGCATTTTTTTAATAAAGTTCTAAGCAAATTAATGAAAAGGCTCGGAAAACCGGTACTTTGAGCCCGGTTAAAACCAGACGGTCTAACCGGCTTCGCAAGAAACCGAAAACCGGGTTATGGGCCGTTTTTTGACATCCCTACTATTATAATATACAAATTAATATCTTGAAATCAACGTATGCGGTGTATTTGGTGTGAACTATAAAATAAGTCCAGACAAAGCCAAATCGTCAATGGTGAACGTCACCACACTACGGAAAGTGTCTTTTGTTGCCTGAACTTCGTGATATCGGCAACATGGAAGAAGGAACCATGAAGGGCGCGACGTAATTGCTTTTTGGTAGATCAATTGAATCGCTCATCGCGTAACCACACAAGTTCAAAAAGTTAATTTTTTAGGAGACAATAAATCTTTTGAACTTGTGAAGTATTATTTAGTTGACTGCTTGTAAACGATACACTTATAGGACAGCATCATCTTTCAATTTTGAAATAAACGTTTCAATTTGATGAGGAAGCAACTAATGTTTCGCTCCTAATCTGGATCGTAGGATATTGCTTTTTTCAGGTCTTCAGAAATCTTCAATTCTGCATTTGGAAGCCACCAATTATTCCGAAATAGTCCAGTCAAAATATCCCAATTCAGGCCTCCAAATAGAAAAAAATAGAGTAAGGCTATTTTTTTTTGTTCTTGAATCAGTGGGCTCTCAAGAATCTAAAACAGATTTTGCCAAAAAAAATTTTGATCGGAAAGGTCCCAAAAAGGCTGAAAAAGATACTCATTAATACTTGACTGGAGGTCGGCATGCGGGGTATTATATCAAAGGGGACGTCGAGTGCATTACATATTCGTTGTTTGTTTCCTGTTTCAAGGACCCTCAACGGAGTAAAAATGGAAAATTTTCGTGTTTCCCGTTTTATTTTGAGATGTTCACTCTTCAGAGTTCAAATTGGAAAAGAGAACTTTTATTGTCAAAATTACATGAAATTAAATCTTACCGAAATGTATAACAAAGTGAAGTTAGTTACTTAACAAATAAAATCTATTAATGCTGTTTCTAAATTAATTATGAAATGTCATTACATTACATCTTTCCACTGAAGCTTAGTTATTAATAATTCAATAAAATTTCTAATTTTATAAGTTCCAAATAAAGATTATACAATTCAAACTAACTTATTTTTGTACTGAAATGAAATCTTATCTGTAGTATTACGTGCACATTCTCGTGATGGGCGTATATCTTCAGGAGGCGTCAGATTTTCTCCTAAATGTATGGCGCTAGCATCGATTCTCCCATCCGGTTGAGAATTTGCATGTATAATAGAACCGAAAGAATTTGAAGGTAAACTCGCGGGTATTTCCGTTTGTTGGTTATTCATTATAGGATTAGCTTCGCGAATTTGATTCAAATGTCTTTTAATTATTTTACCATTATGATATGTTTCGCAATAATAGTTACGCGGGCCAAGTTTTTTTGTAATTTTTGCTGGGGTCCACCCGGGTTTGTTTGGGTCGGAATAGTCACGTATATAGACTTTACTACCAATTTCGAATTCGGTGTTTCGATTACCATTACAATTTGTAACATTTTTTTGTTGACTATTTATAATTTTAGATTTTATGAGAGGTGGTTTCAACAGACTAAACCTAGTTTTAAGTTGCCTTCCATACATAATTTCTGCAGGCGAATTTCCAGTGGATGAATGCCTTGAATTACGATAGTCGATTAAAAATCTCGCTAAAATGATATCGAAATTATCTTGGTAGGAGTCACTTAAATTTGCGTATATTGACTTTTTGACCATTTTAACTAAGCTCTCCGCTTGACCATTTGTCGCCGGATGGCCCGGAGCTGTTACATGTTTAATATGATTAGATTTCAAAAAATTTGAAAATTCATTTGATGTGAACTGCGTACCGTTATCGCTGACTAATGTGTCAACAAGTCCATATCTACTAAACGTTTCTCTTAATTTGTTTATTGTGAACTGAGATGTTATGGTTTTAGTTTTGAAAACTTCGATCCATTTTGAAAAAGAATCGACGATTACAAATAAGTAAAATCCTTTAATAGGACCAGCATAGTCAATATGAATGCGAGACCATGCGTAGTCTGTTGGTAGCCAAGGAATCAATGAACTAGCTTTTGGGCTTGGTTGTGTCAACTGACACGGATGGCAGGCCTTAATAAGTTTTTCGATGTCATCGTCGATTTTCGGCCACCAAATATATGATCTTGCTAAAGACTTTGTTTTTACAATGCCCAAATGTGATCTATGTAAATC
This sequence comes from Microchrysa polita, assembly GCA_949715475.1. Taxonomy (NCBI): domain Eukaryota; kingdom Metazoa; phylum Arthropoda; class Insecta; order Diptera; family Stratiomyidae; genus Microchrysa; species Microchrysa polita. The sequence continues at coordinate 1,234,244 of OX454415.1, forward strand.
TTCTAGGATTTGGTTTCTAAGTTTTGTAGGGACAACCGTCCTATAACCCCATAACAGGCAACCTGACTCCACGGACATTTCGTCGCGTTTACTTTGAAACGGAGTGAACTCTGGTTCATTGAGTTCCTGGACAGTGCCTTTTTGAATGGCTTCCATTAATTTTGATAAAACTTTGTCTCGGCGGGTTTCATTTGCTATATTTTGAAAATTCAACTGCAACGTGTTGTTTGATTCAATTAACCCTGCTGTTAGGTTAGGCCCATTTGGTCCATTTTTTTTAGTTTTTTCTTTATAAATTTTTAATGATGGCACAATTGTACCTAAAATTTCGGCTCACGTTGCTTTTTTAACAAAACGATGGTTTTATCACAAATACAAACTTCTATCCCAAAGTGGAGACTAGAAAAATTAAAAATTACGTATCTTGGATTACGGACCATTTGGTCCAATGGGTATTTGCATTGCATGAAATCAAAATATAAGATTTTCGCTACGAAAAAAATGAAGTGTTTTATTCTGCAAATTAATTTTTATTAATACAAGTAAGTATCTTTCTGCTGGATTTGTAGATAAACTTGCCACAAATGGAGCATTTCATGTCAAATTTTGACTTGCAGCAACCACATATTCCACGCGTTCTGGCCCCCGAATCAGATGTTATTTTACTCGAGGATGCTATGATTATGCTGAAGCGGAGGAAAGGAGGAAAGCGCAAGCTCCCGCAAAAACTCCGGCCTTCTTCGATTTCGATCAGCTGATCCCCATGAATGGTATATTTTTGAATGAATTATATACACATTCAAAGCCGATATGTCGATTATATTGGCGAATACAATGGATGGCCATAAATGTTTTATTCCTCCGAACTGTTCCCACATAAGTAAGTTTCCTATAGCGTAACTTATTTATCAAATCAAATGAGGAGAAAAAATTGTCGGCTGTTACATTTTGGCGTTTCAAGCCTTCAGTCAGATCCAAAACAACTCGTTCTCCTTGGTTTTTCTCAGGTTGGGCATTTTTAGGCTTCCCAAGATACGGTTGGTTCCATACGTAGCCTGACTTTGAGTCAACTAAAAGCCAACATTTCAAACCATACTTTGCCGGCATAAATTGCCGAAACGAACATAGTCCCCTGAATGCGACGAGCAGTCAATGGTTACGTTTTCGTGGCAATTGTAAAGCATTGGAAGGTGGAGTTGCCAAGGGTCCCACAATTCCCGAATCGGAGCAAATTTGTCGGCACTTCGCAATTGCCTCATCATCATCGAAACGAAGTGCACTTGTGATGATCTGAAAAGTAGCTTCACACATCATTGATCGGAAAATAGGGCAGCCATCGAATAAACCATGAACGTCTTCATTGCTTCCACTACATGAAAAAGTCTAGTCAATAACTCAAAAATGTAGGTAACTAAAATAGGCCTGCAAGAATAAGTACATCAATATATGGCCGCAAAGTGTCTGTGTCAATATTGCTCCATATGTCGCCAAATTTGACATTACCATATTTGTTAGTATTGTCGATGATATTTTTTTCTATTGGAGGCGAAAAAACAACTAAAATGCTGACATAATGTCATTATACCTTGATACCGCGAAACGAGTTGGTCCTCCTTGTGTTGAAATAATCTTTTCAGCTGGAGTTCCAATGGGCTGTGGCAACCACACCATGTTGTTTTTGGAAGTAAAGAATGGGTCGGCAGATCCTGATGCATCCACATCAGACTCACTTTCAGAATCACCCGTTTTCGTATTTTCTGAGTAAGAATCAAACTCTGAATCAGAAATATCAGAGCCGATTTCTTCGTTGAGCATCTTTCATTATCTTTCAATAAACGTCTTGTCATTTTGTAACGCGCTGTAAAAAAAAAAGTCCGATCAACAAAATTGAAAAATTTACAGAACAAAACAAACCAGACTAAAGTAAGGAGCACAGCAGAATTCAATAACGGCAATCATATAACACATTATTACAACAGCTGTTTAGTGCTTATGGCCGACCATAAGAAATATTTCACACTACACGATCCAATAAAAAATGTGAAAACATACATTTACGAATTATTGGATCAATATATGTATTAAATATTAGACTAAATTCTTATTTTCTACGGAAAATTCAGTACGGACCAAATGGTCCGCTAACGAGGGATTAGTACATTTTTTTAAACCTAACAGCAGGGTTAAGTTAATGTATGTTGGATCGTACAATATAGAACTATTGTTTTTTAATTGTGGAATGCGAGATAATGCATCGGCGTGATTCAAAGAACCTTTAATGTAACGTATGTTGAAGTCATATGCAGATAAAATAAACGCCCAACGTTGCATACGAGCTGCGGCCATTATGGGGATACCTTTATTTTGACCGAATATAGCTATCAATGGTTTGTGATCCGTTTGCAGTTCAAATTTAACTCCTATTAAATATTGATACAATTTGGTTACACTAAACACTATAGCTAAGGCTTCCTTTTGGATAGTACTATAATTTCTTTCAGCTGAAGTGAGTGAGCGGGACACAAATGCTATTGGCCTTAACGAACCATCTGAAAACTCATGTGATAGAATTCCAGCAACTGCTGTATCACATGCATCGGTCGTCAGAACTATTGTCTTTTTTGGATCGAAATGAACCAATACTTGATCAGAAGTTATTTCCTTCTTTAACAATTCAAAAGCTCTATTGGCGTCGGAATTCCAATTAAATTTAATCCCCTTTCGCAGCAAACGGTATAGCGGTTCCATTTTCTCTGCGAAATTAGGAATAAATTTTGAATAATGGTTTACCATGCCAATAAATCCTCGTACTTCAGAAATGTTTTCGGGGATTGGTGCGTTGAGAACACTTTCCATATTGCTCTCGCTTTTAGTAAGACCTTCTTTGTCTATACAATATCCTAAATATTGAATTTTCTTTTCAAAAAATTTACACTTGTCTATGTTTAATCGTAAACCGACTGATTGTATTTTGGTCAACACTGTTTTTAGTGTATTAACGTGACTTTGAAAATTTGGTCCTGTTACGACAATGTCATCCATGAAATTAACACAGTTTGGAATACCCTGCAATAACTCCTCAATCGTTTTCTGAAAAATAGCCCCTGCTACTTTAACCCCAAAAGGTAAACGTTTAACTCTAAACAACCCGATATGTGTACTAAGAGTACAAAGTTTTTGAGAATCTTCATCTAGCTCTAGTTGGTTGTAAGCGTTTGATAAGTCTAATTTCGAAAAAAGTTGTCCGCCTTGAAGAGAAGCAAAAATTTCTTCGATCCGTGGCATTGGATATCTCAAATCAACAAGAAATTTGTTAATAGTTACACTAAAATCACCACAGATTCTTAAATCTTGAGACGGCTTAATAATTGGGACGATCGGTGTTCCCCAATCTGACTTATCAACGGGTTCCAACATGTCTGTGGATACCAGTTCTCTTAACTTTTCTTCGATTTTCGGTTTCCACGCAAATGGTACCGGTCGCGGCTTATGAAATATTGGTCGAGCTTCTGTATCAATTTCTAAATGTAACTTTTTTTCCGAAAATTTTCCTAGCTCTTTTCTAAAAACTACCGCGAATTCCCTTTTTAATTCATCAACGCATGAAATACTTTCACTTTCCGAAATTGCATTTACTTGGATTAATTTGAAATTAAACTTGTTCAAAAAATCTACACCTAATAGAATTTGATCGCGGTCTATATTCGTGACTATCACCGGAATATCGTGCGTTTGGCCATTATAAGTTATTGTTGGTAAAAACTCACCCAAAATTTGTAACGGATTACCATTATAATCAGAATATCCGTCGAAGCTTCTCCTTAATGATTCACCGCCAAAAAAATTAGAAAATGTTTTCCGTCCCATGAAAGACCGCGGAGATCCGGTGTCGCATTTCACTCTTATTGAAACTTTGTTAATTGTCACATTCAGCCAAAATTTTGTATCGTTGGATTGATTTCCTTGTTCGGCAATATGGAAAATTGAAAAATCGCCACCTGAAGACGTCCACCCCGGAGAACTGTGTGCATCTGAAACATTAGGAAAATTTTCAAAATTATTTTTTTCATTAATTGAATTTACTCGGTTAACAATATCATTTTTCTTAACATTATTCCGGCATACTGGTGATAAATGTCCCTTTTTTCCACAAGTTCGGCATATCGCGTCCTTGAATTTACAGGCGTTGGATTTATGCGACTTCCAACCACAATGAGCACATGGTTGCCGTTTCAAAATACCGCTACTATTTCCGTTATTTCCGACGATTGGTCTCTGTACCTTGTGCTTACGGATAAAATCCACTTCACTTGCTGCCACTTTCGATTTCATTTTGGTTTCGTGGATAAGAGCCTTTTTTAGTGCATCCTTTGGCGTTAGTTTTTCGTCCTCTTCGCACAACTTATCGAAAAGATTGCCTTCGTGAGCCATGCCCAGAATGAATTTGTCGCGCACTGCTTCATCAAGGTACAAAAATTTGCACTTTAAGGATAACGATTTGACGCGGGCGAACCACGCGGACACCGACTCCTCGAGTCTTTTCGTGGCGTTATAAAATTTAAATCGCTCTTGGAACACAATAACTGGCGGCATATAGTGCTGCTCTAACATTTCACACAAACCATTGTATGTTACCTGGCTCGGCAATTTTGGATGACACAGTGCTTTTAGTAGAGAATATGCATCCGTCCCGACCGTTTTCAATAACGTTGACTTTTTAGCCTTGTCGTCTATTATGTTACCGTCGGCAAAATGGATTTCCAGGCGCTCCAACCAATCACTCCAAATGTACATCCTGGTCGAAAATTCGGGGATGTTGGGCTGCTGGTAGAGCGTGAAATTGCTAACAGCACTAGAACTGCTCGACGTTCCTGTTGCTCCTGTTTCAGCTTTCGACATGTCCAATTAAAGAAATTATTCAAAAATTTGAATGATATACGATTTCTAAAAGACTTAGGAAATTCCCGTTATTGTGAAAAATCACTTGACTTTAATCCTCGTCGCCACTGAGATGTTCACTCTTCAGAGTTCAAATTGGAAAAGAGAACTTTTATTGTCAAAATTACATGAAATTAAATCTTACCGAAATGTATAACAAAGTGAAGTTAGTTACTTAACAAATAAAATCTATTAATGCTGTTTCTAAATTAATTATGAAATGTCAATACATTACACTTTCCAAAGCCATAGCTACGATAATAATTCTAGTTGTCACTACTTTTATCACTTTTCTGAATCTATAATAGCTGAAGACTCTTCCGTTAAATGCTAAAAAAAAAGTTGATCGGAAATCATTTTAAAGGATATGAAAGGACACTAATTACACACGTTGAACTTGGGCATGTGGGGTGTCATATCCAAGAGGACGTCGACCGTCGAGTATATTGCATATCCGGTGCAACAAGGCATTAACTCCATTTTCGAATTTAGATTCCTCTCCATTTTTAAATTCAGTTTTTTTACTATAAGCCAACGATATCAAAAATCACAACTCCCCAAATCCACACTAATTGACAAAAATACAAACACAAATCTCCAAACTGGCATCAATACAATAGCGCAATAAGTGGCGTGTATGATTTCTGTAACAACCTTCGCTCATTGATGTTTCGTTTCATCTTCAATGGTACTTTCGCCACAACCGGGACTCCACACTCTTCATCGAAGATATTTCGCTTTTTCCAGCCTTATATCGACGCAACTCTATCCTGCCGTCCAGTGGCGCAACCAGGATTTTGTCCTGGAGGGGGCTAAGTTCATACACATTACTGTATATTTGATGTTCCTTCCGCAAGTCGCCCAACTTGCGCGGTGCTTTTTTTCATAGCATTATACAGTCCTCATTCAAAGTGCCGTTGCATTCACATTTTTTTTTCGATGTAAAATGTTTCGTAGCTCACATGTTTAAGCAAAAACATTTTGACAATTATTGATTCATTGGTCATGGTCCACCGCAATCAGAGCAAAATTAGTAAACGTACACCAAAAAATGGGAATTTAGTGATAAACCAAAAGCGGATCGAAGTTGGGCTAATGGCTGCAGGGAACCTTTTCTTCTCAAGCAAAATAGCAATGGAAGCTTGTAGAGGACTCCATTTTGCAAAGAACCAATTGATTTCGAATGTGATACGATGGCGACTGCGGCGAAGGATGCAATAATTGAGTCCAGTTCAATTTTTTGTTAGCATTCAATTTGAAGATTTGTTTCTTGTACAAATGTTACTTTAAAACAGTGTGTCTTGTTGAACAACGATGTTTCCAAAATTCTGGTAATGATGTTGCAACCTTCACAAAACATCGATACTGGCGAGAAACCTATGCTCCAAAACCACGCGCTTCATACTTTTTATAAAATTTGCGAAGGAAATGCATTGCTTGATATTTCATTTTACAATTTTTTCTTTACCAATTTCTGGGCCTGGGAGGGACTTTAGCCCCCTTAACCCCTCCCGTGGTTGCGCCACTGCTGCCGTCGCAATTTCTCTTTTATAGACGGTACGCTCTACACAGCCCCTTAGTTTTAATTAGGGAGTCAATTAAAAAGTCGCAAGTATAGTAGCAACAAATTGAGTGACTCCTTCAAATGTGAAGAAGTAGGATAGAGTGAAAACGAGAAGATCTTAATAAGTGTCGTCGCAACTAACTACTCGGTGACTTGTTCAGTTGTCCTTGCTGTAGTGTGCTTTTAGTAGTACACGGTACAACTTGAAAAAAAAATTAAGGGTTGCATGAAGCAAACTATGAATTGTACATGACCGAGTATACTATGCTGAGGAAATGTTTTTTTCTGGAATTTCGTTGGCATTTGATGACTTGAATTTATCAGATTCTGGTTTTTGGGAGAACATGACCAGAGAGAGAACACGAAATCACATATATTTGAATATCTATATTGAATATATACCAAGCCAATAGCTATTAGTTTATGCATCACTTCCAATAGACAGAAACCATAAAATTTTTGCTAAATACCTGCACCTTCCTAGACCACGAGTTGACTACGCCAATACCATCTCCTTCTATAAATAAATTGCCTTCGTTCGTCAGGCCATGCCATAGTCCGAATCAACTCCGGAACATTGAATGTTATATACATTTAACACCATTTCAACTCAGCTCGGCGCACCCGTACCCTTCCGAGACATCATAATGGAGGCATTCATTAGAGCTCACTAATTACTCCCAGCTTTAATGAATAAGCTCTAATGAACCACTTTCCGTTAATTAAAAGTGGAGTAAAGTGGTCTCGCGTCTTGCAAACGCAACATCTGTGGGTTGGTCGAATCGTGGTTTACGTTAGCTCCCGTATACCTTGCTCATACCCCCGCGAACAATCCAGAAAGAGCCACCCAAACAAGCTTGCCATTATCGCACCCATTCAGCCCAACCTAACCAACAACCACCCATAACTCACTACTCTTGTCCTTCGTCCTGCTGCCGTCGCTCTCGATTTTTATCTTCGTCGGAAAGTCGGTTCGTTCATGATGTTGTGCGCTCTCCTCTCAGGGAATCTTCATTTGCTTTTACCTTGGTTGCTTGGTTGTTTGCTGGCGGCGGCATTTTACCACCCATACCCCAAACTTTCTCGACAGGTTTTTGCCATTATTAGCCAGCCCATCAGAGATGCTGTAACAGATCGCCGTACTTTCCCGTGCCATACAGTATCACAGTTTGCCCGACATCCTTTCGCTCTGGCGAGCTCTCTTTCATGATGCGTATATGTATCTCGTTCGTCAAGTCTGCATCAAAAACACTCGTGTACAAATTCACGGAAAAGCTTTACTCTCATTAATTAACATTTCACGTCTCCCAACCAAAGTTTCAGCGCTAAATGCTGGGTTGGGATTGCAATTTGACTCCTCTTGCTCTTGCTCTCTTTTTGCTTTTCACTATGTTTATTATGTGAATGTCGGCATCTCTGGAAAATCATGTATAGAAATACATCGGGGTTGTCGGAGAAGTCATTTTCACGTACATATGCGCTCGTACGTACGCGTAAGAGATGGGCTTCATGAGTTCTGGAAAACCAGAAATACCCTTCGCACTACCACTATAGTATGGAACATGCCTGCAACATGATTGATGATCACTACGCGATAATTAGACTATGGGGGTCCGAACCATCCACTCCTCTTTTCTGTAATTTACATGCAGCTTGTTTTTTCTTCTTCCTTTTCAATTATCTAATTGGGCGATATAATCAGGCAGAAACGGATGAATGGGATTGTCCACCACTATCTCCGGAACATGTGATTTCGTTTAAGACACCTTTTATATTAATTGGATGACCAGAGGAAATGTACTTCATTTCCATTTCGGGATTTGGGTGTTTCGATGTCTGTTTAAAGCGTTACTCGATGTAATGGCAATTTTAATACACATTATTGTGATGACATCAAGGAATTGGCTTTTCTTGTGAATTTCAAATGACAGGGACAGGGAGAACCGTACTTTTATCTTTCTGGTTGTTGAAACACTCGCTGGAGTTCGAACACTCTAGTAATTGTTTTTGCCACCGAGCAAGCTTTTATAGTAGACGGATGGGTTTAGTTAAGGGAGGTTAACAAATTTTTCGTTGGTCCAGATCAGGGGAAGATAGGATGCTACTGGATCAATATTTATCTAGGAAAATAAGAAGAGTCCTGGAAACTTAAACTTAGTAATGGTCAGTTAGAAAAGTGTGTGGACCTAAATCCTGAAACACAGTTATACAGAACCGGTGACGATGGTACCCAATGCCCTATTGGCCATAGTAAAAAAAGAGCCAAACACTGACATAGATGGTATTCTGTCTGACACTTTAAATCTAAGCAAAAAATGCGCATCAATAAAATAGAAATTAACTTTCACATTGATTAAATATTCCTTCCCCTCAAATTCTCCCGAGCTCACTAATCAAACATTCCGGGTCTCCAGGGAATCGGTGAAGATAACGAAAAATTTGAAATGCTATTATTGCCCATCACCATTAATTGAAATATTCACAAGGCACTCCCATTCCGCTAATGTACAAATCCACTCTGCCGTTAAGTGTATTCCTGCCTGCCTGCATGTATGCCATACACTCACGTAAAGCATATTCAAGGCCTTCACCATACCATACGTATGTACGTTCACATATGGACCAAATCGAGGAAATCGGGGGGAACACACACGTAAATATGTATGTCCCTAAAACGGTTCCATTGTACATGAAAGAAAAGAATCCTACGAGTGCGGGGGTGACATTTCATACCTGTGACATGCAATAATCGAAGTGGATGTTTCTACTTTCCAAATGGAAATACACCGCAAAATGATCCCTTCCTCCTCGCACCACATTGTCGACGTCGCGCGTTGTCCTTTGGTATATATGTATAAGTGAAGGTCCAATTGACGACAGGCGATCCGTACACCATGGCACTCAACTCGAAATCACTAAAAAGCCAAACCATAGTGCCATTTTTCTCCGTTTCTACGATATACACGTTTTAGCACATCAGGCACATGTAGTAATCCAGAGAGCCTGGCCGCCGCCGCCGACAAGCTGCTCAAGCAACAATCCACCCCTCTCGGCTATCGCACATCATCCCCGCGTTTGTGGGAAAACCACTTGGTTCAGGAGTCCCACCACTTATTCCGTATAGTGGCAATTACATTACGCCCGGGCAATAAAGAAAATTGCTTTTATTCTCTCCGAAATGATTAATTCATTTTCTCGAAGAACGAGGCCTCGTTTCCTTGCCGAGTTCTGTTTTTTTATTTTTGGTTCATCTCGATATTCAATTCCGTGCGAAAAAAAGATTGCATAGTCAGTTTGTGTGACAGGATTGAATGTCGTACGATTTGCTTTTAGCGAAATCGAACTTCATGGAAATGTCCAATTATGGAAAACAGCTTGAGGAGACCAATAAAATTAGTGTCTTCTAAAATTGGAAGTGAACAGAAGCTGATAATTTAAATGTATAGTAGAAAGGGGAAAAGTCAAAAGATGACGTTCCTACTGCGACCGGGTCTACGAACCGGAACGACCCATGCTTCGGCATGGCCAAGAGTCGCAACGACCCCCTTAGACGCGCCGCTACAACAACAACAACCTATCCATTGCCACTTTCGCCTTTTCGCCGCTTTATCTCACGATTGAATCGAAGATCCGGATTTAGGTGCGCCTGGAAATGTTGTTATTTTGCCAGAAAGGAGTCAAAGTGAAGAATGTTCAAAATAATTGTAGCCATCTGCTTGGAGACAGCTGGAAGTAGGCAAATTCCACCCCAGAAGAAGAGTTTCAATTTTTCCAACACTCCCCGATGAGGGGAAAAGAATATCCGATGTAGGATTAGAATCCGCTTTAATAACTCAACCGGAATTCCCCGGGGGCCATAACGGCTCCTATAGATGCGATAACCCGCTTAAATTCCGTCTTAGATGGTGGTCTGTTCTGGTAATATTAGCTGTGAGATGTATTCTTCGGCCAATGAAGATACACATCCAAGTCCAAAGATATATTGTCTAGGACCTTAGAAAAGCCGCTTTTTTGCCCAGGTCCAACTCGAGTCGGTCCCGTGTCGCTGTAAACCTTGGACAGTTGAAAAGGACGTGTCTGGCGTCTTCCACCACCTCTTTCGAATCGTCTAGTTTGAAGCGATACAAATACTGCCGGTATACTCCCCGGCATTGTTTGAGCTTTATTTGAAATACCATCCGGACCTGGTGATTTACTGTCCTCCATCCTATGGATGAGGCTTGGAGTAATTCACAATTTCTAATTGCTCTGTCCCTGTTATTTGCGCGGTTCTTTGTTCAACCGATCCGTCGATGGGACCTGCCTGCAGCAGGACTGTCCTAAATGCCTCCTCATTAAAACCCCTTGCAGACCATCCAACGAGCGGACGTCTTGCCACCGTTCCACATGTTCTGTCGCCGACCGAAAAAATAATCGCCTGATCTAAGTACGCACGCCTTTTTGTAGTGAACGGTATTCTGATTTTTGATGTTTGGCTGAATCATCAGCAGCAGGGTTAATCTGCTCCTTAACTATTTTGAGATAAGAGACCAAGTATAGCGTCACTGATCCAATCCTTGATCCAATCGTCCTATAATTGCTTCGCCTTATGAAATAAAAGAATTCTTTGCAAAATTCCATCTATCTCCAAGGATTCTGAAGAGGTGTTGCTGGTTTTGCACATGAAAACGTGGCAAGATTCATGCGTTATGAGATCGTTAGATCGCTGCCGTTTGTAAGCGCAATTTCGCGATAACAAGATGGTGCCAACATTAGCCCCACGCTTCGACCTGACGTTGAGTGTCATCTGCGGAACCGTCAAGGGAGTGTGAGTGCCTTCGCCATTTTATTGACAGGATCTAATTGTCGAATGGGGATTTCTAGAGTCGTTGCGCGCACAATTGTGTAACAATATGTACCAAACTCAGGAGAGTTGTATTCCCTCCTGGTTCCTTTTTAGGACAAGCTGGGAAAGCCAATGACACTATTCTTAACCCATGTCACACGGCGTTTTTACAGGGACTCTTTAGACTTTAGTTATGGAAAGTAGAATTTGAATATAGTGTAAGAGAAGGAATTACATCAGCATTTCACGTGAAATCCACACTTTGGTAGTACTTTTTTCACAAAGAAGTCTCCATACTGGTTTTTGACATTCCACCAACGAAAACAATGGAGTTAGATTTTATTTCACAGGGACAAGGTGACATCGAAAGTCAATCTAGCCGCGAGTGCACATTTATCTAAAATTGATTCAATAAAAGGCAAGTCTCCATGGTTCATTTTTCGCAAGAGATTTATTTCAAGCTTTTTGCTGGGGGGAGGGGAAAAATTTCAATGAAAATTGTGTACAAATAATGATGTTTTTTTGCGTACATTCGCTCTTTTACGGACCAAAAAATCTTCGCTTTGATATCCTTTACGTAAATAATTTCTATTTTAAAGTGTTAAGTTTACGAATCTCCTTAAATATCTACAATTCTTTGTCAGCAAATTTCTCAACTTCAATGATCACACAATTGAACTTGAAGCAATTGCAATATCGCGCACTTCTTCGTAATAGGAGTTCAAAAGAAACAGTCGTCGTCGTCCATTGGCAAACTTCCTGCTCCATCAGTATAGCATCCACGTCCTCCCGTTCCGTTTTAGCCACCCTTTTAAAGAGGCGGTTGGTCTGGCACGGTGGTGGTGTGTTGGTATCTGAATTAGGGTAACTGAGTGAAAGACGTAATTAGTGTATTTGACGTTAATTCACTTAGAGCGGATTAATGAGAAGCGTGTAGAACATCAGATGAATTGCCAGAAACAAAAGCGATAATTGCACCGACTGAAATTGAGTGCTTTCTTTCATTTGAACGAATTCGCTGTTCCATGCTATACCAAACCAACCATATATAGAATCCTTATTCAACGGCGCGTCTGCTTCTGTTGCCGTTAGGATACGTTCGGTTTTCGAAAAGAGAGAAAGAGCATAATAAAAATCGAATGGATTGTCATCGTTGGATGGATTTTGTGGTTTACTCGCTTGTTCGGATGTCCTTTAGACAGTGAGTGTAAATAAAAGAATGGTGGATCATTCGGGGTGAATTTTCCACAGCAATTCAACAACATATTTGTACTCAGATCTCATCCTGGCTTAATCTTTAAAGGAGACTTCTGAAGATAAAGACATAACGAGATATTATAGGGCTGACATCGTTGAGTGTAAATCACCAAATCTTTAAATGAATACAAATCTAGAATCCCCGAAAACAAAATCCTTAATAATCGCCAAATACAAAATTCTAAAGACAGCATCTCCACCGCAAAGTTTTTAAAACACGGCACAGAAAGGAGGTTAGTAAAAGTACACTTTTACTCATCCCGGATTTGTATGCTGTCAAAATTAAATATGTGCAGGTATTATGATTTTCATATATAGACGTGTGTTGCGATTTCGTGTGCAAACTGCGACAAGGAGTTGACCGGGGTGACCTGTTTGACGATTGATTGCGAAGTTTATTCTCTTGGAACCGATTTAGTAATTTCTTTGATTCGAGAGAGCAAACGATCCGCTAAATGTTTCTGTGTATTTTGAGAGTCGAACCGATTTAAAAAAAAACGCTTTCTTGATTTTATAATATGAAACGGGCAATCCAGCTTCGGATAAATTTTTTGAAATGCTGCAGTAGAGAGTTTAAAACTCATTTCCAAATTTATTCAATATTATTTATTTTTTTCACATACAAATTTCTCTCAGAGCACACACTGTCTAGCATTCGAGCAAAACAATATGCTCACTCTCTCCTCTGTTTTGCTATGCAAAAAGACGTGATGACGACGTTGATGCGATATGTCCTGAAGCCACGAAAGCTAATTAAATTAGAACGCAAGTAAGCAACTTTATACTCATTGACGTTCCACACTCCCGACCGCTTGGCTCGTCTTTCGACAGCTTTTCCTTTTCGGGCTGTTTTGACTGTAATTCTATGAGCTCTGCCAGAGAGAGACGGAGAGAGGAGTGAAGTGAAGGAGAGGAGTGAAGTGGTACAATAAGTCTATACCGAAGAGAGTATATGGTGAGGGTGACGGTGTGTTCCGGCGGTGTGCGTTCTTCGACAACATTATCCTTGACGATGTAATTAAACTTTATCCGAGAATTTTACAACAATTGAAATATTTTAATTGGAACTTCTTATTATTGTTGTTTTTGCATAGTCTGCCCCTGACATGCCACAATTTAGCCATGATCTCAACTCAACTTGTTCATATACATACACGAAATAATGAAATTAATTAATTCAACGAAATTAAGAGAGCATACGTTGTTACGAAAAGATGTTACAAAAATTATCTTTCATGTTTTTCCAGGGAACTTATGGTAGGAATTTTATGTACCAAATAGCAAGAGTACTCACTTCTCATTGGTTACAAAGAGTTGAGATCAGAAGGAAGGTAAGTGCGTCGTTCCTATTCGAATATAAATATAAATATAAAAGTGAGAAATCATGTTGGAGATTTCTGAGGCTGACGATATAAAATATATAAATAAACAACTGGCGAGATAGTCCAGCATAGTAGGCCTAGTCCGCAGATGTGTTAGTGACATCTTAGTTCCAAGATACTTATTGCATTTTGGTGGCTGTGTGAAGTTAGCCAGTCATTTTTTGAAATTAGGTCCTTTTGCTCGGTGAACCGTTTGTTCTACAGCGGCTACGTTTGTTCTTGATTGTTCGCCAATTAATATCGTTTGTTCTTCTCTAATTATTTAATTATAGCAACTTTAAAATTGTGAGTGTGAACTTAGCCAGTCATTTTTAAATATGGTTCGGAAAGGTATAGGTTTGGTATCAATCGAAAGCCAGACGTTTGTTCATTTTGTAGGGCGTTTGTTCATCCTGGAAACGGAAGGATACAGGAATTATTAAGGAAAAAGAGATTAGTTGTGACGTCATCTTCACTCAACCAACGCCATCTACTCAGCTCAGCTGTACGGGCAAGCCGTGTCCCGCGAACAATTTATGCAAGATCCACACCATCATCGTACAGCTGAGCTGAGTAGATGGCGTTGGTTGAGTGAAGATGACGTCACAACCAATCTCTTTTTCCTTAATAATTCCTGTATCCTTCCGTTTCCAGGATGAACAAACGCCCTACAAAATGAACAAACGTCTGGCTTTCGATTGACACCAAACCTATACCTTTCCGACCCATATTTAAAAATGACTGGCTAAGTTCACACTCACAATTTTAAAGTTGTTATAGTTAAATAATTAGAGAAGAACAAACGATATTAATTGGCGAACAATCAAGAACAAACGTAGCCGCAGTCGAACAAACGGTTGAGATCCTCAAACACGCTCTGTATAACTTTTTATCCCCACAGATGAACATAGTCCGTCACTGTCGTTATAAAATCAGCTTACATAGGGGACTCGAACCCATGACCAGATTCACATGGAAGGCTTCACGTATGTGTGTATGTTATTCATCAAGTTTGTTGTATACAAGTTCCAGGGGGTGCTTTTTATGTGGGCTTATGGATACTCACTACATGAGGCCAAATCACAATGGCAATCGTTACTACAGTCATACTGAATTTTCAAGTGATATCATCCCTCCCATTTTATAGGAAACATGCAGCTCCGACACATTTAGTTCTTGAATTCAACTGATCGTTTGCGATCCGAAGCAATTATTATTGTTATCAATATCAAACATCTTTGACAGGTGTTCGACACGTAACGTAACGTAAGCGTTCTTTTATATGTGCTTTGAATTAGCAGCACCGAGTTAAAAATTGTGTTGATTTATTTCTTAGGCAGGTGTTTCCATCTGAACTACTAAACCAAGTTAATGTTCCATTAAAGGGCTTACAAAAGCATATCTCAACAATTGATAAATTTTAACCTAGGTTTATACAAATATCAAATATTGAATTTTATTTCGATTTTACAATTATTTGCTTAATTCAATCCTTTACAGCCAACCATATTAAGCAATTAGAGAATCAAGAATCAACCGATAAATCGTTAAATTGTAAAAATAAGAGAGCTGAAAATTTTGTACAGTGACCAAAGCTACCGGCTTCGGAGTTTTTTTTTCTAATTATTTGCACTGCCTTTTTAGATCTCGGGCTATTTTACCATTTCAATGAAATGAGAGTATGACTTAATGATTTCGATGAGGAAGGACAAGCTCAAAATTGATTCGACATCAAGATCATCTAGCATTACGCGATGGGGAAGAGGGGATATGTAATTGTTTAACTTGTCGGTCACAAAAACGTTTCCGGAAAAGGTGTGAAAATTTCATTGCGAAATTTGAAGAAGTTCTTTCTTCTACCAGGAACCCTGACTTTGGTCACCTTTTAACGATAAATGGCCCTGCACGTGTTTTCAAATCACCTACCATTTCTGCTTTTTATACCGTAGCCGGTTCAGGAAGCGAAATTCGTATTTGTTTCAACAAAATTTAATTTATTTTAAATTTGAAGTGATGTCGACATTCCAATCAGAATTGAGGCTACAAAATGAATAAGCAAGACATGTCCTTCTACAGAATGTCTGGTCACCCTATGTAATGCCTATTTTTATATAACTTGTTTTCTATAGAAGCTTCAGGATTAAGCTAGAAGCTGCGACTATGGACCCCCGGTCTACGGAGAAAATATTTTATATTGTGCTCAACAATAATGGCTTCTAGCAACTCTCAGGACCACTGAACCGGAAAATTCAGAGCACCAAGCTCTAATGAAAATTGGAAAATATCCGCTGGTCTCTGCGGGTGATTTGATGTGTGTTTAGTAATGTGTGTGTGTTAGCTTAGCGTTATCACCTAAATCTCGATGACTTTTGAATAAAATGTCGGATGTGATCGAGACCCCATTCTCTCCCGGCTAAGGCCCTATGTACAGTCGAAATGTACCAAATTCTTCTAAATGTGAAAAGGATCAAAAGGATATCCTTTGTGCCTTTTACATTTTCGGTGTCGTGACCGTCTAAAGGTTCGTGTTGCTAGGTACCTACGACTTACACAATGATCTGAGCGATCAAATCGTATTTCATCAACCAATGTACACTTTAATAGTATCAACGATCACTTAAAGCAACCTGCTTGTATGGAAAGTACATGCATATAATGCTCAGAACCGCTAGTCTAGCTTCGAACGCTGAGAGATCATCCCATGAGTCGTCTCCAGCAACACAAACCTTAAGTCTAAAAATATCAATAAATGGTTACCTCGCGACAATCAGTTTTCGGGGTCTCCAGAAGTTACTGCTAAAATGGGTCTAGGAATTAACCAGGACCAATGTGGCTACCTAAATTAAGTATTTAATACATGAGTGCAAGTGCAGGCTTAATTCCTATTTTAGAAATCTTAGCTTAATGGCAGATTAGTCATATTGAATAATTTGGGAAGTAAGGATCAATCGATTATGAAAGCAAGAAAGTTCGGAAGGTAGCAACAGCCTAGGTTGCCCATATCAAAGTGAATTATATTATAATCACTTTCCATTCCTTTTTTATTCTATTAAAGCTACGATTTAATTCGACTTTCTTTAAGAGACGAATTTGTGGTGATTTTAAAGCAATAGGTGCAGATCTTCAATTTAAAAACTGGGATTCCTTGGGTAACATTTGAAGAACTTTTTATACCCGCCACTATGTGAAAAGGTATATTAACTTTGTTATGAAGTTTGCAACGCACAGAAGGAAGCACCTCCGACTATATAAAGTATATATATTATTGATCAGCGTGACGAGAGAAATCGTTTGAGCCATGTCCGTCTGTCTGTCTGTCTGTCCGTCTGTCTGTCTGTCTGTCCGTCTGTTGCAACGCAAACTAGTCCCTCAGTTTTGAAGCTATCGGGCTGAAAATTTGTACACAAGTTTCTTTTTAGTGTACGCTGTATATATTAATATGGTGGAGCGAATGGAATCGGACCATGGGGTCATGGGGCTGCTCCTGAAAATTAGGTTTTTCTAAGAAAAACTTTTTTTTTATGTACCAATCTTAACCAAACTTCACCCAAGTGTGTTTCTAGTAAAGCCTCAAAACATATCTAGGAACGAATGGAATTGGAACATTACGTCATAGGGCTTCCATTCAAACGATTCATTGAAAATCAAGTTCTTCTAAGAAAAACTTTTTCCTTTTTAAGCCGAACGTAACCAAACTTCATCCAAATGTGTTCCTAGTAAAGCCTCAAATAATATCTAGGCACAGATCAAATCGGAACACTATACGTCGTTCTTAGTAAAGCCACCAAACATATCTAGGAACCGATGAAATCGGAACACTACGTCATAGGGCTCTCATACAAACCAACCGCTGGAAATTAGGTTCTTGCATGAACAACTTTTTTCCTTGTGAATCAATCTTAACCAAACTTCACCCCAATGTGTGGCTAGTATAAGCTGACCAGACGTATACCATTTTGCTGTAGAGAACAGCATCTTGACCTGTCGTACAGCATTAGTAAATGTACAGCATTCCCACCGCCACACCAAAGAAACCTAAATGACTGCATAATAGCCTCCTCGGTGAGGCGTAGTCAGTCTGTTAGGTGTTATTAGCAAGGTAATCGCACTTTCATGTGGCAAACGTTCATTTTCGATAATTTCGGAACTTTCGTTCTGAGATTTAATGTACCTAAATGTAAGCGCCAGGTAGCTCCCCAGCCTGGGGATTACATTTACTTACATTTCTCCATATTTTAGGGTCCCCCAATCTGCGTTCAACAGTTACAGCAGCCCAAATCGCACTTTCGCCCTTTCTAATCGAAAAGTCTATAAAATTTGTCCAATAAATATGAAAATTGGCAGACTTGTGAAAATTTCAAGGCTCTAGCTCACCTACCTATCTGCGTTCGGGAGTTCAATCGTATCAATCGAAAATTGTCCCTAATTCGGAAATTTTGGAGCGGAAAATTTTGAAATTTAACAGCCATGTATAGAGGACCGCACTGTTCGTATTAGGTGACAATTTCAAGCATCTATAGACTATAGGTGCCAAGGTTCAGAAGTAACAGCCATGTAAAGATGCGTAATTGTGTAATTTTCGTACTTCAAATAAGCAGCTTCATGATTTTTGTATCAGCGTCACGGATAGTCATAGATAGGGAAAGGACCATCATCATCCCTACAATGCTGCTGAGACTGCAGTTTCGAACACTGTTATTCAAAAGTTGAGAAATCACAGAGTATCGACTGTCTAGAAAGCGGAAATCGAATCCGTATTGAAACAAATTGGATTATAAATTGTCCTTTCTTGAAATATGGTTTTAAAAAAAATACCTTTCTAACAAAATGGAACCGACAATTTAAACTGACATAAAATCCTAATCTTTGTCGTAGATTTGAATTAAATACCCATTCCGAACCCTAAAAAAAATTTCGGGTTCATTGTGTTAAACAATTGTTGGGTTTGCCCCTTTTAAACGAGATCCTGGCTACACTTCTCCCATGCCTTTGCGTGTTAAAACATACATAGATTTGCACTTCACATGCTGATGATGCTTTGTCATTGAGGACATTTAGATGTTGAGGGATCTTTTCTGGGTCTTGTTTAGTACCAACAGAACCTTGCAAGGACGTAGTCAGGATTTAGCTGGGCTTCAGAAGTTATGACATTATTAGAATCATGTTGTTAATTGTAGACACTAGTTTCGGCGTTGCCCCAATGAATAATATGCCTCCTGTCCCACTGTTCCTGTGTCGAATTCAAATTTATCGCTTGACGAGGCTTGGCGAGCACGATAGCACGCACGATTACGATCATCGGAAGCAGATAGTGCCACGTCTACAACGCCAAAGACTTTTTTTCTGTACAATTATTATGGAAGGGCTCGTGGGCCATGGTATATGCACGAAGCATGGAACTATGGTAAGTCCGATCGCGTATTCGGTGCCCGCGTCGTGCTGCTTTTGCCTTCCCTTTGCACGGCTAAAAAAAAATTACTTCATTCTTACAGGGAAATATTGTATTTCAAATTGTGTAGTATCTCCCAGAATAAAGGCTACTATTCTTGCTGTATTCCGCTTAAGAAGATATCACTTATGAAAGGATGTGGTCGGCTTATGGCATCCATCATGGTGGTAGCCTCGTGACATACAGTTGACGCCGCTTAATGCGATGACATGGGGACCTTGCTGTTTTGATAACATTAAGTGAATGATAACAAATAACAAAATAGTACGATTGAGGGTTTGCCTGAAAACCGAATTCCGCAATGTGTACTGCATTGGGCCTTCGGGAATCTGGTCACCTTAGGCTAGTAAAGCCTCAAAAGATATTTAGGAATGGATGGAATCGGAACATTACATCATAGGACTGTCATACAACCCCCAAATATTAGGTTCTTGTAAGAACAACTTTTTTTCTTTTTAATCTTAACCAAAATACATCCAAGTGTGTTCCTGGATTAACCCCAACGTATCCAGGAACAGATGGAATCGGAACACGTCATAGGGCTGTGGTAGAAATTGTCAACACTCAACACAAAAGGAGCTTAAGTTTCATTCAAATGTGACGGGTATCCAAATTTCGGCCGCGCCCGAAATTAGCCTCGGTTTTTTTTTGTTGTTTATTTCATTTCAATTTGGTGACATTCTAACAAAACTAATACTTCTCATTATCATTAAATATTATTAATTCACTGCATTTCAAAATTATTTAGCCAACTAATTGAATGATGTATTTCTGGAATTCGGTTTCAAATTACCTACTCTGGTTGCTTGTCGTTTATTTCCATAGAGGCTTACTTATCTGCGCAAATATTCGCGTGAAAATGTACACACATACAGTAAGTGTGTGCCGATTAGCAAGGATACCATGTACGTCGAATTCATTTGAATTTATTCGACAATATCGAGTTGTATGTACGAGTAGAGTACCTACTCGTTCATGCACTAGTTCTGTGCCAGTAACGAGGGTGACACAGCAAATGGTTAGCGACATGTGTGGTTTGGGTATGGTTTAAGGGCAACATGATATCCTGCTTTCATATCATCCTCATTAATGAACCCAATGAAGAGTAAATGGTTTCACAACAACACCCTCGCTTGGAATGACTATATGGCGGAGGTAGATCGCGCGGCGGCGTTTGCAAATTGAAACCCTTCTTTTCATGATATTGTGGTGGTGGTGTATCTGGCAAATTATGCCAGTGAATTTCACTTAATTAATAATAATTGTTATTGGTAACAGAGGATTTGTATATTCGAAAGTGGGAGCTTATTTTTGGAAATTTTGTGCGGATTCATTGTACGAGTATTATGTCCTAATGAAATTGAAATTCGAGTACTGTGTAATGATGCAATTTAGCTGGATGAGTATTTGTATGTCGATTTCCATGAAACAGGGGCTTATAGTAATTGAAATAAAAAAAAAACGGACTTAATTAGCTAGTTCAGTCTAGGTTGATATATGCATATGTATGATGCAGAGGAAGCTCGACATGAGATGCATTTCGGACTCCCTGTTCTCCCAGATTTGAAAAAAAATCTAAAGTACAAAAAGATTTGATAACAAAATCGCTAAAACTTGCAATCGTTATGATGTAGTACTATTGCAAAAAGTTTATTCCTCAAGCTTCCATTCGAGAGACCTTTGGGGCTAAAATTTAATTATTTGTGAATTACAGAGAGCCTAGTAGGTGGAGTAAAAATAGTCCCCTGGATTTTATTAAAAGGTACACAAATTGTATTGAAAATATGTATAGCTTTTTCGAAAAATTGCCCCTTGTTCAAAATTCCTCTCTCTCCCTAATTTATAATCATGACTTCCATCCCTGGGGAGATACGAAGCCTCTTGTTGCTGAATTGCAATGTACCTACCTCATTACGAACTTCATTCGCGAAGTGCTTGTG
This sequence comes from Microchrysa polita, assembly GCA_949715475.1. NCBI lineage: Eukaryota > Metazoa > Arthropoda > Insecta > Diptera > Stratiomyidae > Microchrysa > Microchrysa polita. The sequence continues at coordinate 1,255,578 of OX454415.1, forward strand.
TTAAAATAATTGGCACCATGAAGCAGTTAATAAATTCATACAGCGTATGGAGAGTGGTTTAGCAATTACGTCAATAAAGTCATCGACGTACACATTACCTTAATAAAAATTTAAAATTACAATTAATGCTTACTGAAAAAAAACGAAAAAACATGCACTCGTTCCCATTCAAAACGACGACGTCGTTCGCAGAAACAGAGAACGGATAGCGCATGTGAGTAGAAATGCTATATTAAGTGAAAAAATACATGTCGGTTCGCAATCTTTCAATTTTCACTGAAAATTACTGCACGGTATTTATAACTAACATGTACGTACGGTACGCATTTTATTCCATCTTCGTGCTAAAGGATCCGTGTCCTGGCCCTATTTCATAATATTGCCGTGTGCACTCTCTAAGCATCAGCCAACGTACCGCACCACACCGGGGCTCTTCAGAAATCCATGCTGCTAACTAACCACCTTTTGGCGGTGACGGAGGGTGTACCGTACGTATGTCTGTATATAGTAAGTATGCGCGGGGCAATGTCGTCGTCGTTTCAGGATGAGAAACATGAGCGTGTATTTGTACGATATAATTAGTAAAATAACATGACATGAAAAATGCTCAAGCTTCCAGGAGGCGAGTTAATTAAAAGTTGATACATGATACTAATTAAAACATGTGCTCACCCCCGCTCCTTTGGGATAAAGAGCCATTGAGAGAAATGCTCGTTGTTGTTGATGGCATCGGGAAATTGTGTATTAGTCGTTTTATCCTATGGGCGATGGGGTTCTTCTCTCATTTTGTTCGTTGCTTCTATATGCTTGAATCCTTCATGGTTCATTATTCCATTGCATATAGGTACATACCTCACGTCATTTTCTCTGTGCGGAGGACAGGTTAGGTTAGTCTTGACTCGGACTCGGTAATACGGATCACCTTTTATGCGGATATTACGCTAATCCGGATCAACAAATGTTTCTATTATATTGTTGGAGACGTCGAATCACAGTAAACTGTGTATTGGTGTGTGTGCACGATGTGTGTACTTATGATTCGCACTCTGGTTGAATTTCCTTTAGTATATAAGGAGAACTGAAAACGCCCAGAAGTAGCGAACGGAAGTTTGGTTTCAAACAAGCGGGACAGCGACCAGTGGAGTTTGACTTTGAGCTCCAGGAGGCGAGGATTGGACAACAAGAGAACGACGTACAACGACCAACGAGTCAGCTGCGGTTTCAACTTGGTGATTTGCTTCAACGAGAGGGACATGATCTGGATACCACCACTAGTGATGACCGCGGAACTGTTGAGGAGAAGAGAGATAGCAGTGAGCAGCCTGGTTTAGTGTCAGTCAGTGACGACGACGGAGATATCTGTGACCAGCCCGGTTTGGCGTCCGTCATGGCCGTACTGCAAAATATGACCGCAAACATGGACAACAAGTTCGAAAAAAACTCAATAAGCTCGTGCAGATAGATGCTCTCGAATCAAAACTGAGCGAGCAGTCGGAAAACATAACCAACAACGCTTTGGAGAATTGATCAGCTCGATTGGAGAACATTCATCGCTTCTGAAGGAACATTCTTCGAAATTTACTGACATCGACACACGAATGCAGAACATCCGAGAAAAGTTCACATGTCAAGTCGCTGTCGCACTGAATGGTCGACCTATAGATTCAGGTACATCACAAATGAATCATATATCCACGAAAAGTCTGAGAGCACCAGTATTCGATGAACAAGTTCCATGGGCGGCATACAAAACGCAGTCCGAGGCAGCCGCCAAACATAACTACTGGGCGGACAGCGAACGAGCTACAACACTGGTACTGGCTCTCAAAGGACTACCCGCTGGTATACTGCAAACGCTAAATTCTAAGGAGCAACAGTCCATTACATCTTTGGATAAGCGATATGGCGGAGACTCGAACCAACACTCACTGTATCAGACAAAACTACGAGAAGAGTGCAGAAGCACGGCGAGGACTTGAAGGAACTGGCTGCGGACATCGAGCGATTGGCGATCCTTGCCTATCCGGACAATCTAGCAATACGTGATTTCAACGCAGCCCAAGCATTTGTGGATGCGCTGAGAGACTCGGAGCTGAAGAGCCAAGTCCAATTATGGGATCAGCACAAAACAGTACAGGTGGCTCTTACCTTCTGTCTCCGAAGCTCAGCCATTCAAGAAGCCAATCGAGTCGGCAACAAAGTACGATCCATTAGCGAGGCTTGTGCGCGACAAATCAAAACATGCGATCCGACAAAGACTGGAGCTCACCGCTGGCTGTTGGAATTGTGACGAAAAAAGTACCTAATCTTTTGTGAGACTGTAACAAGCCACTACGAGAATGTGGAAGTTGCAAGGCAAGGAAGAATAGATACAGGAATCTCCAGCCTACAACTGCTCCTTACCATGAGGGAGTGGGAAACGACTAAAGGCCAATTTCAAAAGGCAGAACCATATTATTATAGATATATTTTGCTGAAGTAGCCTAGTGATGGTACTTTACTAGTCTTCACCCAGAACACCAAAATACTAATTTCAGATACTCTCAAAATTTCTGCTTTCAAATGTTGGAACCCTCCCGAAACCAAATGTTTCTAAAATTCTGGTAAGGATGTTCGAAACTTTCACAAACCATCGAAACTGGCGTATAATCTCTATGAACACGATTCGAGAAGCTCCACGAACACGATTTAATTTTTTTTTTTAATCTGTAACGAAATGCATCGCTTCATACTCCATTTTCAATTTTTTCTTCCTTTCATTATTTCTGAGTCTGGGAGGGGATTTAACCCCTCTTAGCCCCTCTCGTGGTTGCGCCACTGATCTTATCTTTATCAATTTTTAATTTTAGTGAAATGAAGATTTTCCATACTTCTCAAATGTCGAAGGGGCTTTCTTTATGGATCCTGTATGTGGCTTTTCGGGAGCATAGATAATATAGGCGAGTTGTGATTTAAATTGTAAAAAAAATGTAAAATTTCATTACTCTTCGCAGGGGTGTGGGAAGGGGGTGAAATTTCAGGACAGGATACTCCTATTTTAGAATAGACATAACATATCTAACAAAGTCGTCCACGGTAAGAGACGAGAGGCGGCAATTTTTGAAAATATCACTCGGTTTTAAATTCTGTGAAAGATGCATTTTGGAAACTCGAAGAGCAATTGGGATTTATCCTGCATGCAAAATTCTTTTAGCATTCATTCCGAGTAGCACACTGAGGAGCTTATGGGTGCAATAATCAGGGATACGGAGCGGCCCAATTTTGAACAAAATTAAAATTTGCCATTACCTATGTCTCTCATCCGTACGATATGAATCAAGAATAGGGCTAACGAAATTTATCGCAAAAGTTTGATCCACTCCGCTTCGACGTGCAATAAACGCTCCTTGGTCCGCTCTTTCGCTCCGGATCCCTGTAACAATCAAGGAATTCCTGTACACGACTCGTCAAATGGAAGGGTATATTTGCCGTTGTCGGCTTTACCATTGCTAATGTAAACTTGTATAAAAAATTTATTTTTTTGGAATAGTTCATTGCCAAAAACTCGCTTTCGTAAACGAGTCTCTGGGATAGACTGATCTAAAAATTGGCAACTCCAGGCCGCCCACACATGGATTCTCCCATGGATTCTGTGTGGGTGGCCCAGTATCTCAGTTAGTAAAAGCTGGCAAACATTTTCGAGTTCGAGTTTCCTACTTAAAATTAGCCGCGAAGCAATTGTGATGTAGCCAGAGGTTTCAGGAGGTGTCTAAGTCGGGATATTAGAAATGATGCATTAGCTATAAAGTTTTCAGTAACATGTTTCTGTCATATGAAAAGGTTTAAAAAAAATTCACAATTTGTACGGCTAAATTTTCGAAATGTAATTTTCCTTCAGAAACAAAAAACGGAAAACCCTACTTCTAAAAAATCATATCACATGACGCTAATAAGAAAAATTTAGTTTTTGAGGTTAGGTTATTCGATTATGACTTCTAAAACGATCAAAAAAGAAAAAAAAATCCGAAAATGGAAAGGCATTTAGAAAACATTCTGAATACATTCTGAAGAAAATGTATTGTCGATGTAATGGATGTGCATCATTTCAGTTTTAAAGTTGTCATCATTGGAATTTCAATGTTTTTTTGAACAATTTCGGGAAAATTCCGATCCCCATGGACCTTCACCTGGCCCCATTCCTCGGAAGCACCATATTGTCAGGCAAGCAAAATTACATCGGGCACTCGATTAAAAATATGAAATGTTTTTTTTTCACATACCACGCCACAGCTAACGTTTTGCCTACATGTTTATACGACTATTACTACAAATTTAACCAGTGACGTAGGGCGGCTATTTGGCTACTGCCCAGGGGCGCCAAAGAGGCTAAATCCGGGCCTGGAAGCAAGTCTTTCTATTACTGTATGCATTCTAAAATCGTTACACATACATATATCTTTCCCGTTATTGCACCGATCGAAGCATTTATTAGCCTATGAGATTTTGATGTGTATAATATTTTGGTAATTTTTTGTTTTTAAGTTGGCTAGAATGCTGCAGCCCTGCCTGGTAATTTTATTTGCTCGTGTCTCGTTTTTTTTGCGGGCGAAATGCCTCCGCGTCTCTTGATTGTTTTTGCCTCGATTTTTACTAGGCGGGCGAGACGCCCACGCGTCTCTTGAAATTAATTTATTAATTCCAGACCACACTTGCATTCCGAGGACTTGTGCCTCGAAGGCTAATTTTTGCGAAAGCCTATATTTTATCTATCATATATCTTGAAAATCTAGTATACACTCATATGACACCTCATCCCAGAAGAGCTGGATAGCATACTTAAACAGATTACTCAGTAACTCTAGAAACCCATAGGGTTGTTATCCATCAAATCAGTGGCGTTGCCTGTATGGCTCTCTTTTCATCACTTATACGCTTTCATCAAATCTTCCGTGTTACATTAGCAGCAACAAAGCAACATCGCATTCGTCTACACGAACTCACGTACTGTGTATGTACACATATCCTCTCACTCCAACTATATGTATACACAGTAAACATGTTCTCTCTCACCAGCACTGTAGGAGAACCCTTGGAAAACTCTTCGCTTCACTTGCCGGCTATTAGCACTTTCCTATTTAACGCAAGGCATTAAAACACCTTTCAGGATGCACTTAGGGTCCCAGAGCATCCGATCGGGTTGAAGTTAGGCTAATGTTCGCACCAGCAGCAACGACAGTTGAGCGCTGGGCGATGTACAGTACATGCAGACTGTGGATAGAAAAAAAGGATTCAACCAGGCCGGGATTCTCATGAATAGTCAGAACTTGTCTATACAGAAATCACATTTACGTGATTGACACAGTGTGAGGACGACATAACGGAAAACGGGTAGGACCAGGAGCAAGGCAAAGTCTCATTATTACGCTGTAACATTTCACATGATTTTACCGAGATAGCACCGCTATAGTGAAGCATAAGCTTACATACAGACCATTGGTATTGTTCGTTTTCTTCGAAGAGTAACTATCACCATTTTTTTTTATTTTATTATTCACCTCTTAAGTCCCTAGACACTTACGCGATAGCATCTATTAAAATCTGGTGCTGATGATGCGAATGTTGATGTTGCTTAATTCCCTCGCCCCTAGTTTATTAGGACTAAATGCGACGGAGTGTTTATTGAAATACATACATATCTTCAAAAGAAATATCATTCGACTAGTCGTTGATCCCGTCCAAAATAAAATCCATCTATGATCGAGTAAAGACGAGAGGTGGAATATTAGTTTCAGTAACATACATACCCAAAGCAAGTTGCAGTCACCACACAAATAGCTTTCTCTAACATTCACTTAACCGAATCAGGGTCGGTAGCTAGGCAATCAGCCATATCCTGGGCATCATCATCATTGGAAAAGTCTTTCTCCTTACATCATCTCGTTGTTATGGGTCCTTCGCTCATCCTGGTATAGTATGGCTCGCCCGTTGCACATCAGTGCGCTCTGATCCGGGTGTAACGAAATATGTATGTAGAAGGGGCATTCAATAGAAGAGGACACGGCAGGGCGAGCGTGGGATGGGTCAAAAGAGGACGAAACGGGTCATACAGCTCTCGTTCATTCATATATACGGCGGCGTCCGTATGACCATAAGGGAATCGTATATAGAAAGGATATGGCGTGTGTGTTCATTAGTACAAATTGACGGGAGAGTATGTGAAAAAGCTTTTATGCATTAGTGTAATTGGACATTAGTTAAAATGAAAAATCCGTCGCTTTCCCTATTAGCAGAAGTAGTGAGATTGATGTTGACGGCTTTTCAGATAGCATACAATATGGATGGATATACAAAAACAGGAACGGACTATACGCTATATGAGCTGGTTAAAAGCAGCAGTAGCATCAGCAGGAGCAACGACGAAGAGACGTATCGCGGAGTATGAAAGTTAACAACTTTTCCATAGTGCTGAGTGCTATTTGAGGTTAGGTAATTAAACATTCACCGGAGATGATGACGATGAGGAAGTTGATGATGATGATGGCGACGATAACGGCGACAAGGATAATATGGCGATGACGCTAATGTCACCCCCTATGCAGCATAGTCGCGCTATAGAATGACATTTTTGCTGAATGGGATGAGTGAACGATATCTATGCGAACGCTGTGGATTATAATGGTGACGAGAGTAATGCATTTTGATGATTATACGAATGCAACAACGATAGATTTGAATAATGCATCCGCCGCAGTTAGATTGCTTAATTTAGAAATGCACTGCCAAATAATAATGCTAAAATGCAAACGTATGCTCGTTATCGTAGTATGTAAGTGGGAGATTAAAAAAAAAAGTTTTGGGAATTATTGCATTGTCGAAGGCTATAATCTCACGTTATTGGCATGTGGGCGTCAATGTGAAACCACATAATTAATACATAAATATACACATGTCTATTATATTTTGACTGTTTTTGATGTTTTGAGATTTATATTAACCAGCAGTTGTGGAATGGTAGAGCACGAACTATCAAAGTGAAAACACGTCCGGCTAGTTTGGCGATTCAACTCGAAGAGAGCGAGTCTGTCAAATTTTTATTTACAGTTACATATGTATAATATTCAGTGGTGACAACGATGGCTCGTTCACACTTTCAACATCCCCTCTGAACGAGTTATCTTTCCTTTATTTTAATGTTTTATAATTTGTATTGAAAACAGTAATATTTTAATTGAGATAAAATAAATGAATTTACGTTATAAGAGTTAAACAGTTTTTTAATCCTAATTTAGATGCAAAATAATCCAATTTGACTTTAGGAAGAGCTTTAGTTAAGACGTCAGCAATCATGTCACAGCTTGCAACATGAACTAGCTTGATTTCCTGATGCTTAATTTTTTGATGCAAGTACTTTACCTTAATCAGAACATGTTTTGTGGCGTCCGAATATGAGTTGTTGTTGGCCTTGTCTTCCGCACCTTTATTGTCGCAGTACAAAATCGTAAGTTTTGGTGAAGACGGAAATATTTCACGCTGTAAACCTTTTAACCAGGTGGCTTCTTTAGAGGCTCCAACCATTGCTACGAATTCGGATTCTGTTGTTGACAAGGTTATTCTCTTCTGCAGTTTAGATGCCCATGATATTGCACCTCCTTGGTACAAGAAAACGTAGCCTGTAGTAGTTTGCATCGTGTCTATATTGCCTGCGTAATCTGCATCACAATAGCCCTCGATGTCGGTTTGTTCCTGTGTATATACAAGTTTCTTGTCTAAGGACCCCTTAACATACCGCAATACGCGCTTCACAGCTGCCCAATGCTTTCTTCCAGGATTTGTTCCGTATCGACTTAACATATTGACAGCATACGCAATATCTGGTCGTGTTAATTGAGCAGCAAACAATAAACTCCCAATTGCTTGCATATACGGCTTCGTTGACATCTCTTCAATTTCTGCGGGGTCAGTCGGACGTTGATTAATTGAGAATTTGTGGTTCGGATCAAGCGGTGTCGAAATCGGGTTGCAGTCAAACATATTGAAACGCTTCAACACATCAATAAGATAGTGTTTCTGATCAATTGCAATCGTGCCGAGGTCGTTACTACGTGTGATTCGTATTCCCAATACTGAGCTTGCGTCCCCTAAGTCCTTCATTTGAAAGTCATCACATAAAGCCTTCTTCAGCTTATTTTCCAATGTGACATTGTTAGTGAAAAGCAGCGCATCATCAACGTAAATAGCGACGATCAAAATGCTAGGTCCTTTCGCAAGAAAATACACGCACTGGTCGACTTCACTACGTATCAAGCCGAAACGAAGAAGTGTTTTATTTAGCCGCTCATTCCAGACCCTGCTTGACTGTTTAAGGCCATACAGTGATTTTTTTAGCTTACAGACGCGCCTCGTACCATCATCATATCCCTGGGGTTGTTTCATATATATGTCCTCTTGTAGCTCGCCATTCAGAAATGCGGTGACTGCGTCCATTTGCCGAATTCGTAACTTAAGCTTTGCAGCCATCGCCATTAGAAAACGTATTGAAGTATATCGCACAACTGGCGCGTATGTTTCCTTGTAGTCAATACCTTCAATTTGAGTGAAACCTTTTGCCACGACACGTGCTTTATACTTGCACAACTTTCCTTCTGTGTCGCGCTTTGTTTTAAATACCCATTTTGAACATATTGGTTTCTTGCCCGATGGAAGGTCGACCAACTCCCATGTACCGTTAGAGTTCAATGCTTCAATCTCAGATTGCATGGCCTCTTTCCAATGCACTGACTGAGGACTGGTAATGGCTTGTTTATATGTTAATGGATCGCTTTCATGGCCTTCAATTGCCACAAAATTATATTCTGGAGGCCTGTAATTCGGCTTTGGCAAACCTTCTTGCCGAATCGAGTGCCGGATTTCCTCCAAAACAGAAGTATTTTCTTCAGGTACAAATGTCGAATCGTGAAGAGTATCGTCATACACACTTGACGAGTCCGTAATATCGAGGACAGAAGAAATTTCCTCTTCGCTAGCGGTTGCAGCCGGTACATCAACTAATCGGTTGATTGTTGGATCCTCAGCTGTTTGGGATGCGGTTGCAGCCGGTACATCAACAAATCGGTTGATTGTTGGATCCTCAGCTGTTTGGGATGCAGTTGCAGCCGGTACATCAACAAATCGATTGATTGTTGGATCCTCAGCTGTTTGGGATGCGGTTGCAGCCGGTACATCAACAATTGTTGGATCCTCAGCTGTTTGGGATGAAGTTGACGCCCCAGAAGTCCACCCGACAACTGGTTCCTGAACTGATACATCGCTATGCAACTGATCGTCAATTTCAATAGCAATTTCCCCTCTGAAATTGACATCTGCCCGCCTTTGCTTTATAGCTTCCTCGAACGGTAGTTCTGTAGGTACAAAAAAATCATTAATTTCCGTTTGATTTCTTTTAATTACCTCAATCGGCTGGTTTTCGATGAAAACAACGTCTCGGTTGACAATGATCTTCCCTGTACTCTTGTTATATAGCCGGTACGCCTTTGATTGATCGCTGTACCCCAGGAGCACACACTCAACTGATTTAACGTCTAGTTTGCGACGTTTCTGCTTCGGAATGTGGACCATTGCTGCACTACCGAACACCTTCAAATGGGACACATCTGGTTTCTCGTTGGTCCATCTTTCTTCGGGGGACTTTTCGTTGCCTCTGGACGGGATTAGATTCAACAGATAGGCTGCTGTCACAGCAGCTTCCGCCCAAAAACGTTTGCCTAACCCAGAATCCACTAACATGCATCGCATTTTTTCAACGACGCTTCTGTTCATTCTCTCGGCTACACCTCCTTGTTCCGGTGTATACGGCGCGGTTAACTCATGCCTAATGCCACACGATTCGAGATAGTTCGCGAAATTCTTATTTAAATATTCAGTGCCATTGTCAGTCCTTAGAACTTTTATTTTTCTAGAGCACTGATTTTCCACGAGTGTCTTGAATTTTTTAAACTCAGCAAAAACTTCGGATTTTGCCGCAATCGGCACTATACTCACTTTCCGGCTATAATCGTCAATGAAAGATACAAAAAAACGCGCACCCGAAAAAGATTTCGTCTCGAACGGACCGCAGACATCAGAATGCACTAATTCAAGTCGTTCTTTTGCTCGTCTGCCAACTTCTTTGAATGACTTTCGCGATTGTTTCCCTTTCATGCATACGACACACGGTTCACTTCTCTTCGATGATAGCTTAATACCTTGTGATGATTTTTCAAGTTTCAACAGGTTATCATCACAGATATGTCCTAGGCGCCGATGCCATAGTTGGTGGCTGTCACTTGCGAGCATCACTTTTTTTGGTTGTTCACGCACCGGTGCACAATTCAAACGATAAAGTCCATTTATTAATGACGCGGTCCCGATTAATTCGCGATCTTTATTATAAATTTTACAACCGGAACTCTCGAATACAACTTTGTTTCCTTTTGAAGCCATTTGGCTTACCGACAACAAGTTAGCACATAATTTTGGAACGCACGTTACATTAGTGAACAACGCGGTGGTTTGACTTTTACCATTTTCCAGAATTACGTTCAAATCACCCGCGCAATCAGCACTAATTATTGAATTGTCAGCAACAACGACCTTCTTATCCGTAATCGACCGTTTATTTGACAAAAAAGACTCGTTCATCGTCATATGAGAGGTTGCACCACTATCTACGTACCAATCTACTGAGCTCGCATTGCATGCAAACAATGAAGCAAACAACACATTTTGGAGTTTCTCTTTTTTGATATTTTGCTTTTTATTTTTTGGACACTGTTTTGCAAAATGCCCTATTTCTTTACACTTGTGGCACGGGAATTTAAATTTTTTTGGATTAGTTTTATTTTTCGTGAATAAGGCATTATCACCTTTATTATTACATTTAGGATCTAATCTAGATTCTTGTAATAACGTAGTTTTCACATACTCTATTGAGAGTTTAGATTGTGTGTTTTCTATGGTCATTACAAAAGTGTCAAATTCTGTTGGTAGCCCCGCCAACATAATGGACGCAATCACTTCGTCACTCAGCGTTAAACCGGCATTTTTCACTCGCGACGACAACGACAGCATTTCAGAAACGTACTGCTCAATACTATCGAAGTCTGAGAGTACTGTATGTGTTAACTGTTTCAATAACGCGACTCTACGACTTAACCCGGTTTCACTGAGACTTTTGTCGAGCGCATCCCACGCTTCCTTGGCGGTTTCTTTTCCATCAATATATGAAAAAATGCTCGGGTCTATCAACAACGTTATTTCCGACAAACACTTTAGATCTTTTGTCACTTGTTCAGGTTTTGCATCCGCTGCTAAAGCTTTTTGCGTGCAAGCCCACAAGTCTTTGATTACAAGATATGATTTAACGTTTCTTTTCCACACAGCATAATTGTCTCGACCACGAAGTTTCTCAAAAGAAATCGAATGGGAATGGCTTGCCATTTTTTTTTTTTAGGACTAACGATAAATTCACACGTTAACACGTTCCTAAATCGATTCTTTTCTAGTTCACTTTCCACGATTTTACTTCACACGAGGAAAATGTGCTCTCACGGAAAAAATGCGCCAAATATTACCAAACGGTGATTATAAGTATATCACTTTATTTAAATTCAGCCGAAAACTCTAATAAAACGATCGCCCATAACCTGATGTTTTGAGATTTATATTAACCAGCAGTTGTGGAATGGTAGAGCACGAACTATCAAAGTGAAAACACGTCCGGCTAGTTTGGCGATTCAACTCGAAGAGAGCGAGTCTGTCAAATTTTTATTTACAGTTACATATGTATAATATTCAGTGGTGACAACGATGGCTCGTTCACACTTTCAACAGTTTTCACTGAGTTGACTTATATGTTCTGACTCTTCTTACTGCGTCGTTCAAAATGATTCGTTAATTGCTTAATTATCCAAATTAATGTTTCTGTCATGCCGGTTGGACAAGTATTTCTTCAAGAAAATAGGAGCATCATCCTAATGATTCTGCACAGGAATGGCTAGGCACTGCCAATGAACTTTTGATATAAAATCGTTGGCTGAGCTGTCTCGCCATGCACAATTTAGGGTCGGAAAGAACAACTCTAAAAGGATAACCTCATAAAAAGGTCTCATGATCTGCGGAAGATTAGTATTCCACAAAAATGGAAATCCTCCCTTCAGCCAGGACAGCTACATCGACTTAACGGTTATTTGGTTAGACGAATTCTAAATAGGGATGCCAAAAATGTTAAAGTACTGTAGAAAGGAAGATGTGGCCCTCCTACTACTCAAAAATAACGTCTGAGATTCTGACCAAACCGCGTAGAGATATCGCCAAGCTTACTGCTGTTATCACGAGGCACTGGCCAATGGGGCTCCACGCTGCCAGGCATTGTCGCAGCTGCGGTAATGTAAATGAGAGAGAGAAAACCTGGAGCCCTATCATGTAATTCCTTTCGATTTAGACAATGTGGTATCATGTAAACTCGAAAACGAATTGACTTTCGAATTTGACCATACGAAAACGAAAGTCCCCTATCATATAATTCGAAAATTAGTCAAAATAATAGTTTCGATGTATAAAGAGTAACATTTTATTCATATAATTTTAAAGATATGAAAATTGAATTTAAGGCTATGCAACATGGTAGAAGTAGGTACCAATGGCGGTTCTTCGAATTAAACTTGAATCATAAATTTACAATTTCTTTGGGTGTATTCGTTATTTTATTGGTCGTCGCTGGAGGAATGCTTTCTCGTTTTCCGGAATTTGGTCATGAGGTCGAATCCCACTCAAGTCCCGTGCTTGTTATTTAGCATTTTTTCACTTTTTTAAAATATTAACGAATTCTACTATTAATTCGCGACACTTTTGGCTTAATTGAATTGCGTAATTAAGTTTAAAGCAGTAAAAATTGAGCCCGAACACAAACATATTTTCTATTTGACATTCGACCGTCGATTGAATCTAGCCCACTAAGGGAAATTTTCTACCTTCATGAGGCAATACCAAATACTCGAAACGAACGAGTTACATGATACCAAATTGCTTTCGAATCGGATACGAAAGTTTCGGCACTTTCGTTTTCGTTTCGAGTTACATGATAGAGCCCCTGATTCACTTTCTGTTGGGTCTTGCCAGAACCCGGTATAGGACGCTCGGTAGGGCTTTTCTGGGAGGCTTGAAGGATGCGGCAATTGTTAAAGTACTTCCTAAATAACACTGGCTGGTTCAAGGCACCTCCCCACTCCTAAATTCATTACCTAACCTTCATCATATACACTAGCTAAACTTCACGGAGTTTCTAAACGGCGCATTATGCGCTAATTGGGCTTTTGGCTAGCCTCTGCCTAACCCACCACTTTTACCAACCAACCAACTTTGGGCACTGATACAATAGAATGTAGCAGTGCTCCCACGCGAGCCAAACTATAAATCTAACTTTACTAAAGTATTTGATGCGAGCGATCGTGATGTAGACCAGGTGTTAAGCGGCTTTTGGTATACTCGTCATGCAAGTAATTGTTGAAATAATTTTTATCGACAACGGGGAAGCTTCCCAGTTTTGAATATAGAATATACAGACGACTTGCTCCAGCGTTTCTGAATTATCTCCTCTTCATAGTAACGTATCGCATGAGAAGGCTGCATTACATCTTTTGACTCTTCTATACGATCAACGCAGAATGATTGGTTAATGTCGTGGAATTCTAAAAGATAGACTGCTCACTGTTACTGTCTTAGTTCTCATTGAACGGCTATAGATTTTTATTTTTTAGAACTCGCCCGTTTTTGTGTATGATTAAATCCCACAGCTGCCTATGGTATATGAATATGAATGACACCCCTAGCAATTTCTAGGCAATTGCACTATCGTTGTTTCAGGGGATACACATCCTATGAGCTATACTCCCAGCCTCAGGATAACTACTCATATCGTGTGCTTCCCATAACCCCTCCCGGTATAGGCTTCTGCGTACGCCACTCTCAATATGGAAAATTAACACCATACACCGGTTCTAGGCTGTAACATTGATGTCCAGATAACTCCAAAACGGTACTTTTTACGTAAATAATTGCAACACACATAATGAAGGCATCTGGAGGTCCATACACTGCAAATTTGGGTAAATAACGTCACTTTTCATTAAACTGTATCTTTAGCAGGGGCGGCGCATAAGGGCCCGCGTGGCGGGGGGACCCACGAGATTTAGGGGCCCAAAAGCCACAAGAAAGATTTATCGAACCATAAGAACAGCACGAATGCGAAAAACAACAATCCGACGTAGATATTTTTTGTAAACACGAGGAGATATACACTTTTCGAATGCAAAATAAATGCTAAATTTATTGCCCATCTTTCACAGGGTGCGTTAGATAAACATATTTAAAATTGTCTTGAGAGTTCATGAGGAAATCCGAATCCCCTAGTTTCAACAAAAAAGAAATTTGCTAATGGCATGACTGCGCTATTTGCTGTAACTTTTGCGTGATTTGTAATCCGACCCACCCTTTTCGTTGCCAACAACAATTCTTTAGGTCCCTCTGCAAAAAAAAAATAATTTTTGGTGGTATAGTAACTTTTCTAAACTTTCGGACTGAATTCCAATCCACTTTGTCATGAGCTATCAAACATAACAAAATAGTTTGAGACAGTATTACGAGCTTTACACACATATTTCCGAATGACGCAAATGCGTAATTATTACGAAAATTTACCATCATTAGCACGAATTCCAAATTGCGCATTTGGATCATTATTAGCTCACCAATGACAGGAGATGCCATCTGTTGTAAAATTGAAGAACAAGAATATTTGCAAAAATATTAAATTTTCTACCAATCTTTACACATTTCTATTCAAATTCCATAAGAAAAGTGTGACTTCAAATTATTGAACAGAATATTCATCAAATATCGCTAATGTGCGGCACATTTTTACCATTTTATACAAATGTCAAAAGTAAATGACGAATTTCAATGACGTAAACCTATGTGTCACCCCAATTTCGAACTTTCATCACCATGACGGATTATCGTCATGATGATTTGGATATGTGTCTCGGGCCTTAAGCTTAGTTCAAACTAGCTAATACGGCCTGTATATGTCGTTGAAGACTAAAAAAATTGATCTTGCTTGCGGTGTATAGGTACATGGTCATTAGGACTTTGGTGTAGAGGCCATATTTGATCTGAAAGGAGTCTTGCCAAGATTGCTGCATTTAATTTAATATTAAGTACAGACGGTCTTAAAAATTTAAATCAGAGCACACTTAAATTTAAAGCTGAAACAAGGAATAAAGTTAATTTAATAACGTGTCGGTTTTTCCAATTGTCTAGCAAGTTACAAACTTAGGTCACCCACAGACGAAGCGTCCGTATCCATTTTTTTGTTATTTTTCGTCATTTTCTTCGATTATGGCAGAAAATTAAAAAAAAATGGATTCGGATTGATTGTGTGTGCGGCATTAGGGTAGATAGGGCGATCGTCTTCAAATAATAGGTTTTCGGGATCGAATCCCATTGTAGGCACAGGTAGTTTATTTTGCCTAAATATCACAAATGCCAATAGAGGTCAATTATGCGCTACGTGAGTTATTTTAAGTAACTTTCTTAATTTTAGTAGAAACACTAACGTCAAAATCATGTTTCAAAAGATCTGGTTTAAGGTCGATCCTCATTAGTCATCAGTCACAGCCATTCCCCATACAAATTGACAGATTGTCAGTCAATCAATTAATTGTTTTCGATCGATTTCTCTCTACTTTTTTCTCAGTGTAGGGGGCCCACTCAAGAAGTTGGCGGGAGGGCCCCGAGTGAAGTTGTTCCGCCACTGATCTTTACAGATATTTAGTCACCCTATGTTTTAATTATTTAGATCAAAATACCATGGAATCTGCTATTTGAAAAAATATTCTGACTAAAATGAGGAATAATGAAGCAGATGTGGTACCATTATGGAATCTACATAGATAACATGCGCAAACTTCCAAAATTTCTTACCTCAAAGCGCTAGGTTTTTTTTAAGGTATAGTTATTTGAATTTTGATGAATTTTGTTGATCTCTCAAAAGTCGGTGCCACAAACACAAGGAGAATCCATGGAATCCTACGAAACTCCATATAAAAAATGACAGATGAAGTTTTTTTTTGGGTGGAGTCTTTTTGTAATTGGAGTCCATGGATTCTCCTTGTGTGTGCGACCTAAACACTCGGGTTCTGCTGTACGCAAAATACAAACACTTCATGCAGAATCGAGGTCTGAATGTTATACATATTTGTAAACAGCCTCATAAACTTTAGGCGTGAACAAGTCTAGTGATGCGCTGACGCTTCCAAATCGACGCGTTCAAAGGGAATCGTCACCACCAATATTTTGACGGTTAATAACGATACTTTGACATTTGACGCCTTTGTTTTGACGAAGGTAACGAATAATTTGCCGAGTCGACACGTGAAACCTTTAGAGTATCCTGAATTAGCAGGGATACACCTAGCCGATTCAAGGTACAATATTTCTGGTTGAATTGACATGTTGCTGGGAGCCGACATGTATGGGGAATTGTTGTTGGCAGGTTCAAGATTACTTCTAGATAAAGTTTTACCTCAAGAATTGAAACTCGGATGGTTTTTATCTGCGGTAATATCTGCCAAGGAAAGGATCTCAACATACATTCCTTTTTAGTACAAAAATCTGAAAACGATTCTATAACCACGACGAAGAACCGGTTGTTGAGACCCCTATTCTTCCAGAGGATCTTTTATGTCAGAACATTTTTAAAGATTCCTTTACCAGGGATAAATCGGGAAGGTTTACAGTTCGGCTCCTCTTCAATGGTGTACAAGCGAAAAACCAATTGGGTTACTCACGCTATTTTGCCGAAAAAAAGTATAGGGCCTTGGAACGGCGATTTGATAAAAATCCGTCGTTGGAGGCTGAATATAATAATCCCCCATAACCCCTACGTAGGAGCGCCACTGATCATATTTATGAAGCGAAAATTAGAATACTGTACTAGCTTGTATACTATATAATGAAAGAAATGTTCTGGCGGGATCGTTTTCTACTTCACTGTATTTCCAGTTAATTTTGGAGAGGGTTTAAGCCCCAAAAATCCCTACATCGGATCGTATCGCCATTCTGTGCATATGTGTACCACTTTCGAACTGCGTTGTACTTACCTTTTTTCGAGACCTATGTAGCCTTTTTTTGATAGGCAATTGTATGGGAAAGTATCTCCGGTAGCCAAAATATATCTACCTAAGTGGAATTATAATTACGCAACTTCTAAATCGATTTTTTACCAGGATTCACAAAATCATAGTTATACGTGCAGTGGGCGAAAATACCTCTTCATATAAAAGCAGCTTGTACGTAAATTCCTTCAAGCCAGCCAATCAAAGATCTGTTTATATTCAATTATCCATCCTTATACTCGTATAGTTTGGTATCGTGTCGATATTTTTCACCAGGATTATCCGCATGACTATAGAACACTATTGTACTCTTATAAACTTCCCCCAAAACTATCATTTCCAAACGGAGGCCATCCGTATGAACGTTGTCTGTGAAACTTCCTCGAGAACATCATTATCCTATCTCTATGCTACAGAAGCTAGATAGCCTAAATCAATTTTCAGACGACTAACGCTATACTTCGTCGTTAGAACAAGTACCCCTAATTGGATTCGTTAATCAAGGATTTAAGCATTCAATGGAATTTTGAGAAGTGCCTCGGGGAGGAAAAGTGGCGCGGTACGTATATGTATATGGCGACCGGTGGCGTTGTTATTTGCAAGCAAGTGCTATATGTACGCGGAAATGGATAGAGAAGGCTTAATGAAAAGACACGATTCCGCATCGTACAGAATGGTTACGTAGAAAGGGACATCAATTTCTACCACCAATGTCTCCTTAATGAACCTTCCTACGCTATCCACCCGTGTGTCCTAGTGATGATGGCTTTGTTTTCAATTAAATGTTATTAATTACGAAGCTCTAATTAATTCGAGAAATTGTTTGGAAGTGAGTGAGAGAGAGAGAGAGAGGGAGAGCTCAATCTAATACGTTTCACGGACCGATAGACAGAATATGGACTGATTCGGTAGATTTAATTGGAACGTCACTTGATTACGTTGAATAATTTCTCTGAATTACGGGAGACTTAATTATTTCATAAGATTGCATGCAGTTCCTGTTCCATCCATTCTAATTATCATGTAACCAAGACTTTGAGTATGACACACACGCATATTTCATAGTCATTTCGCAAACTAATGGCGTATTGAATTTGTTTTATTTCTGAGATTTATTATCGTCTTGATATGATAGCACACTCGCCCATTTTGCTACAGTCCACAACGCTCAGATCAGACTCCCAATCCTCATTTGAACAATAATAAAGTTGTAATCTACTTGTAGCAAACGCGAGTGACAATTTAATACCTTACTTCCAATGCTATCAACGCGAAGCATTTGGGAACAAATGCGATTTTTTTCCTCGTGAATTGTCGTAAGCACAATCTAATCTAGGACTCACATTCTCAGCTTTTTAACGCCAATTTCTAATAGTCGAAAATCAGATATTCTGTTACAAATAAAAGTATGTTTGGTGTGTCTCTTCTCTTCGCCCAATGTCAAAAGATTGGATGAGGCAAAAAAAAACCAATCTATTGCTTTATCTTTCAAATAAACTCTCTCTTGAACAAACGCCCGCCACTTTATCTCCTCCAAATCCTGCAATTTAACAAATTTTCTACATCTTTTGTAGAAAACAGAAAAGGAAACAGTGTTCTCTATACATATACGAGTAGGAAAAACACGAACGATTCTTGCTTTTATTGTAAATGCCACAAGATTTGGTCGAAATTGGTCATTTAAAGTAGATTTGATGCGGAGATATAGGCAGTATGGTAGCATTATATGCGGAAAGGAGAATGAACCTGCGATACGGACGAAACTGTGTGTTGGAAAAGCATTTAAAACGAGCAAGTCGCCTTCACCAAAGATTGCGAACAGTAAATGGTCATAAGGAAAGCATCGGTAGAAGGATATGGGTTTGGGGAGGAAGAAGAAGTTGTACGAGCATAATACTGATGCAATTTTAGCATTCAAATAAGGATAGTGTTTAAATTTACTTCATTCACGAATGAACTGTTTTCAGATTTCTGCAAAGATGAGCATACTCGTAGTAGTGAAATAAATTAAATCATAGCTATGCATTCTTTTATGTATGTCACACGAAAATTTGGCTTTCGCTTCCTTGATTTGAAAGAGCAATTTCCAGATTAACTTTTATTGACATATTCAATCCCGGCAAACACTTACCTACAGTGCCGCAAGGGATGATAGCGAAAGTAAAGGACACAATAAAATGAATCTTATCTGAAATAGAAATCCATATGGCTATGTCTGTTTTTCAAGTTTAGCTTTACGGATGCACGGCGAGGATGGTCAAATTTTGTATCTGACAAAATATGGCCATAATAGTTTTGCGCAGTTTTTTATAGCAAAGAGTATAAAATAAAAACAAGTTCATTCAAAACAACACACAGAAAACTTTTTCTTTTGGTAAAGGATTTTACTTTTAATTTTGACTACAATTTCAAAATTTGTTTATTTGATGGAGCCAGGCGCGCGCGTTTTTCGTTCAACGGGATGATCGAATATTTATCTCTCAACAATTTTGCAAGCAAAATTCTCAATAGTCAGTGACAACGGTATGGCACCTATAGTTTACATCGTGGGATTTCCAACAATACAATACGGAATTGAACACATCAGGATCACTCCAGTCATCAATCAAATGGCCAAGCTAAGGGATTGGACATGCTGAAGACAGGATTAAAACTTCTCAAATTCCTACGAGGCTATCGCAGCATATATGCCTTTGGCATGAAATCACCCCACCTTTGGCAGCAAATCGGAAAATGATGTCTCGCCGTGACCAAATCTTGCCACTTGGACGGACCACCGACCGGCTCAAGGAACATGCAAATGGAGGACAAATTCAACCACCAAGGTTTGTGGCGACAAAGTTTTGCATCACCTCCATCGATCAATCGAGAGGTAGGCCTATGGGCATCTGTAACTGTCATCCGACGATGCGGCAAAGTTAACTACATCATCAAGATCGGTGACACCGCTCGAGAAAAGGATGTTCACACACAAAATTAGATTATCGACCATTTTGGACTTCCTAAAATTCCAGAAGGGAAAGGCGAGCAGTCATCGTTTCCACCTGATGTCCGGATGATGATATCTACATGAGCTACAAATTGCGTACTGACTGGGTACCGAAACACCAGCCATTTCTCTCTAGGAGTTCCAATCTCGAAGGGCCACTCCAAGCACCTTGGCTCAATTACACTCCGGACGGTGTACACGGCTAAATTCTTATTATCTATCTGCTGCTGAGCAGTACAACGTGGACCATATATTTGACTGTCCTGCTGTACCAACGCAACTTACACCTCTTGCGTTATGGGAGAATCCCATCTAAGCAGCACTCTTTCTAGGTCTTGACCTAGACTGGAAGATAGGATGCCAACAATTTACGAGTAGTGAAGAAAATGTATTTCTTCTTCATCGAACTTGCGCCGTTACTGCAACAACAATAACCGACGACGGTTCAGATGTGATCCACTGCGAAGACGCAGAAGAAAACGAACTTACTGCTGATTTGTCGAGCTTACTTCAGACGGTACCACAGCATATTTTGTCCTGATTCATACTTCCTCACTTGGATTTGACTTAAGCTTAATAATTTTGGAAAACCAACATTTTTTTTCTTGATTTAAATTACGGTAGAGCGTCGTTTATCTGAACTAATGTCGAAAGGGATGGTTCGGACTATTCGGATAGCCGAAAGCTCAGTTAATCAAAATTCGAATTTCTCAAAATTCAAAAGACTGAAAATTAAAAATTCAAATTTCAAAAATTTAAAAATTCGAAATCCTGAAAACTTTGAAATTTAAAATTTTTAAAAGTTTAAATTATAAAAATTATAAATTTTCTTAAAATTTATATTTTTTTAAATTACCAAAATTATTAAAACGTTTAAAAATTCTAAAAAACTAAAAATTATAAAAATTTCTGGAAATTCTGAAACTTTTAAAAATTTTGGAAATTTAAGAAAAAAGCTGAGCTGAGCTTTTCCCGGTGTGGTTAATCAAATGTTTGGATAAACGGCAGCATTCGGATAATTGACTTTCTACTGTGCATATACGCTCCCAATCAATGGAATAGTTTCACTTGAAATATGGCTGTAGGTCGGCAAATAGTAACGGTATTTCCTTCAAACTTGGTGACACTATTTTCAGTAGCCTGCTTGTTCTTTTGATAACGCAAGGTCTCAAATCCGCGGTCCCGTTAGTATTTTCTTACGACAATTCTTAAAAACAGTACAAACGTGAAAGTCATTAGGATAGGACCAGAGGAAATAAAACACAAAATAACGGTATAGCAAGATCATTTTATTTTGGAAAATGGGTTGAACTTCCGTTAAAAGATATGATCTCAAAGGCATTCGGTGGCTCAGTGGTAGAGATGGCATTCGATGGGTTCGAATCCCACTGCGACCATTGATGTTTGTGTTGTCTATAAAAATGCTCCTACGGCAGCCGGTTCTTCGATGTAAATCGCCCTGGAACTGCCAATTGTCACAAAGGCCAAGAGTTGCCAAGAACCCCTTCGATTCAAGAGAGAAACAAAATATCTCTTGAGTCGCTACAACAACAACAACCAACTAGTACCGAATTATCCTTAAGGCACATAAGGCACGTGCCTAGAGGCCCCCCACTCACACTGACAGTGATCCCGCGAGATTTTATATTTTTTTTCTTTTCTTTTCTCGTTATTTTTTTATATAATAAGTAAAAGTCTTTTGTTCTTTGATAAGCTCCCTTTACCTGAGCGATCTAGTTGGCATAATTTTATCCTTTCTGCATTGCAACCTTGAAAATAGTAAAAATTTTCATTTCAATTGTTACTGACTAGTTATTCATCCGACATAATATACGAGTAAAACTATACTGAATCGTCGACACAAGTCGACACCCTTATATACTCGTTTCCACTGTTCCCGAAACTTCGGTGACGCACTTTCTGGAAACTTCCAGAAAGTCGTTGCTGTCGTCTAATCGGTCAACCCTATTTCTCGCTAGCGACACTAGTGCCATCTGGTGCCAAGCACGGAAATACAATTTGGGTTGACGTATAGTCTAGACACATCACAATACATAGTGACAATTTTAAAACTTTTGTTTATTTTTTTGCGGGAAAACGTGAAGTAATCGAATGGCCTAACATTAATACAAACACAGTGTCCGATTTTTGGGGCGACTTTATGGCTAGCATTGGAAATGGAAAGAAGCTTCAAAAGGCCGAAAGGAAAATTCAATATTAACATGGATGTACAGACGAAATCAAAAGGTGCGAAATAAAATGTCGGGAGGTAGGAAACCAAAAATTTTTTTACATTCTTTAGAGACAGCGGAATAAAGTTGTTTAGGTACAGAAAAACATCAATAAGTTCTTCTTTATCACGGATTTTAATTGGGTCTGCTGGCATGATCCCTAATTCTTTCTAGTAAAGGAAACGTGTGCGATGTCCTAATTTGATTTTCGGAAGATCAAAATTTTGTTTAGTCTGTTGAATGACAGGAGCACAAGGTAGTTTGGGTTTTAGCAAGATGAGGTATGCGACCACTGTGCACTTAGCAGTGTGCCGCAGAGTATTCCCTAATTTTATTCCGTTCCAATGCTAATTCCAGGATTAGGCTAGGGATTTGAATTTTACTTGCTCTGATTTTAACGTCTAAAAACTCTTCGTATTTATGAAAATAAGCCACAAACGTTGAATCCATTTGGAAATTCGCCCGCGAAGAGATACGGCTAATTGAGGTTTATTTGCTGCGCAGTGTGCAGTGAAAACGAGCACCATTCTTTGGCAGAAAATTTTCCAGAGCAGAGTTTTCAAAAATATGTTGAGGTCTTAGTGAACAAAACATTTTCGCAATAATTGTTTATGTCTTACGTTTTAAAGCCGTCAGGTTCCCGTGTGCCATCTGTATATTTCCTTTTGCTGAAGGCGAAAAAATGTCGCTCGGGGAATTCAACTGTAAGCTTTCATTTCTTAATTCCAAATTTCAGTCTTGCTGAAATGAAAACAAAATCCGTTTCTACAAGAATAAATGTCCATCCCCTGAAAACTTTTTAATGTTACTTATGGGATGTTTTGTCTTACTTTAGTTTTTGGCTTTTACCTCGGCCCTAGTTCGCTTCGCTGCATAATAAAAAATGCCAAAAAACAGTTGCATGGAAAATGTCGGAAATCTTAGGCACTACATTAGGAAGAATATTTTTCTAAGCCTGGGCGCTCTGAATACCCTCAATTGTTCCTAACTAAGATATTCAACCCCAATATATAAACTGTATGGATTGGACAAATGAGTGGAAGCGCGCTATTTTCAAGGATGAAAAAAAAATCAATCTCGTCGGTCCAGATGGATTTAGTTATTATTTTCAGGATTTGAGCAAGAAGGAATTAGTTTTGTTGACACATCACTCAAGACTAAGAAGTTTCGAGGTATGGGGTTGACTGGCTTTGCGTGGAACTATTGAGCTTGTGGAAATTAGGAGTGTTTACAAAAAAATATTCTGCCCAACGTAACGCCTAAAATTACCGACGTTTTCCATGCAATTCCTTCAAGATCTTAACAAGATAATGCCCTTCATTCATCAAGCAAAGCTGGTAAAAGATTGGTTTCGAGACCAATCCATTAAGGTTATGGAAACACCATCATATTTTCCAGATCTGAATATTATCAAAAATGTTTGGGGATGGATGACAAGGAAGATGTACACTGGTATACGGCAGTTTAACAACCCAGAACAGCTCATGCAAGTGATCAGGGGAGCTTGGTACTGAATTTTGCCTTCAAAATCTATCCCAGACAAACTTTTTGAGCTCATATCACTCAACAATATTTTTCAGAATAAAATTATCTTTTTATACGGTTATTTTGTGTTTTATTTCAGCTGGAACTATCCTAATGACTTTCACGTTGGTTTTTAAGAATTGTCGCAGGAAAATCTTAGCGGGACTCTGGTTTTGAGACCTTCCGTTATCACTTCCCGACATACTTGCAATTTTCAAGTGGAGCTTCCTTCTCCCTTGCCTCGTCCTTTATACCGCTCCATGGTTTCGCTTTGCTCGACCTGCGGTGTAGGCAGATCGCCCGTTTTGGCGGTAATATCTCAGCATATTTCTACAGGCAGCTCTATCTTGGATCGTCATCGCCGAGACCAATGCGTTGTTGTTGCTTTTTCATTTGACACATTCAGGTGTTCTTCGGTCTGCCTCTGGCCTTGGTCCATCAAGTGGAACTTCCATTGATATCGCTTTCTTTGCGGGGTTCTCAGGCGGACGCCTTTGAACATGGCAATACCAATCCATTTGTCGGTCTTCGAGCTTTTCGGTGATTGGTTGGTCTATGGACAAGCTGCCTTGGATTTAGCTACTCTTGATGTGGTCCCTTTTCGTTACACCAACTGACATGCGTACCATTTTCATTTCAGTCGCTGTCATTTGTTTCGCGTAACCTTCATACATGGTTCAGCATTCTGATCCATACATGAGTGAAGCTATCCTATTGAATAAGCGCCACCAAATAATTCTGACGTTCGAGCAATGCTGATTGAACGATACTCGTTAACGAAAAAACGTTCTGACAATCCAACCTAAAAATTGTTATTGTTAAAAATAGGACTCCACTTCTATATCAAACCAATTAGTTTCTCATTTCATATTATCCTTCTTTCTAGTCTGGATGACAGTTTTTTTTTTGTTGGAGCCCTAATTAGCCCATTTCATGTATCCTATAATTGATTCAAAGCTCAATACGGAAAAAAAGAGAGCAGTCCGCACTTAATACTCTTCAAGAAGGGTCGCGTAATGTGTAACGTAACTCCCCCAACTCCTAGCTCCTTCATTCTAAAATGGCTATCACATCAATTTAACGCAAAAAAATACTCTCTGGCTGGGTCATCAGCATCATAGTGAAAGCAAATCCTTTTGCTAATGGACAAATCAAATCCCGGTAAAATGACAAAGGCGGTAATTTCTGTAATTAACAAAGGCATTAGTCGGTCCCTTTCCCTTGCTCCAACCCACGGCCTGTTTCAATTTGATGATTTAAAACGAAAAAAAAGAAGAAGCATTTTTTTTTATTTGGCACGATGATGGACTGAACTGCGGATGGTGGATGCGGTCCTTCCATAATAGATGATGGCACAAGCTTGGGATGAGAGGAGCGTTTTCAAGGACATACATGAAAATGCAGGATATTGTGTTATGAGGAGAGTCGATCTCCACTTATCGTAAAATAAGTATGGAGGACACTTTACTCCTTTTGCGTTAGTGTGTGTGTGCATGTGTCTTCCGTTCAGGAATTATCATCATTGCGTACGTCCGTGGGAGCTACCATCAGATTTCATATAAATTAGTGATAATAATGAAAGCAGAGTGGTATGGATATGGAGTGAGGGTGAAGATCTTTCAGTTATACCTACAGTGAGTCCTGCTTATTGTCTCGTCTTCATCGTTGTCGCCCAGCAGCAATAGCGGCTTAAGTGAATGAGCACTAATGAACCACTTAGCACTAATTAGATGACATGCGAATGAGCATATATGACAGTCCTATGAATATTTCTGTATGTTTATGTGGCTGAGTGTTGTCAGCAAGAGAGAGTGTCCAGGATATACAGGGTGTCCCGCATTGGGTGGTCAATACTGTAAGGGTTGATAGCGCAACTTGTTTCAGGAAGAAAATTACCAATACAATCGGAATTTTTTTTACCGTTACCTTGCTATCGCTCTTTTTGTGAAAGTCATCGAAAATCGTGACTTGTCACGCAAAATCGTAATTTGCAGCACTCCTGATGACTTAATCCAAGATTTGATTTCAGTTTCAGAAACTACATAAAATTTCACAAAAACTGAAGTTTTTCCTGTTGCCAACATTATCGGCACTTTCAAGATGCAGTTACTCGAACCTAGCAGAAATTTTAAAAACGATTTTTCATCGAAAATTCAAACAGTATTTGCATAACGGTGCTTTATACGTACAATTCTGCTAAGTTGATAAAAGTTGCTTCAGCATGTTGGCTTTCCAACGGTATATCACTTTTCTTATTTACATTGCAGAATTTTAGGTAAACACGCATTGAATGGTAAAAATCATGGCTTCAGTGGAATCGTTAACAATTTTCCCTTGACTCGAAAAAGACATACAAAGGCAATTATAATTCGGGATAGAATCCCGCTACATTATTTTGACCAGAACTGTAAGATATTTGAAATTTGGTACATTGTTTGGCAAATGCAACGGTACTTATAACAGTTAAAATTTAATATTTGCTATTTATGGCAGATAGACGGGTGCCCGCTCATAATGCGAGACCTATCAAAGAATATTTGGAAAACGAATTTCCCGAAAAACGGATTGGCAGATTTGGGACAGTTGCGTGGCCTGCGAGAAGTCCCGACCTTACTCCCCAAGATTTTTATTTATGGGGTAACTTAAAAAGCAATGTCTATTCCGAGCCGATTACCTCCCGGGAACAGCTGCTGCAGCGAATTAATGATGCTTGTGATAACATTAAGGAAACCCCTCCTGAAATCCTTCGGGACGTTTCTTCCATGCGCCGAAGGTGTCGAGTCTGCATACAAAATGGAGGAGGCCAATTCCAGCAGCAGTATTCCAATTCATCAAACAGACCCATTTAATCATTAGTTAATATTTTTAGGTTATTGGTTCTTTCTCATATTCAAAACTTTATTTTCATTTGTATTTAACAAATTTTCAAAATTGCGATAGTAAAATATAAAAAATAAATGAATAAAATTTCAGTTTAAATAATCTGATAATAAAATAATTACCTCGTTTTTTTACATTCAATATGTGTAATTCCAAAATCCCGTAATGTAAATATGAAAAGTGATATGCCGTTGCAAAGCCAACATGTTGAAGCAACTTTTATCAACTTTGCAGAGTTGTACGTATAAAGCACCGTTATGTAATTATTGTTTGAATTTTCGATGAAAAATCAATTTTAAAATTTATATTAAGTTTGAGTAACTGTATCTTGAAAGTGCCGATAATGTTGGCACCAGGAAAAACTTCAGTTTTTGTGAAATTTTATTTAGTTTCTGAAACTGAAATCAAATCTTGGATTAAGTCATCAAGAGTGCTGCAAATTACGATTTTGCGTGACAAGTCACGATTTGCGATGACTTTCACAAAAAAAGCGATAACAAGGTAACGGTAAAAAATTCCGATTGTATTGGTAATTTTCTTGCTAAAACAAGTTGCGCTATCAACCCTTACAGTATTGACCACCCAATGCGGGACACCCTGTATATTTGTTAAGGTAGTACAGGAAAGCATGACAATAGAATTTTAATTAGCCTTTCCCAACATTCAATACTACAATCGTAATTTGTAACTAACATTTGATTAATTTCTTAGGGATTAACTATAGACAATCATATTTCTAAAACCGTGTCATAAAATCGCGATTTCATTTGATCTAAAAGGGGATTCAGACTATCGACAAGATTTACTAAATCTTAGATTTAATTAACAGTTGTACCATATTGTACTGCAATTTGAATAATGCAAGTACACTCTACGATGCATTTTGAATTTAGTGACATATGATTCGATCTAGTATCCAGGGTTTTGACTGGATTAATTTTAATCTACACCAGGATTTGTTCGTAGTCTGTATTGGCTATAAGTATTCAAATTTTGACTGGATGAAATCGAGTAACCTCACTGATATGATAGTGCTGATGACAGTTATGTTTGTGTTTGAGGCTTTAGAAATGCCTTTTTATGTAATAAAGTTCCACCTATAACAATTGCACTGATTTGATTGCTTGCACCATCTTGGTATAGATTAAAAAACACGGGCCTGAAATGAGAAACTCCACTCGACCATAATCTAGCCAATTTAGGGGTAACATGACTTATGAATCGCAGGAGGAAACTTATTGCCTTAGTAAAGACGCGTCCATATTAACATTGACGGTAAGCCTGGAGTTGTGATTTTTGTTAATTTTTGACGGCCAATATTGTGGACAAGGCTTCATTATAGAGTTACATTTAGACTTCGTATAAATTTCTTTTCTTCCCGCGGAAGCCTAACCTTCCTAAAATGCTTTTTAAATAATTGCCAACTTATTTCTTCCATTTGATCCAATCTTTCCACTATTTTTACATTTCAAACGCATATCACTTTTGGTCTTTTCGATTGTATAAACTCATCGTGTGTACACACTCAAACTGATGGTAAATGCAAATTTGAAATCGCAACACACACACTCCGTCTAAGCTCTAAAGGGCAAAGTCTGATCCTGTTATGAAATAAGCATAGGACCCCAACATGAAATAGGCATGATTCTATTTGCATGTATACAGAACGTTAGCATGTAGGCCAGGCATATAGAAGTGAATGGATTTTTTTTGCCTTTTTCCTTTTTAGCCACTCTATAGACCAGCAGCAAGGCCACGAAGGAGAGCACTCCTGAGCAACATCGCATTTGCCACACATACACATCGTCTCTCTGTATACGAACGCGAATAACTCACAAAATATGCTCGCACGATGCGTTACACATGTCAACGGTAATTAGTCCTTTTTCATGATTGATGGGGTTTTCAATTTGACGTCATGTTGTGTAATTATCCGGGTGTAATATAATTCATATGTACATGTCGTCCGTGACGGGTTTTCGACGATATCACATACGTACCATGCCATATCACACCGCGTCAAGCAAATAAATTAATTTAAACGCGGACCGGCTTAGAGTGCTCCTCTCTCTAATGTCAGACTAGCATTTAATTGGGGGAAGAGGCTGGTGAGGGAATGCAGAACTAGGATCGCGAATGTCATGGGCATGTGAGCAATATTTAATGGAAAATTAGGCTGTTTGATCTGGCTAATTTATCGCTCCCCT
This sequence comes from Microchrysa polita, assembly GCA_949715475.1. Lineage (NCBI taxonomy): Eukaryota > Metazoa > Arthropoda > Insecta > Diptera > Stratiomyidae > Microchrysa > Microchrysa polita. Next base: position 1,284,598 of record OX454415.1, read on the forward strand.
CTGGTCAGTGAATGATGACCCAGAGAGGTATAGTAGGTCGGCTCTACTCATCTTACCTTGTCTATAGTGTTATAATAATTAAAAAGTCTCATCAATGCCTTCGCTCGACCCAGCCCCCTAAGATGATCTCGATAGCACTGCAATTTAATTTTATAGCAGTACAAGCCCCAGTAGTGTTTTTGCCCAACAAAAACCGATGAAAGAGCCCTGTCGGGCCGGAAGTGCAGGATTCCTGGATTTTTCACTTATTCGATTCATTGAGGCACAAACTGTTCGACTAGATCAGAGTCCCATCCCATAATAAGCTGCTGCTCGTCCAACCGCTTGATACGATGATGGTTCTAATTATGCCGACCAGGACCAGCGCAGCGTTGAAAATCGAGATTTTTCAGCTACAATCAGAACGGAATTATTCCGAAAACGGTCAACGACCGCCCTCCAATCGCTCACCCAAGTGATAAAAATTTATACGCCGAAAGAGACAGGTTTCTGCTTCTCTTCGTTAATCGGTCTCTGATTGTGGCACGTCACTCACTTATGGAGCTAAGTTTTAGGCGTATTTCGGCAAGCACTTCCGGATCGTCTTATCGCCGAGAGAAAAGCGTTGTTGTCTTCGACTTTTGAAGAAGGCTTCCTAGTCTAGCATGATGTGTCTGGTGTTTCTCATAGTTGTATTTAATTTTAATTTGAAAGAACTTGATGGGCAGTTTTAAAATGATGATGTAGCGCATTAAAAACTTTCATGTTCGATTAGTTTTGAATTTGACGCCGTCCAAAAAAAAAACGCCGAGAGCATAATCAAAATGATTTTGTATGACTTTTGTTAGGTTCCTAAGAAAACCTTATTCCACTAAAAAAAAAAATTGGTTGGTGTTATTTTTCTGCTATGCCATTGATTTCTTCATTTTTAGGGTTTTTTAGAATTTTTTTTTTTTTTTTTCAAAAAACCCTTATGAAATCGATTTTGTCTGTCCATCCGTCTGTCCGTCCGTCTGTTCACTAAATAACTCGCGAACGGCTCAACCGATTGTCATGAAATTTGGTAGGAATGTGTAGAATGGTTACAGTCTTTGGCACATATACCTTAGAAGTTGGTAGGAAGAAGATAACAGGGTGTCCCGAACGTTTGAAAAAAAGTCGACTTTTTTAGTTTTTATCGGAGATTGACATATGGGTATTTAAATCAAAGAACTAAACGAGTACATCTCACATCAGTTAAAATTTTCCAGTGTCGAGTAACGGTAAAAAAGTTATTGGCGTTCAAAGTTAAACTTCCTTTTCGACCTCCGTTTTTCTAAACCGTTATAGTGATCGATATAAAACTTTGCACAAAGATTGGTCGGTAGGGCCTTATATACGTTAAATATTAAGACTGTTGACTTTTGCAAAGGAAAAGTAAATAACAGTAAATTTGTAAAATTTCAATTTGTTCGTGTGTAGCCCCTCTTAGGTTTCCAAATATGAAAATTCTGCTAAGGGTTTTTAGAAAATTACATTTAGAATATGTCTACGAATTTTCATTTGAATAACTGTATCCAAACCGGAAATATAGCCAAATAAGTATTTAGGAAGGGCCTTTCACAATGCAAGGGAAGCCTCTTAAGCATTTCTTCAATGCATATCTTTTAGCTTGATGAAATAATGAACATGAAATTTGGTGGATATGCATAGAATGGTAATAGTGTTTGCCACAAATATTTTTGAAGTTTGTAGGACCAAGTTAACAGTGTCCCTGAATAGCTGCAAAAGTATACTTGTTTAATACTCATAGGAAAGCTTGCATGGGCTCTTATGTCAGGGGACGCAATGGAATCATTTCATATATGTGGCTTTTCCTTGATTAAAAAAAGAGTAACAGTAGTTTTACAGCCAATAATTCAGTTCATATATAAAGCCAAGCCGGGCTTACGTTTGTCTGAAATTCTTTTTGCTCAAAGGCCATCAGAAATCTAAAATCGAAAAATGCCTGTAGATTTGCCTTGGAGTACCTTCTTTTATACAAATTGGGTAAATAGTAAATCTATTTTTGGATTGGTCTAATTAAAGGTGGAACAGAATGAAAGCCTTTCATTCTGGAACGCGTTTATTTAGACCAATCCAAAAATAGATTTACAGGAAGCATTCCATTAATGCTGTGCACAATTCTTATCTATTGCTTATAAAATATATGTACAAAAAATATTCACTATGCATCAAAATTCTAAAAAACCCTCGTATTGCGGGCGCAGCCCTCTGTACGCCGGTATTTTTTATTTCATCTTTAGTTTTTACAAAGTATCGCCATGTTTGGATAACGAATCGGGTTAACAAAAAAGAGGACGAACCAGTAGTAGTTGTAACCAACAGACATTATGCATCAATCAAGAAATCTCTGAAGCCATCTAACAATGAGCAACGGACTCAGCCAGTGGCGTAGATGGATTTTCGGAGGGGGAGGGGATCTGGAATTAAACCTTATTTTCTCCATATATGTAGGTAATAAAGTGGTGAACCGACCTCCCGAACGAAGTAGTTGCTCTACATTCGCAATTAAGCAAGTCTATCAGAATGACAAGTTTGAAGATATGCTTTAAAGCAATCTGCTCATCAGTTATGCTAGTCTCTAAATTTCTCTTTCAAAATGAAGTCAATGGCAACTACTACTTAAGGGCATTAGGCGTTCAAACCCCCTCCGAATTTTATTCATGTATAGTAATTTCTCTCCAACTGCAGTCTTAATTCAAGGAAATTAAGGAATTTTGCAACATCATACAATAAATTTTGGAAGCAAATCAATGAAAAGGAGCAAGATACTCTGCATCATAAGAAATGTGGTTTAGTACCAAAATTGTTTCTTAAGGGATGTTAACCTGATCAGTTGAGAAGGAATGAGCGTATAGTGTCTCTCGTATATATAGGTCTCACTGAAACATTCACAATTTTCCCACTACCTAACTTGACTTCTCTACCTTTTATCAGCGACTAATATGCGAATTTGTTATTTCGATAATCGGCTAGAACCTGGATTTTCATGCAGTGAAAATAACGTGCAGTAAAACCTCAAAATCGAGCAATATAAATGTGCATTTTGCGAGAAGAATTAAGAAAACTTCCAGGATTCTGGAAGCTCAGACTTTGGCCAGGGGGCGTACGGAATTTCTAAAAAATATTTGTGATAGTGAATAAGGAAAAGTTCAAAATTATAAGGATACACTCTAAAGCGTTCAATTTAATGCAATATACTATGAAATGTCCAATTTCGTGCATTTTCATGCACATTTCCGTGCAATTGCACGAAAATCCGGGCTCTAAAATTCAAAAAGGCATTGGCCGTGCTCTCTCTGTAATTGCACAAAAATCCGGGCTGTAAAAATCAAAAATGTATTGATCGAGCAACTCTAGGATATCCACTCTCGTTGAACTCCTTGACTCTTTACTAAAATTCCCTGTTATGAGTACGATGCATTTAAAGCGTATGTACATACAGCGAGAGTATCGCTGTTCCTTCAATATTCCTCAGAATACCTCCTTCGCGTAACAACCATTGAGTAAAAAAAAAACTTCGAAAAAGTGGTATCAGTTGTATATATAGGATTCACTGAAACATTCACAATTTTTCCACTACCTACCTGGGCGATGTGCCAGTCAGGTTCCGCCTGCATCTGCTTTGCCTCTAAGCGCCCCTCCCTGCCCCCCCCCCTTGACTACGTCACTGACGTGGATTTTTTGCAGGAGTGTCCACTAAATTCCTTAGTATTGCTGAATGGTTTAGTCGAAGAACAAAGTAGATGAGATGATGATGCATTGCGATTTCTGAATCTGACGGAGCCCCTTCTTTATGACTCGGAGCCCGGGGTCGAATGCCCCCTGTCAAAATGTATGTGTCACAATTTTTCACGATCTTTACATTGATCAAGGACATCATTTAATTTGGAATCAATATAATTAGGCGGAAGAAGGAGACATTCTAGTGGATTTAAGTTTCATATATAAATAAACCACTATACGATTTGATGCCGGTTATTCAAAGCAAGTTAAATTGCAACTGTTGGATGTTTAATATGTATTCGCATTCAAACAGATAGGAAATTATCATTGAAACAAAGTGATTTGGTCGCAATTAACATCTTTAGGATATCCACTCGTGTCGTTCTGGACTCCTAGACAAACTTCAACTTTATTGCTAAGTCCCCAGCTGAAATATTTTTCCGCGTCGGTCCCCTAGTCCTGAGAAAATAACTACGAAATAAAAGAAATCTCGATGTACTTGTGATCATGTTTTTTATATTTTTTTTTCATTCTTTCTTTATTTTTCGACAATTAGCCTTAAAACTTATACAATAAGATTTTTTTTTCTTAACATGTAATCTTTCAGTTTCTGTCCTCATTCATTTTCCCGTGTTCTCTCAGTTCATTTATTTACAAATATTTACAAAACAATGTATAATGAGTGATACAATATAATAACTCCTTTCGCTCGCTAGAGCTGATGCTTACACATCGCGCTCTGTTTCAACATAACATTTATCCGAAAATAGATTTATCCGGATCTAAACAAAAAGGATCAATATCACATCATTAAATAATAAAAAAAATACAATATACAATAGCAATATCTATACAATGTCCTTTTTTCCTTTAGTATTACCACTTTTCTTGTTTATGTGTATGTATACCAATATCACTTTGAGTTTCATGACTGTCATAGGTTTCTTTTTGTCGGGAGATGATTCTGCTGCTTTCTAGTCCGAAAATGAAGTTATATTCGTTGATTTTTGAATTGTCAAAGTTTTATGATTAAGCTTTTTTCAAGTTTTCTGTGTTTTGAAATTACAAATGTATTTTTTTGCCCAAATGAGAGGTGAATTTATATTTTAGCTAATATCATCTGAATGCAGAGTTTATTTCGTTGATAGATGATAGCTCAGTCGCTCCTTTGCAGAGTCTGGCACCTTTCAGCTCTGTGTTCTATGTATTGGGTATATTTTAAGTTGTCAGGTGGTAAATTTTAGTGGTCAACAAAAAAGTCAACGACTAGAAAATAACGAGTTGTTGTCTTGTATATTTTGTATTGTTTTTGTGTTAAGTATTTCCGCATAAATATCGCCATGCATCGCATTGAATTACGCGCGGTTGCGCGCACACACATACACATATACGCCAGAGATTCTGTAATTTCGTTCGCCTTCGTCTTCTTTACATATCCTGGCAGGGTTTTTGATGGATCGGGTCCATCGCTAATTTTCACTCCTTGGTTCGCCGCGGTCGACCAACTTTTCCTTTTCGTACCGGGGGATTTGCACCGTTTGTTGCTGTTGTATTTTTAATGATTTTGTGCCAATCCTGTTCGCATACCAAGCTGCCGGCAAGCATTGTGTATCTGTGTGTAAAAAAAGGGAGGAAATGTCAATTAATTGCATTGTAATGTAAATTTGTAGGTTTGTCTAAAAACCATAATAAATTTGTTTCTAATTTCTAAACAATGTACGACATTTTTTTTATGCTTCTATTTTATTTCAATGAGATTCGCAATTTAAGTTCAAAAATTAAAAGTGAAAATCGATATTAAATTGAACTTACCTATCACCCGTTCGTAAATGTGAACCACATTTTGTGCAGGCGAAACATTTCAAATGAAACACATATAAATTGCTTGGACTATTCTTTTGGTTGTCTAGATTCGTTGTTTGTTGATTCAATGGTGATATTGCTTTCGCCACCAATTCGTTGGGAGGAATTGTTTGACCACAACCTGAACATGTACCGGAACAACCAAACATGCTGCAAAAAGGAAAGAAAAGTTTTCCGAAAATTAATTATTTTGTTTTCTTATTTAAGGAAAAAAATCAATTTCAATAAATCTAAACGATAAATAATGCAGATACATACATATGTATTTCTTCTTGCAGTTCTTTAATTAAAACTGTCTTATCTCATAAACAGTAATTAAAATTGGCAGTCGCTTAAAACGATTAATACGATTGGATTTATTGATGCCCCCATACCCGGTGGAAGCTACTTCTCCATAGTCGCTAATTAAATTTTAAAGTCAAAGAGACAGAGATCCTGATTAATCTTTTCTTCTTGTAATTTGCAGAGTAAACACAGAAATGAAATCCCCTCCTCGATCTCAACAAATCCCAATACCAATCCACATGACTTTAAATGCGCACAACGAGTATGTGTAGTCGCCCATATAATAATGAACGCAGAGATAAGACATATAGCCATATGACTTAGCGAGACTATAAATTTAATTAGACACTTAAATCTGACATAATTTATAAATCAAATAAAGGCGTCTTGCAAAAATGTATTATTTGTTCGCGCGATTTGACGAGTGGAAAACCAATTCACCTTGTTATCCGTCAATTAGGTAATTACATTTTTTTCAGTGTCTTTATGCTTTGTTATTGTGCCAATATGATTTTATTTTCCATGTTTTTCACACTTTTTATAGCATTTATGATAATTAATCAAGCAGGCTCGAAAAACATGTTTTTATCGTGTCAAAATATAAGACAAAATTATTGTCTCTGAAGATAAAATTGAGTGCAGGGCGAAACCCAGCTTTGTTACACAGACATTCCACTCAACTTGACTCTGCTTTACGATAATAAAGATATTTACAATTGCGCAATAGAACGATAAGGAAATTTTGTCAATTTCTATACACAATATAATTGAGCGTAATTACTTTCAGTATCTCCGTAAATGAAGTGAAACATTTTTTTTTTATTTTGTTCGTTCGATCCCTTATCGATTTGTGTAGAACATTGATTTTTTGCTTTCGTTACAACACTACCAAAAAAAAATGAATTTTCGGAAGTTTGCTAGGAGGTGTGTTTTTCTGTTCAGCACATTCATTTATTTCGCCCCCCAATCATTGGTTTTCTTGACGTCTTGTTTAAGTAGAAAATTAGCACTACTTGATTTATGTCAAACAACCAACCAATGTTGGAAATTATATCGGGTAGTGATGTACGTACTACGTAGTACATAGATAGGAAGACGAGCGACCTTCAGTAACGCCCCTATTTGAATGGTTTTTGCAATTCTACATGTTGCAGGAGGAGTAGGCTGATAATGACGAAAATTGGCAGTACATCAAAAAGGTTGTACTTGTGTTTGGAGAAAAGTGAAAGGTGTGACAGTGTTATTTTTCTCTAGTTGAGGCAACGACAATTCTGACTAGATGATAATGAAGTGAAGATTATGATCATGTGTAGGTATATAGGTTCTGTAGTAGTTATTGCGCTCGCCTTTGATGCTCCGGGTTGCAGGTTCAAAACCCAAAATACATACAATTTTTGGCGACTTTTAAATTTTATCTAATTAATTGTCTACTTACATTTTAGAACAATGAACTTCATTTCCATGTAAAGGTACGTTGTGCTAGACGCGGCCGCACGACTGCGACTCGCTCATTCCATATAAAAACTCGTTTTTAAAATGAGAGAGAAACGAGTTTTTATATGGAATGAGCGAGTCGCAGTCGTGCGGCCGCGTCTAGCACAACGTACCTTAACCGGACACAAATCCATCATTATTAAGAAGAGAAATAATAATCGAACGCTCCTTGTTTGCTTGTCCGTTTGCCTTCCGGCTTATCATCCCATCTATCCGAAATACGCCCTCGTACTAATAAGAATGTTCTCTTCACGTCACTAATTATTTTGTAGTACGTACGTATCTAACGAATTCGTTCAGATTTTTTTTTTCTTTACGCATAACATTAAATGAAAGAAAAAAAAATCCTGTGAACAGCCTAATTTATCGATGAGCAGAAGATGTGGTGTCTGCACAGGAGGTTTACAAGTCGGCACTTCCTCTGCAGACACCACATTTTCTCCTTACCGATAACTTAGGGAACATGATATGTTGGGAATTGGATATATAGGTCCACGGAAGATATTTCCAGACAAGGTACGAGTGTAGGAATTACATGAAATCACATAATGAAGTGGAGCCAGAACTTTGGCTTTGTGCTAAGCGAACGAAAATGCCAAACCCGTGAGAAATTTCGACAAAATTATATTAAATTGGTTTTGACACTAGTTTGTAGATTGTAGAGGGGCGTGAACCCCGGCGGGGTTCGCAGCTCTAAAGTCATGGGCCTATTGTGATATCACCCTAGTTGGGGACAGTATTATGTCTGACGATCGAGGTCGCTCGTGCTAAGGACAGAGTTGAGTTTGCTTATTGAAGCCGAAGCAATGTCGCCCATGTCTGAATAGGCCCCTCGGAGTTGTGACGTAGGTTAAAGTCTCGCCTTCCTCGCAGAATCCGCAGCTCGCGTCTTGTCTAAGTTTTATTGTATGCAGATGTGATCTCAGGCAAGAGCCCTTCGTTCCTTACTTCTGCTTAGTTGAAGGATATCAGCCGATCTTTTATAGGAGTACCCTGCTATGAATAGTTTTGATTGCCTGATCCCAGGTAAGTTATCCCATATCGTTGCTGGTCTTTGATTTGCTTCTTTAATATACAGGTAGAGATGCTGCAAAAGGGTTCTGGTCCACAGAAGTGAACAAACTTTCTTATTTTTTTTCTCTATAATTTGCAGACCATTTGCGCAGTTAATTTTTTTTTTACTGCAAAAACATCTTCCAAGTCGCATTCTCATTTCAACCAAATTCAATTAAGCATTACTGCTCCTTGGTCTGTTTGAACACACCCCATGCCAAAAACGGACTGTCCTTTTTGCATTAATTAGCCGGTCAGCCACTATAGGTATAGTTACGTTTGAAACAGAAGAGCGACAAAGACGATGAAAAATCCCAAGTCACAAGCGCGCCCATTTGCCCATATAACCAAAAAGAATATATAAATGGCCAGCGCAACGGATCCTCTCCTCCGCAGTTTGTCCATCCGAAATAAAAACCATTTTCATAATTTATTAATTAATTAATTAGTCGACCGGGAGAGAGACTTTGTTATTCATTAAGTGCACACCCGGATGTCCATTAATTGGTACCGATGATAACGAATGGCCGCATGTTTGGTGCCATGATGAAGCCGTCTGTGTATAGCATAGCTAGCGAAGGGAGGAAAAAATCAGGTTGTCTCTAATGAACACTGAGAGGATGATTTAGTCCTTCTTGTGTCTCGTCTCTCTTAGTCATACTTGAAAATGGTCATCATGAGGTTGATTGCGATAATGATAATGATGATGTCGGTCGGTATAATCCGAAGCAAGAAGAAGGGAGTCGATGAAGAAGGTATATAATAGTTTTAATTGGAACGAGTCGAGCAGAAGAATTAATCTAGAATTGGGTCAAGTTTTTGTAGGCTTTGAATGAAGGAAGAGATATAGTTTTAGTTGAATTATACACTATGGCGGAGAGTCGAACCACGTGATTGTAAACCTGTGTTTCGTGACTGGTTTCCCCAGTCCTCCTTGAGCAGGAAAAAATACACAGAGAGAGCGAGAGAGAGAGAGAGAAAGTCCTAGAAAGAAGGGAATAACAAGAACCACGGTCCACGGCTACGGCTCGACTCGGCTCTCTTCGTAAGTATGTAAGCTAGCTAAATACAAGGCCTCAAAAAATAGTATACTCTAAAACTTTTTAATTTGCAATTTTTTCATCACTTGATTTGCGAAAATTTACTTTTCAGAATGATGAAGAAAAAGCAATAAGCATGAACCCTCGTTGTCTAGCTAGTGTAGTGGTTATTGCGCGCACCTTTGGTGCACAGGGTCATGGGTTCGAGACTCACCATGAAGCAATTCAGTGTGTGGTGTTTTTCGAACTCACAAACCATGATCTCACTCAGATGTTAAAACGAGTACCCATTTATGGGAATAAATAATACTGCTGAGCGTGCAGTTGATCTCAACACGTCAAAAAAAAAACAGTTAAGATCATGGGAATTGGATATCACTAACACTTCTGCGGTCTTAGTCCAGTGTTGGACTGTCGCGCCTGTTATTTATGAACCTTCGTAAAGATATGTAACTCGGTTGAGTGAGTTGTTACACACACACACCCAAATCTGTCAAGATGCACTAAACATGAAAAAATTTTGACTAATTTCGACACCAATATTCATTTCCGATATTTACAACAGCATTACCCTTGCAAAATAATTTTGAGTTAATGAAATATTTACTAGACCCGCAACAACCATGAATTTACAACCCCCATTGTTTACATTGTTCTATAGTTGATTTTTCTTTCTTTACTTCATCCTGATTCGCACCCGAATAGTAACCACCCCTGTCGGCCGGCGCTCTGACGAGGAACGACCGGAACGAAAAAGAATGTCAGGAAACCTTTTTTTGCAAGAGCAGTCTTATGGGTGGTAGAACGTTAATTAATTAAAATTTTATTATAATTAGAATTATATTCTCTTTCATTATCACTAAAAGCAAGCGCAGGACATCAAGAACGTCGACGTGTGTCATGGGACGGTGTAGGTCAGTCAGTTTCAGTTATGCGAATAGGGGAGGGTGCGAAATGGATTATGTGTGTTTCGCTGGGCTCCAGGATGATGGCAAACAATAATTTTCCCCATTCCATATTTGCTTTTTTTCTTTCCATTGCTCTACTCTGTTTTTAACTGAGTGTGTTTCTTTTTTGAAGACCTGACATCAAGCTCAGATTTTTGTTTTTTGTAAGCATAAGAACAGCCCAAACACCATTACACAATATTTACATAAGTGGATGTGTATAGTCCGTACCAAATATATGCCTAAGCGAAAAGTAGCCCGCACGCTAATACATATCCAAAATGAGAAATTTATCCACACGCATTACTTGTGGATTTACCACGTCCATTTATCAAATTAAATTCATTATAAGGGTGCGCCCTGTCGGATTCTAATTAAATTGAATTCTTTGTTCTATGTGTGTATGTATGTATGTACGAGTGTATGGGTGATGTGCGTATGTCACGTCCTGAAATTAAATTGGTCGGATGAAGAAAAACGATTTGACCTGCGACCTCCCCCGGAATCTTATTTCAGTATGCAGAGAAGGATGTATTCTAATTTATTCTTTGCTCATTATTAGTTTTGCTTTTATCGTGTGTATGTGTGTTTTAATTCATTATCAGGATTGAAGAGAGGGGATGAGGCTTATCGTGTGGTAATAGTACTTTCCGAAGGGATCATTGTTTTCAATGAGCATCTTAGATCGTGTTCGTGGAATTGAAAAGAATTTCGTGAAAACTAGGCCGTTGTGTATTGACTGATTGATTTTTTGTTCCCTTATTGATTATAATGACATAAACGATATTTATATAAAATTTCAACTTCTGTCGATACCCTTTTCTCTTGAAAAAAATATTAAAAACAATATTTTCCAATATATACGAGTATTTTCCATACGTGCTAGGCTTCTAATTTTTATGCAGCAGAAGAAAATTTGAATTTTGTACAACAATTTGCAACTGTGATGCGACTACTGTCTGAAAACTCCTTTACAAAACTTGTTGTTTGGCCAACATATAATTAAAAAAAGGAAACAGCACTGGAAATACAAAATTTGTTCTGAAAACATTTCCGAAAATTGCTACAAAAACCTGAATGTTCGTGGAAAGGTTTCCAAAAAAAAATTGACTTTCTGTATGACATTGTATACTTCTTTTTAAATTAAATTAGTTATAAATGAATTAAATTAAAACCTCAATTAGGTATAGGAGTTCAGTAACAATTATTATAGAAGCATTCAGATAATTTTTATAAAAAAAAAATTAGTTTAGACAAAAGTTTCTGAGGATTTTTTACACGCACTTTTCAGCCACAAAATATAGCGGAAAAGTTATACCGAAGCAGTCAAGATGTTGATCAGATCCTTTATTTTTTGTAAGCCAGCCCAAGCGTGGACATTTTTTAGACAGGAATGAACCGTCTTGTTTTTTTTCTGGAAGGATGAATAGTAACGTGACAGAAAATTTTGTTTTTCTTTAAATTGCGTCAACTGGAAAATTCATAGATGATTTAAACTTTTTAGGTTAATTTAAAGTTGAAAAACGACTCAAGACTAACAAAAATAAATGGTCGGACCGACTTTAGGAGTTCTTCTTATAAATAAGAATGTTGCTCCACAGCTAAAAACAAAAGAAAGTAAAATAAGCAAAGGAAACTTTGTTACTCACATTGAGCAGTTACAACTAAAATTTCATGAATTGTATTTTACTAAATTATTTCAGCCATGCAATTAAATAAAGTTTTTTCTTCACAGATGCATATGCACATATAGAATTGATTCCCTAAGCCCCCCCCCCCGCCCCCTTCATCTACGCCACTGATTCTTGTTCTTCTTCTCCGTACGGTAACCCCATGTGGGGCATGGTGCGTTCACTCAACAGTTTATAGTCACTTATACTTCGAGTCAACGTTACATTGCATATAGAGTATAATAATGTTGCAAGCACTAAATATTTCTTAGACTACGCCGAGATCCGATCTCCGGACCTCTAGATTACTACAACCAAGTGAGCCACACAGCGTGATATTGGGGGGATGATAATGGAGACTTTTTTTTTATTTATTTTGTTAACAGCAAACCTACTGAAAGTGTCACCGCAATATGAACTATGAGAATACAACTGCCGTAACAAAATTTTCATGTTTTGATTGATTTCGTAGTATAGTTTTCAAAGATATACGCATTTTCCTATCTTCGCTAGTTTTGACGTAAAACAACCCATACAACAGTTTTACACTAAACCAAAAATTAAACCCTTTGAGAAGAATACTGCCGGAATTTGGTTATGTTCAAGCAAGTACAACAACAAATGCCGCAGAATAATGTAAGAAAAATACAATATTTGTTATTTGATTGCTGGCGACAGTCCAATGACAATGGGGAAGACATCCTGACGAATGGGGGTCCGCAAATTGCGAGAAAATCCACCATAAATTTGTTTCACAGTACCCATTGAGCTACGAGCCGGATAAGCCATACAACAAACTCCTGTTGGGTCACTTTGTGCGGGTACCCTTAATTTTAATCCGATTGAGATGATTTTGGGTGGTGTATAAACGTTTCTTTCAATAGTGATCAACCAAAATGTCAGATTTCTGTCATCGAGTGTTTCAATACATAATTAAATATTTTTCCAGGTTTTTTTTTATCCATCAAACAAGCAAGATTATAAAGAATGAATTGATTCATTTATGTTTTTCTCTCTTTCAAAAATTTCCATTAAGGTCAATTTAAGGAATGTAACAAATAGATTTTTCAAATTTCCCAAAACTCCATTTATCCAGTTTCATTAAAAAAAAACACAATTAACTATATACATTTACGTAGATAGTCAAAAAGGGACTTAATGAAGTCTTCCATCTTTTTTTTTTGAAATTAATTGTTTACAATCAACAAAAGCAACCGTTCATATAATGAACCTAATTAATATTATCGCCAAACCCGCCTCGGGGTACCCATCCATCCAAACACACATACATACAGACAGTTGTGAAACGCGCACTCAATAGAACAAAAATAGAAATTAATTTAGTTCATCATTTTCATATACAGTAGAGACCCGATATTCCGGATTAATTGGGACCGCACCGTATCGGGATATCGAATTGTCCGAATGATCGAAATGCACTAATTTACACCTTGGTAGCCGAAGTACCTCGAAGTAGCCTATATAAACGACTGAGTGGACGCACCATGCCCCACAAGGGGTTATGATACAGATAAGAAGCAGAAGTGAATTCTGTCGATAGTGTGAATTCCCTAACAATGAAATTTTGCATTCGAAATTTGCCTTCTATTTAAGTTTATAGAGCAGTGAGCTTGAAATTTGGCACAAACCAGAATTCAGATTTCGAGGTCCGGATTATCGGCATCTTACTGTGTAGCCAAACCTATAAAATCTACCACCATGATGATGTCTGTTCCGTGTATACAAATTCGATGAACCAGCGCGACGCGACGTAACGTTATCAATCATAGCAATTATTTTATATTAATTACTATCCATAGGGCAGAGTGTAAAATTTTAATTAAAACGGACGTAATCTTTGTTTGCTTCCTCGACGTATGGATGTACTGAAAAAATAGATAGTATAGAAGCGCAATTTAACAAACGTGCCACCGAATATGAAAGCACTTTTAAGCGTTCTTTTCTAAATAATCAAAATGACCATCGTCGTCCTCGTCATTATAAAAATATATTTTATGATACATAGTAGCCAGATAAATGTGCGGTTGGATTCATTAATGAAATTGTGTCTATTAGGAAAAGAGCCTCTTTATAAGAGGAAAATAATTGCTGCAATAATTGTGTATAGCTATGAAGCTATGGTTAACCTTCAGGCGATTTTAAGAGTTTGCGTTTCTAGAGAAGTAATTATGTCTTTTATAATAAAGAATTACATATTAGCTTTAGTTGATTGTCTGAAAGTAAAGGAAACAATAAAGCGTCCATTTATCGTACAAGATTCCATTTTAGAGTTATAATTAGAGGTACGGAAATTTCGTTTTTACGAAATAGATGCGAATTGGTGCGAAATGTTCGAATTTGTACTTTTTTTCCGTACCTCTAGTTATAATGTATACTACATTTCTAGGGTTATAATTCTCAGCGTTACTCGTACATATTTATTTATAATTTAAGCTTAAAGCATACTTGTAGCATGGTCGATTACACTGACTGCAGAATGCTTTGAGCTTATCTATTGGATAAAATGTATGAAAATTCGGCTTCAAGTCACAAAAACTGAATGATTGAACTGAAAATATGGAAAACTACACGAAATCCCCAATCGAGACGGGTGGTCGCTCCAGCCTCGCGCTTGTTCCCAGAAGGAAGTTTTCATATTTTAATTTATTTTAATAATTTTTAATTTCCTGGATTTTCGAATTTCCTATCTGTCGAACGGCGAGGACTCGTAAAGATTCTGATAGGCATGGTGGCAACAATCATTCTTTTTCTGGGAGCAGGAATCTTAAAATATTCGCCATGCTGAATGATCGCATATGCTTCAAAATCTCAACTAATAAAAAAAGGTTGACAATATTACTCTATCGAATTGGAGTACCCATAGTGATCAACCTTTTTGTGACCTTGAAATACATACGATTTTTCAGCAGGATTTTAGTATAACGTTAATGTTTATTATTAAAGGGAACGTTAATTTTTAAGACCAAAAACCCATAGTGATTCAGTGAAAAAAAGGAGAAATCTAACTGGGAAAATGCTTTATATCGGCATGAGAAAAAAAGATTTTGATTCTCGGTTTGTCTGAAGTGCAAAAGCAAGTGTTCGTAGAGACGACTCATGTGATGATCGCTCAGCGATCGTAGTTCTGAATCCGGTGCCGAGCCATATTTGCTTATTTATTTGGATGTGGCTACTTTCCTTGTATCAGCTTTGACATGACCTAAAGGAACAAGGAACATACAGGGTGTCCGGAAACTACCGCATAAACGCACCAGATTGTGATTCCTCATGTGATTTCCAGCAAAAAAGTTGTACGCAACATACCCCCCTAGCTGCCACAGGCATTTGAAGATTTTTGAAAAAATCATTTTCTTGTACGACTAAAACTTCAATATCTCAAAAGCTGGACTAGCTACAATAGCAAAATAACATGATTATTACATCCAACAAATTTACCTAAAAAATAAAACTAACCGCACTAAAATCGGATAAGACGTTTGGTTTTTACGGAACTTGTGATTTGACCCAAAAACTACATGTTTTTCCATCTCAATTTTCTTCAACTTCTGCCAATGTGAGGTGCTCGTACGATTCTTTTAAAAATTGGCGCATAGTCTAACGATCATTTCTTTGTTACATCATTTTATTCTAGCTTCGTTATTTCTAGCAGTTTTAACGCCTTAATACAAAAAACTAGGGTTAATTTTGGCTCGATTTCGACATAATTCCAATAGATTTTACCAATTGCAGATCATTAGGGGCAGTCTGAATTGAATATTGAATTGGAGCTAAAATTAAACCTAGTTTTCTACACTTAACGTATAAAAACTGCTAGAAATAATGGACCTAGAATAAAATGATGTAAGAAAGAAATGATTGTTAGACTATGCGCTAATTTTTAAAACAAACGTTTGAGCCCCTCACTCTCGCCGAAGTTGGAGAAAATTGAGATAGGAAAACATTTAGTTTTTGGGTCAAATCACAAAAATTTGATTTTGAAATTCTGTAAAAACCAAACCTCTTATCCGTTAGTTTTATTTTTTAGGTAAATTTGTTGGCTGTAATAATCATCTTATTTTGCTATTGTAGCTAGTCTAGCTTTTAAGATATTGAAGTTTTAGTCGTACAAGAAAATGATTTTTTCAAAAATCTTCAAATGCCTGTGGCAACTACGGTTAAGCTAGGGGGCATGTTCTGTACAACTTTTTTTTGCTGGAAATCAAATGAAGAACCACAATCCGGTGCGTTTATGCGGCAGTTTCCGGACACCCTGTATAAAAGAATAGGCATATATTACTCAGAACCAGTGGTTTAATTGCGATCGTTGAGAGATCATCACACTAGTGGTCTCTACGAAAAAAAACCTTAAGATATCAAATTCAGGATATTTTTTATTCTGTTTCCTAAACAGGTGCGAATCTTTTCGAATATTTCTGAATACTACCTTCCCCACAATGCCAGGAATTTTCAGACCGAAACGTTTGCAATCGTGAAGGGATGCACTCAGAACATACAAGGAAACCATAAAGGATCGCCATCTGCTCAGATGGTCAGGCTTTCATAGGCTCAGATAGTCAGGCTTCAATAGGAATTCATGGTGAATACGACTTCCATGGTTGTTGGAGAATCACCTTACCCGGACATAGGAACATAGAGGGTAACGAACTGGCTGATGAACTGGCCAAAAATGGAGCAAATCTGGACAGCTCTCTTGTGGAGTATGTGTGCATTCCGATGTCTGCTGTTAGGAGTACGATCTCCTCTCATTATACGAGTATAAGGCTTCCTCATTTAAAATGGTGAAATCGTGATATCAAGGAAGCTGTGGCTTTCCTAGGACTGGAAAAGAACGTACCCTGACTAAGCTGCGATATCGCCAAACTTACTGCGTTATCACGGAGCACTAGCCGATAGGGCACCATTCTGCCATGCTATGGGCATCTCGCACTCGCATATATGCATCTAATTGGGCTTTTGGCAAGTTCACCTCGGCCACCACTTTTAGCAAACGGGTGCTATAATTCGAATTTCAAATTTTGTTTGCCACACCCTTCGCAAAACCTTGCGACAGCTCTGATCATGATTATAAGGAGTTTGATTCGATTATTATTAGACTTTTTAGTTTTATTTTATTCAAAAATATTTTAGTGTCGTATTTTGTATTGACTAAGTGCCGTTCTGCTTGTAAACATTCTCTTTACTCCACCCCCGACGTATCCAATTCGCGGGCCGCATGCGACCCACTTCACTATGTCATGCAGCCTGCCAATAATAATGCATACATGCAATATAAAATGTAACAAATCTTAAAACTGTTAAAATTACAAATAAAAGTGACACTGGGATTATATGCAGTCTTCGTTTTGTAGAAATTTTGATTTCTCAACAAATTTTATGGCATTCTAATTTCGAAAGTGGGAAAGCCCTCTTATCGTAAGAAAATAAGTGAACGAGACTAAAAAGTCAAATTTTGATGGCATCAATGGAACTGGCGTCTTCATAAAAAATTAAATTAATTGCAGATTCGCTCGCAAAATTTGATGCCACCGATTTGAATATTCAAAACAAATAATGGATTTCGACGCTGGGTTGTCTTACTGTTTTCCGTATTTTTCTTGCATTTTTCCTTCCAAATTTTCACGTTTTGAAGTTGCATAACTAATAAACTGTTTCTGCCCAAAATTTGACGGTGAGTTCCAGTGGCGCAACCAGGCTCTTGTTCTGGAGGGGGCTAAGACCATCAATATTACGGAGCATTGAAGTTGCTATCGCAATGGAGTAATGGCCCTATACGGTAACGTTTTTGGTTCCCTTTGCATGCAGAAGAAGCCATTACACTTTGTCATGTTCCTGATTCTCACGGACTTTCAGGAAGTGGTAAAGCCTAAAACAAAATAGAAGAAAGGACACCACTCCATCGATTCTGTAAACGTAGAGAATCTATAATTTCGGCTTGGATTTTGAATGGATATTTTAATCTTCTTCGTATGTTACCGGTAGGTACACAAAGAGTGACGCCACGGCGAATTGGTTGAAGTTGGGTTAGTATTTTTCTAATTAATGGAACCTTTTCATCTCAGGTGAAATAGACAGAAGATTCTATCCAGCATTGAACCAAATAATTTTAAATGTGAAAATTTGAATTGCTGCGATAGAGACTGGCTAAGTTACATTATAGCATCAAAGAATATAACGCTTGTATCTTGCTTCAATTTTTTTACTGAATAAAAAACATGTGTACAACAACTTGGGAAAGCAGCAGGCCTAAACAAATTTTGCTAATGTGGAGATGCTTTTGCGAAAAAGGACATTTCGTAAAAGAAATTGCGAGTCTGGTGGACTTTTGTTAAAAAATTTAACTAAAAACGTTTACGTAAAACTTTGAAGACGCTAAAGGAAATTATGTTCAAAATCTGCTAATGTGATGTTTGCTTTAGACACACTATTTTCATTTTGTAATTTCTTCTTTCCAAATATCTGGGTCTGGGAGGGGCTTTGCCCCCTTATCCCCTCCCGTGGTTGCGCCACTGGTGAGTTCAGTATCAAAGTAGAAAATAACTCTTCATACAAAAATTTGTCTGAGAGTTTTTTTGTACAAAATATGCATACAAATTTTAGCGGGATTGTCTGTGCAAATTTTTGTAGATGAATTTTTGACAAATGAATTGTTGGATTTAGGTCTAATAGCCATAAATTTCCTAAATTTCTTGTATTACATAATGTATAAAGTTGGTTTGATTTGACCCTGCAGCTTGGGTTATTTGGCTGATACCCAGCGTTTTAGTTTGACACCCTTGCTCTACACACCCTCCAAAGCCCATCATCTGCTAAGAAAACTATTCTTTGATGTTGTCATTTAAAATATTTGACACAAATAATTCGCCTACGAAATTCGACAAAAATTCCAACATCCTTAATTATTTCAAGACGCCTCTATTACCACCACCGTACGAAAATTCAACCAACATTTTTTTCCCCCCAATTTGTAATTTTCATTACGCTCTGAAAGAAACCGTCGCGTAGTCCTTGTGGGCAATGAAAGCAAAGCATCATCGCGTGCGGGTGGAAAAAAAATTTCGCCTGCCAACCACCCTCAGTCCAAACCGAAGTGAACGAATAAAGGTGACAAATTCAATTAAGAGAATCAAATCGACTTTCATGTCGTTCATTCGAAATGATTTCCACACCGAATATAGTGTGCTATGCGGTTATGGTGAGAGGTGATGAGAGTGTGCTTGTTAAGTTTGTACGAAAAAACGAAGAAGACGAAATAACATCAGAGAAGAGACTACGGTAAGGTAATATTTGAAGAGGATTTTGTCTTGGTTCATTGAAACTGTGGACTTTTTACACTTCAGACTTCGTTGCACTCATGACACGGTATCGTAAAGGACTCTGGCAGGTATGTTTGGGTTCCTCCTAGTTTATCTGTTTTTTCTTCTGCTGGTGATGTATATCTTCCGATCGAAAGCTTTTTTACATTACATTAGCTGAAATCTTTTTTCGGTTAGGTTCTAAGTAAATACCGACGATTTGTAGCTGCTAATCTTTAGAGACTTATCGGAAGATTTTTTTCCAGTTTCTGCTTTTGCACTTCTATAAATTAGCGACCTTAGTGAGTAATAGGCCGTTTCATCTTCTGGAATTAGTGAAAACGAGATGAAGCTGAAAAGCGGCCCTTATAATTAAAAACACCTGATTGAAGTTTTTTTCTATGGTATAAATCTTAAATTTCAAGTGCGTGCATTCAACCAACAGCCGGACGTGTAAACATAAGTAAGTTAAATTGCTCAATTAATTAAATAAATGCAATCTACTGTGCAATACATGGAGCTCTCAAATGTAATCTGGAAAGTACACGGGTCTGCAAATTTATCAAACATGTGCCTATTGTATTGTACGACGACACAATGTGTGTGTGTAGTGTATGTGTGCTTTGCTTGTTCCGAGCCTAAGTCAACACAATCGTCCATATTGAAAGGATATACGACCATGCCATAACGCATCGTATGCATGGTGTCCTCTGTTGCCGGTGCCTGCTTGCCGGCCTTCCCTTTACGTTGAATGAGAGTGCCCCCATATACTATATCGTACACGGATATATGACAAATAAATTTCGCAACATAGATCTTCCATTTGTGAGTGCCTACCCCAATCGATTTATACGCTTTCCTTTAGTCCCCCTTACCCCATTCGTATAAGTATTCTGGCGCAAGCTGCTCGTTTATCCGACTGCGACTGAGGCAACATACAAAATGCCTAAACATAACGGTGCGCGTACACAATTCAATGCACATTCATTGTAAAATGTTAGTAAAATTTCACCAAAATGTATGTAGACTCTTCTCGGAAAGCACCATATGTGTACCTACAATTGTCGCGAATGCGGGCATTAAGAAGAACCACGTCAACGAAGGCCTTCCGCGGCACAGTCGACGTTTCGGCCACCATTAGCCGTAGCCAACCAACCACCTGGTGAAACCATGACGGGAATAAATAGTATGACCGGGTGTGTGGGATGCCTGATTCAATTAAATGAGTACACATCAACGAAAATTTCTCATTCTCTCGCGGGATGGATTGCAAAAACAAAGATAGTGAAGGATGCTGGAGTCCTGGATATGCACATAAAAGTACTTTAGGTACAGGTAGCTCAGCGCGAATGGCAAAACTTTAGCATGAAGAAATTTTTTGCAAAAACCTCTGTATGCATTAGGTATTCTGTGTAATCCTTGTTTCGGCAACTACATCTATACATATATAATGCTATGCGTGCATCTATACCTCCGAATAGGTTCTCAAAGTTTGAATAATATCATAGCGAAAATGTGTGATTTTCCCCGAAAAATGCGTCAACTCCAAACTGAACGAAACCACGACAGCTAGATTTTTCGTTCAATTAGCAGAGTTTTTTTGTGGAAACTGTGTGAATGCGATTAATTGAAATCAGCAAGAAGGGTACGGAAATTGGCGATGAAAAATTGGGACGTTTTTTTTAGAAATTGTCAGACATATTTAGTTTTCCTAAAATTTACATTGAACACCATCACTGAAATGATTCGACACCTTAAAGTAAAATTGGGAGATGCTGGAAGTACTTTTCTATGAATTCCGTTTCAAGGGAATTCACTCGAATATCTAGGTAAGGACTCATATCCCTGATTTGTTTTTTTATGGAGACCTCCTCCTATTTTATTGAAGTATGTATATCGTGCCCTACAGACAAAAGGAGACATTGTTTCGCCAAAATGGATAGCGCAAACAACAGTGGTGAGGTGTCAGAGCAAGTCTATATTGTCCATTTCTTGTATTTAGTGTTCATTCACAAAAGACTATTGCACTGCTCTGCCTATTTGTCCTTTCTCAAAAGCCATAATAGGCCTTCTGGTGTATAGCGTAGTATGTGGAACTGGACGTAATGCATTTCATTAATTTTTGATAATTCATTAATTATCAATTTTATTCAATTTCTATTCATATTTCATCAACAAAGTCGGAGAACATACAAACATTTTGAAATTTATTGCAAAAACAAAAAACCAATTACATTTTAACGTCGTACACCATTTTTTATCGATAGTTGCTCATCAATAGTTTTACGGTTGTAAAAATCTAATCACTGCTTCCTCTTGCTCATTATCATTATTATCAATCTTAATTTCACTAGTGCAAAATCTATTTCTGTATGTATCATTAAAAATACATTAATTTTCATTAAGACCATACGCAATTATACTTATTTGACCTTGTCCAAAATTAATGTCTTTACGACATTAAGATCACTGTCAACACTCATGTCCACTGGTTTTCCTTCATTTTTTTCGTTTCTGATGTGGTTTCAGCATTTTCCAGCCTTTTTTCGTCACATTGGTTCTGTATGATAATAATAAATCGAACACAGAAAAACGAACTAATGCTCGACGATTCTATTTCGATATAGTCTTCGAAATAAAGACATAATAGCATAGAAGCGCGGAATAGACGAAAGCACGAACATGCGAAAAAAAAAACGTCGATAAAAAAAACATCAGACATAATTCAAGGCGTGGAATAAATTTTTAGAGCTAATTAACTAGGTGGTCGAGCGCTGTCAAGAGCTAGATTATGGATGTTGTCTTATTTCGTATTTAATTAGACACATACATATATTTGATCTATTTCTGTGGTATCAGAAAAAAAGTCGATATCGTATATAGCTCTTTTTTGCTGCAATTTTTTTTAGACGACGAACAAAAATGTTTTTATACGGTTTTAAGTTTGACCGTGAATATCTCAAGCTTGTTTGATACCGAATCACGTCTAATTTTCGAATTCTCAGTAAGTATTAATTAGTACGACGTTTTTCAAGCTATGTGCAGCTAACTTTATTGCCCATCCTCCATCATTTCTGCTTAGGTAAAATAAAAAAATATTCCTTCGCGACTAAAAGGCTTTGCAACATAGGCGTAGCTAGGAGGTTACCATTTTTGTTACAACACTTTTTTCGGGATTTAAAAAATTCTTACTTTTGGTTGAAAGGAATTAGGGCTCGTAAACTTACAGTACGTCACCGAGCTTTTCTGGGTCGGGCGATGCGATTTTCCGTCGCTGATTTCGAATTCAAGGTCTAAAACAAGAAAAAAATGTTGGGATTGCCCATCCTGAAATAGTACCGCTATTGTGCCGGGGAAGTACTCGGTTCAGAAGCACTGCATGTTTCCACAACTGACCCATCCACCGATAAGTACAATAATTCATTCCAAATCCATGGGCCGCGCCGTCCGAATTTTTCGTATACATACGCCACAAACCGGGTTGTGCTGCACTGCATGTTTCCATAAATATTACTTCTTCCCAATAATAGATATAACCAGGCGCGCACAGAGGGTGGGGCAAAAGGGGCAATTTGCCCCGGGCCCCGCGTTGGAGAGGGCCCCGCAGGTAAGTGGTCTCGTAGTGCGCATACGTCTAAGAAATTATTACACGAATTGATGTCAGATAAATTTTATTTAAATCTCTATTTATCTTGTTTTGCGTTATTCGAAGCATTTCTGGGACCTTATAGGATTTCCCTTCACCTACTTTTGTCAATTAAAATTGCTAAATCTAAAATTGGCACTGATCTTGATATATTTTAGGTGTTGACATCAACAGCACACTCTGCCGAAATTTATCTAATTAATCAGTATTCTCTTAAAATCTGAGTGTCCTTGAACTATGTGTGTTTTATAGAGAAAGTGTTAACCAAGAAACTGAAAACGATGGATCCCTTTAAATGACTATTTCTTATTTAGTTTCCATAAACTTATATTTATTCAAGTCTCTCTCTGATTGTTGTTAACTCATTGTAGTCTTATCTGTAACTATGCTTTCGAACTAGCAAAATTTTTAACGTTTTCTACTGGTTTGGTTTTAGACTTTTATTCTCCTATGGATCAGTGCACACTCGGTCTAGTAACTTCTATGAAGAGACAAGAATTTCGATTTTTGCAATGCCATCAGAAGTGACGGAACAACTTCACTCTGGGCCTTCCCGCCAACTTCTTGAGTGGCCCCCCTACACTGAGAAAAAAAGTAGAGTGAAATCAATCGAAAACACTCTTGAAGGTCGATCCACACTTTTCAGTCATTAGTCACAGTCACTTTCTATACAAGTTAATTGATTGACTGACAATCTGTCAATTTGTATGAGAAATTACTGTGACTGCGACTGATGACTAAAAAGTGTGGATCGATCTTAAACCAAGTATTTTGAAACATGATTTTGATGTTACAGTTTTTCTACTAAAATTAAGAAAATCGTACTTAAAATAACTTCGCTAAGAGCTACTTTGGACTCTTTGCATTCTTACATTGAAAATAGCGTTCTTGTTGTAACTTTTATTAAATTAATGATTTCATCAATTGTTTTTTTGGATAAAAATGCTCACGCAGCGCAGCATTGACCTCTATAGGTGTTAGTGATGTTGATGATGAAAAGCATAGAAAATTACCTGTGCCTACAATGAGATTCGATCCCGCGAACCTATGATTCGAAGACGAGCGCCCTATCTATCTACCCTAATGCCGCTCTCTCAGGTAACAGCATCCTGGCATCCTGTAGTAGGAACAACATTTATAGAGTTTCTCAAAGGGGCCACTTTTATTTATATGCCCCGGGCCCCGTAAATCCTCTGTGCGCGCCTGGATATAACAACAATTCTTGTCAAACCGAATGCCGCCCGATTTTTTTGGTACGCGTATGCTACAAGGCGAGTTATACAGCACTGCAATTTCCATAAAGGCTATTTTGTAGACCAATCTATCATTACATTACCTACGACAAATCCATTCATTGATTATCTACAAATCTACAACATTATACATAAACATCCGACATGTATGTATGTATATATGGAAATTCTATTGAGTAAAGAACTAAAGGAGAGGCCCGTAGAAGTGACTAATGGTCCAATTTTTCATATAAGACTGAATCTGACAGCAATGAAACCGCGACATTACTATTTTATTTTATATAGACTCACTTCCTAGGGATCCTTCAGATATATTCATTTATTCCCCACTTTACTTCGTAATAACTTCAAATCACTGAAACTGAAATCACAACTCATGCCATTATATGCGCCAATCAGCATCAAACAGTGTCAAACAGCATGAAACCAGCCTATCCATTTATGTGTACATACAATATGCCATGCCACTACGAACCCGATCTGAACACAAATCATGTCTCTCATGTCGACCTCTCAGCGCTGATAGACGATTTCAGCGGCGACAATGCGCATTCCAGCTGCTGAAAAATCACGCTTTTTCGTCATGGAAAAGTTCAACATCGCAAAACCCGACTTCGCATCGCAAGCATTTCGTGCTGGTTCCCATTTAAATGCTAAGAATTTTTTTTCTTGCGATTGGAAGCTTTTCGCCTCTCATGGCATTGCATCGCTTCCGATGTGAACGGTCAGTTGGAATTGAATGCACAAATTCATTAACTATTCCCACGAAAAGTCTGATTAGTTCTGTATTACCCAAAAAAAATAGCATGTATCAATTTTCAAGTAGACCCCCTCCTCTTCCACTCTATTCAAAAAAAATCCGCCTTTTAGACGCTCCTCCAATAAACCATTATCCACATTATGTACTACACTTTTATCCATGTCTAAACACAATAATTGAACACTGTAACGCGCGCGTTTATTACTATTACTTGTTAACAGAAATATAGGCGGGTAAACGCAAGCTCTCTACTAGTATAGGAAAACACAAAAAATATAACATTTGCTTGAATAGATAGATAATTCTATCCTAATCACCAATTAAATTGACGTTCATCGCTACAACTTTACTATCAATTTTCCATTATAACATACGTACGTATGTAGACATACAAAATGTATGTACTGTGGCGGGCCAAGTAATAAGCCAACATACTCTTTGCGCTCCGCGGATTGTGCTTCGCCTGCCTGCGCCTACATTAATGCAAACGAGGCTAATAACAGTCATAGCCATTTAATTAAGCTTATAAACACGATATTTTTAGTCGCCGTGATAATTATTATTACGTATATGTGCTACATGTTGCTCGTATGTATGTAAGTACAATCGAGTACTCATATAAGCGTGCAGTGGATACTTCTTGCTTTGGTTGGCAAACTTGGAGACCGTATCATGTGGACGTAGGTACTCGTACATATTCGAATCTTTTGGGTAGCCAAACTCGTATGGAAGAGGCATGGTAGAATGAGGTAGTGGAAGGTGCTATGGTAGAGTCTCATAATGGAGGGCCCAGCCCAACCAGGCCCCCGATGTATGTAGGAGCTGTTGTTACGCTTTTTTTGTAATCCTTTTTTCCAATGAGCACATACATAAGATAGATAAGTGTTTGACTCGGAAGAGATAAGCCAGCTGGTTTCTACTATGATCGTAATGGAATTAGTTGGTTTGAAAAGCAGTCAATGCACTTTTCAAGAGGGGCCTTGTTGAAGCAATCATACCGATAAGGTTATATTGTGTGTTTGTTGTGTTGTTTTCCCTCTGGTATGCATAAAGTTCGTGCGTTAAAAGGTAAAAAAAATTGTTTAATACATATTTCATTATGATAAGAATGTGAATTATGTATGTACATGTGGCAATGATCACGAAAAGACGAATGCAAAATTCGTAAAAAAGTCCTGAGATCCCACGATACCGATCACCGAGTAACGCCGAAAAATACAAAAACCTCCGCAATCCACTTATTCTCATGTCCATGCTATTTTCAATTCCGCCAATGTTCTTTATTGTATACACAAACGAAATCATCCAGCATGTTAGAACAATGATAATAACAGCTCTAAAGGGATGAAAGTCTAGGTGTTTGATAAAGTCGGCCCATTGACAAATGGACTCTGTAACCATACTCCTTCACGAAACATCCTTTAGGCTAGCTACACTGTAGGGTAGAGCTCTACGTGCATGTCCATATGTATACTTTATAGGATGGCAGTCTAGTCCTTTTTGTCTCGTTGTCATCTCACTACATCCACAACACTATACGAAGATGAATTTTCCTTCAATTCGAAAAAGACATAATCGATATAACTGGATTGGGTGCCCGTTTATCGAAATTACATCACACATGATGGTAACGTGCATTGACTATCAATCAGTTTTTTTTGCTATATGCTGCCAGGGGTTTTCTTATTCAGTCAGTCCTCTGGTGCGTCCGAACAACACCATAAGATTATCCTTATACACAAGACCCTTTTCTACCGTTATCCGTATGCACTCTGTTTGGGTCCTCGGAAAAGATGTTCCACTGTAAACGTACAAAGTAAGAGAGAAGAAGTCAGAGATCCCGTAAGGGTGACTGACTGGCTCACTATAGGGTTTGGCTACTTCGTATACGTTGTTGTTTTAGATGGGCTGACAAAATATAATAACGACATAAGGAATCTGTCCTTTTTTCGATAATGAAATTACTTGCATGGTCGGCTTCTTTTTCTCTCACTTGATATTTGATGTTTTCGGAATGAGGATTGATAGATAGAAATAGTTTTTTTGTTGTACGTATATGTATGTGGTGATAGTAGTAATGTGGATTAGAGAAGAAGATGCTGAAATTGACTATCTGATTCGAATTTATTCCAAGGAAGTACCATGGTGTTGTTTTTACAGATTCTGATTTCAGTGCCATATGGAAGTTGTCATGACCACACCTATGATGGTTATGTTTCTCTAGACTAAAACTAATTTTTTCTTGTAATGCATAGGTTGATACAATTCACTATGATGCAGATGACTTCGTCGAGAAGCGGACTCCGCCTTTTCAAATAGGTACGGCAACGATACTAACTACATTATGCCGAATTGCGTTCAAGAAAAAATTATACATACGAATGAAACAGGATTTCGTGAAACATAATTTTTATACTATGACTGCTTGTTAATACAACCTTACCTTGAATAATCTTTTTTGCATAAAATTAGTCCACGTCTTGTGTAACAGCTGGTTCCCATATCGCCAAGCATAGCTCCACAACAATGGCACTTAAGACACGAATTATGCCAATATCTATCTAAAGCGTGTAATAAATAACGGTCGGCTATTTTTTCTGAAAATAAAAAAAATCAAATTAAAATTTAATTAACAAAAAAATTACAATTAAATTGATTAAATAATTGAATCAGGGGCAAAAAACATATTTTTTTATGCAATCGAGTGAAGCAGAGCCAACAAGTGGTGTTTTGGTCATAGACGAGAGACAAAGGGTTTCTGAAGAGAAACTCTCTAACGTATTTCTGTAGAGTAGACCAGTGGTTTTCAAGTGCTCTTACAAATCTGTGGTCAAAAGGTAAAACAGCATAAGTCCGATTTGTTGATTTTTCAGGAGAGCATTTTAAAGTTTTGAAAAATTCTGTGATAAAAGTTTATAAATATTTTAATGTGGGTTTTTCCAATATATAGAGTGAAAAAAATATAAACTTTTATAGGATAATAATTTTGTTGATAACTATAACAGTTTTGTAGTTATAGCGAAAAAATCGACTTATGCTGTTATTCTTTGTTGAGGGAAAATATAGAGGCACTTATTTCCAAAACTCGCTTCTTGCAATTTGGAAAATTTCAAAGTAGGTTTGGTTTTTTGCAAATAATTAAAGTCTGACTTTGCTTTTTCCCTAAAAATTTTACATAATAAACTTCTTACTGTTTGGAGAATATATTGAAAGACAAAACGATTTCAAGCATTTTTTCTTGACTTTACAATCAAACTTGAAACTTGGACATTGATATTTTTTTCGAAATGCAAGAAGCGAGTTTTGGAACTCAGTGCCAGTATTATAAAGCGTAATTCGATATATGTCATTATTCCATTTTGTAATCTCAGGCCACGACTATGATATTTACACATAAGTTGTTCTTCCGAATCATACAACTGAACTGCATACAGTTTATGTACAGATATGCTTTTTTGCTATTTCTTAAGTGTGTCTTATAATTGAGTTATGAGGTGTCGCGATTTAAAGTTTTTGCTACTATTTGCACGATTTCATGAATAAGGTTGTTTTTTAAATTATGAAAAATAAAATAAAACACTAGGGGCGGAGTTCATAGTCCCCTCTTATAATTAAGGGAACCCTTAAAGGACTGACGCTATTCATAGTCACTCAATAAGGAAACGCTTAAGGGTTTCCTTATTCGTTAAGGTACATATCTAGTAACCTTATTAATTCATATAATTGTTGACATATCCTTATTCAAACCCTTTGAAATTTTTGAAAAATTTTGAATTTTCAACTACTTGATTTTTTTTTATATTTTAATTGTCACTTTCAACAGATATACCCAATAAGTAAATCGTTTTTTAAATGAGGCAATGCCCTAATAAGTGATGTCTATGAATACGAAACTTCCTTAAGGGCCACTTAGAGAAACCCCTTACTCCTCAAGGAATTTCTTATTACTTAAGTGGGGACTATGCATTCCGCCCTAGATTTTGATAGCACAAAACTTTATTTTTTACTAATTTCAATGAATTGATCAGTAGGGGACAAAGGCCTTCTCTTATGGTCTTCCTCGATGTAACTGTAGAGGGCTATGTCATATCATTTTCGGTACGACAATTAGTATTAGCAACTTCAGCGTCTCAGCTTACTTCACGTAATATGGCGACGGAAAACCTATAGAATCAAAAACTGAAGCTGCTTTTCGACGCATCCCCATGATAGCCTTCCTCCGCGGTTAATCTTATCAAACTCATTCTTATAAAATATCAAGTCAAGAAACCTGAAACAAAGCCTCGGATTGGACGGACGAAAACGATCCCGCAAACGAACAACCAACTACTCTTTTGGATCCTGGAATGTACGCTGCCTGATTAAGCCAGGTGTCCTTAGGACTTTCCTGGATCAACCAAAAAAATACAAACTGAGCATGTTGCAATCCAAGAAACGAAAAGGCTCAATAGCGAGATTACCGACAGTAATTGCGAGTTGGAGTGGTGAAGAATAGGGTATAACAGAGAGTTTGGAGTAGCCTTTATAGTAATAATCAGCTCAAGGGGCACGTCATCGGATTCGCATATGTGCGCGATCCGCGTTTAGTCCCGTTTCGGTAATCTCCGGCTTATTCATGTGCATTCCCCTACCGATGCGAAAGAATAATCAGTTAAGGATGAGTTCTACAAAACACTTTAATTGCATCTCTACATGTATAGTAAAAAGACTAATCAAAGACCAGGAACAGCTTAAGGCATCTAGGCACTGGGGCAATCTACCCGGGCTCAGGTAATCCAAACTGTTCTTAGCAGGATACTCCCATAAAAGAGCAGCTGAGCTACTTCAGCTAACCAGAAATAAGGTAAGTACCATAAGTGGGATTCTTACATGCCACTCCTGCCTGAGATCACATCTGCGCACAATGAGGCTCGTACATGACGTGAGCTGTCGATTCTGTGAAGAAGATGCCGAGACCTCAACCCACATCCTGTGCGAGTGTGGTGCTCTGGCCCAACGCCGCTGGATACAATTTGGAGTGACCTATCCAGACACGGACGACATAGCTTCGACGTCAATTAGCAAACTCAGCTCATTTCTTAGCACGATCAACCTCGATCGTCAGGCATAGTCCTGCCCACATATGACCAGGGCGATAGTACAATAGGCCCACCTGCTTTAGTGCTACGAAACCCCTTCGGGTTCGCCCCCCACAATGTAATCTAATCTAACCAAAAATTAGGTAATAAGAACATTAGACATGCATACAAGCTAAAAAATGCTATTAAGAGTGAATATCAAGCCAATACGAGTCTCTGTAAGTACAAGGATGGTAACATTACCAGCGGCATTGACATTATTAATAAGCGATGGAAATTGCATTTTGAGTGGCTTCTTAAACTCCCCCACACAAGAGCTGAGTAGTTGACTTAGCCAGACCCTACCGTTTGACCCCCAACATAAGAGGACATCTTGCCATTCAATAACTTCCACCTACTAAACACCCAGGCGCTGACGAAATCCCAGGAACTACTGTAGCACGGTGGAACGAGCACAATCACAAGATTACTACTTAAAATATGGAGCGACGAAGTAATGCCGAAAGATTGGCGCAGAAGCGTCATCGTCCAGTCCAAAAAGATAATAAGCTGAAGTGTGTATCACAGGGGCATCTAATTAGTTTGAAGAAGTGTATCGATAGCACTGTAGGACATAATGCAGGATTTTGGTGTACCAGCGAGGCTAGTGAGGCTGGAGCATATGAAGATGACTTTTGCCGTCTGACCTGCGTTAGAGGACAGAATAGACTCACTGGCCTATTTGAAAGTCGCACTGGGCTGAAGCAGAGCGATGCACTGGCATATCGACGCTCTTCAACCTTGCTCTGAAGTACGTAATTCGAGCCTGGAAAATGGACAGAAGTGGAACGCTACTTTGTCGATATCATGAAAATCATGTGTCGAAAAATAACTATGCAGCAAACCTTCTGCATAATCTTATAATATAAAGTTACTTCTATGATATAGAATATCACACTAGTAGCGTAGCATAATAGCCTAATTCCAGTACTATTTATTTTTTTGGAACAGATTTGTCCACGGAATAAAAACATAACTCTAGTTACATATTGGAATTCGCAGAAAGTGAATTTTGACTAATAACATATCTCCACATATGTGTACTCAGTTTGAGAATTTATAATCTGAATAACAGCACAAGTTTAGTTATGTATGCACGAGGTACGTAGATCAAAATGGAAAAAGGACACTATTCAAATTGTACCAAGTGATAAACTATTATACATTTTGGAAAAATAGCATAAGTCAATTGTGAAGTTGGTATACCTTTTTTTTATTTGGGAATAAAAGCATACCTCAATTATGTTGTTAATCCTCTACTTGTAAAACAGTGTTCATTCGTCGAAATACGAAAAGGAATAACGACATAATGGGTACCGACTCCCTACCAGAAAGTATTTTTCCAATGTCGATCCTCCTGAAGCAAACACTATTGAATTACATGTCTGGGATACCTGTAGTATTCATTTTAGGTTTCGGGGTTAAATGTGCTATAGATCAACAAAATACCCGTGGATGTGTCAAATGAAAAAGCAACAACAACGCATCGGTCTCGGCGATGACACGATCCAAGATAGAGCTGCCTGCAGAAATATCCTGAGATATTACCGCCAAAACGGGTGATGTGCCTACACTGCAGTTCGAGCAACGCGAAAGCATGGAGCGGTATAAAGAACGAGGCAAGGAAGAAGAAGAAGAACAAAACACTCGTGCCTAAAGGGTAGGGTGGTAGGATATCCTACCATTTTTTTTGTAACGGTAATATTAATCACCTAGCAACTTTTTCACTCGAAATAAATGCAAAGATCGATCAAACTGCTTGGCGGAAAGTCACAAATTTACTTTTTGTAAATTAGCGATTGTTGCAGTAGCCACAACCAACGAATCATATGGTTTTTTTTTCGTAAATCAAGGACTCCTCTGAATTGAGGTCCTAAGAAACAATAAAATTCAACTTCTTCTCTGTAGTCAACAAGTTATGCTATAGAATTAATCTATTAAAAAAGTTTATTGTTGATTGTAGTCACCACAATAAAATGATATCCTACCGCCGCCGCCCCTCAGAGATTACAACATTTGGCTAGACACTTTAGCTAGTCTAATAATTTCTGTAATGCCAATTTAGAAATTTGTTCGTGTATCGAAAGGATAAAGCAGATTATCTTCGCTAGATCTCGTAAGATTTCCCTTTCGTAACCGTCACCTATCTCTAGGGAGCGCGCCCAACAGTTTCGGCATCACTGGAGTAGACTGTAAAGGTGGTTCTCTAACTTACAGTGTCCGACACCATCATACCTCCCAAGCCTGGTTACGGCTTCCCAACAAAATTTCATCTTCACGATTCCGCAGCAAGGAGTATGTTTTGGTAGGAAAAAAATGGGGAAATATTTGAATCGCTCTCGCAGAAACCACCTGAAAATTTCAGAGGAGGATAGGAACTGTTGCATTAGAGAAGCATTAATTCGTATATTCATAATGAACGCTTTGACATCCTTTTGGTTGATTGGCTGGAAACCAATAGCTCAGCTTTTAACTATAGGTCAAACATTTTACAAGATAAGCCGCCGTATGAGCACGAAACGTTTATGCGTAGCTTCACCATAATTAGCGATACCCAGCTTCAAGTCAACGATAGGTATGGTTCCGAAACGAACCGGTCGCATATGTTCCGACAACATGTTGTCCATTCTGACCCTCCAACTGCGATTTTACGAATAAGAAATGATCTCCGGAACGTTTATACATATTCCACATAGGCAGACATACGGAAAGCACCGAAAGTTATTGCTGATTCGCAAAACCGCAGTTATAGGATCAGAATGGACAACATGTTGTGGGAACACATGCGACCGGAGCGTTTCAGAACCGCACACAATTTTAATTTGGTCAATGAGTGTAGATTTTCAAGCCTAGTATTTTCATGGTAATAACTCAAATTTGAAAGATTTGGGCTAACGTGGTTTTGGTACAAGCGGCACTAGTTGACTTAAATTTTAGATTCAAAAAAAATATGTAGTATGATCGCGACATCGCGACTAAATTCGGATCGAATAGTTAGCCTTTTGCCTTTGGGATTTTCGTTCCTTCCTAGTTAATTAAAACTGGGACACAACTCCATCGCCAATACAGCTTAACCAATAATAAAATAAAAATGTGGTAACTCAGATTCCAGAGGATTTGGACAAAATTAGACTTGGCTAAAATTCATATAGCAAATATGTGTGACGAAATATTTTCATTTAAGCGGAAATTAAACAATGCCCATAGTGCCAATTTGTAGATTCCTGGAACAATCAACTCATATTCCCATTTCCGTTTAATAGGTTCCACCTATGTTTAAAGTGAAAGTGTAAGTAACAAGCCGAATAATCGCCAAACCACGCACAATGTTGTTTTTGTACAGTAATCAATGCAAACTTGCATTCAAATCTGGCACATAAAAATCGTTGAAAGATGCGGACAACTTGATGGCTGGGTTTTCTGAAATCACCCTTAACTTTTTCTGCATTGCCCCGAAAAATCCTGATGATTCTCAGTGGCCGCAGGGGTGAGAAACCTGGCTCGGATCCATGCGGTATCGGGAAAAATATTATTATAAAAAAAAAACACCGACAGATTTAAGAGAGTAACCTTATTGTGGACTTCAGACTTAAGGATGACATATAAGTTATTCAGGAAGTAAAATTGATTATTCGCAGTTGTCAGTCGGATAAGGGTTACTTTATTGTCAAATTATAGGAAAGCTTGAAATTTCTACTTTCCAAATAACCCGTATGCGCAAGCAAATTCAAATTTGCTATAACGATTGCCCTAATCGCCTCATCTATCGTCACATTTTCAAATATAGAACGCGCAGATGAAAATATTCAACGAATCAAACGAATGAATGCAAATTGGATCCTCTTCGTTTCATACAAATAATAGCCAATCTAACTAACTTTCAATAACGAGCTTTCTATCTATCTATAGTAAGATCATAAATAATAAATTCGATGAAAAATATTTCATTTTATTTTGCTTATTGTGTGGGATATAGTTAAACACATACAGATATACACCATAGCGACTTACCTCCACATCCAGCACAATGCTTAATTGGACTATTGTTATTATTGTTGAGCTGTTGATGATGATGATGATGGTGGTGATGATGGTATTCAGCAGGTGACATGTCATCCATTGACCCCAATTGGGGTGTATGTACGCCCGTGTGACCATTATGATATCCGGCCGATAGTGGCGGATAATTGTTATTATCCGGACTGGGCGGTGGATGTGATGGCGATATATCCGCATACGGATGGTATGGGGTATTCATTGCTACGGTAGCCGCCAGCTTGACGTTTTTATAGGGTAAATAGTCCGATTCCAAATCTGACGACGAACAGTCTGTCATATACACGTAATCGTTTTGTTTTTGCTTGTTTTGTATTTTGAAACGCGCGAAAGACGCGACTATAGAAAATCCTATTTCTTTCCTCGCCCGGCTTCTATACAGTACGCTGCGTCGCTGCTAGCAATGTATTGGTCGAGGTGATTTGATATCGACACAATTAGCTGCTCTGATTGCTGCCTGCAGCTAGTCTGAACATTTTATTAAGTTCGTTTGAATTTATTGAGAAATGGACGTTGAGAGTTGGCCGTATCTACTAACAAGGCAGCAGTTGCATATTTTATATGCGGGCAAAAATGCAAAGTGCAATTAACACCTGTGCGACTATATGCAGTACGTCACTTTGTGGTTGTTAGCAATTTTATCGTCGCGATGTTTTGCGGTTTCTCTACGGTGGTAAGTTAAGAAGTTTGCATATTTATAGCCGATGGATAGCTTGAGTCTATCGTCTGATGCATGGGATGGATGACAGATACATTCGACCTCTCAGATTTGACGAGCGATGACCTCTTTTACACGAATTTAATATGCGCAATGTTAACGGGTGAAATGCACTTCACTAAAGATTACTTTATGGTGGTGGAAAAGTTGTTTCTGCAAAGAAAGGAAAATAGAAATCAAATTAATTGTCAGATATTTTTTTAGTTTAGATCAATTTTGTTTACAATTTAGCAACTTTAATTTTTAACAAACAAAAGCAAATTAATTTTTTGAAACAGCAAGGACTTCCATTCAAGTTTCACAGTTGCTGATCTGTTTTTATGGATTTGTATTGTCTTGTACTGAACCCAATAGAAAGAAATGCAACTATGTTTCAATATGTTTAAAATACACATAGTGTTAAAAAGGTATTAATTTTCCATCACTACACCTCTAATAATAATGTGCACGGCTTAGGACAGCCAAATGAGCAAACGAGTGTTATCGAATCTTCTTGCGGTCATTTTGGTATACCTACGTACATATATCGAATGCAGCGAGTTCAGATTGGCCTGAAGCATTGGCAAGTCATTCGCAAGGCTGTGTTCATACTTCACCGCGACACGTGGAGCACTGCGATCAGTAGATATTCTGGATTGATTGGGACGAAACCCTCTCCGGATTATCGAATTGACTGATTTTTTTTTAATGTACCAACTTGCAAATTTTTGGGAACAGTGTATTAATAGATACAAAAATAATTCTACAATTAACTATTTAAACGTTAATTAATAATTTTGGATTTTAAATATGTCTGGAACAATCTTTAGAAAATTTCCAAATTTTATGAAAATTAAAACATAGAATTTTCCATAAATTTGAATTCGATTATCAAAATAAATAATAAAATATTTTTTTTATACAGGGAAAAAAACAAGTTGAGTTAAAAAAAAACGATCCTTTGCCTATGGTTCACATACCCCGCAAGGAGTTACTACGACAACTAGAATGCAAGAGAAAGCAAGACGTAAGTTGATCGATCGTCTTAGTTTAAACATGACTTTAACCACAAAAAATCGCATTGCCCTGCTGTTGAGGATGAAGACAACGATAATGACGTTTGTAAGATACGTGCGGACTTTGAAATGAAGGCGCTTCAAAAACCAAAAACGTGTTGCGCACGATCGTCAGAAGGCGGGACAAGATCAACCTGTTTGCAATTAAAGCAATACACCATACCGGTTGAATAGCCACGACAGTGTTGTCTGGTGGTGATTCAATTAAAATTAGTCAATTGCAATTGGAACTTTTATTGGTTTTCATTTTAGTTTTATTTATGTACATAATGTCCCAGTATGCAGGCAGTATTGTGGAGGAAGAAACATGTTTCAGAGTGTAGCTGTATAAGGCGATAGTGAGAATGTTCAATTTTAAAATTTTATCGGATTCAGATAATGGCAAATTGATAAATTATTGTCAAAAGGCACGCGTGGAAATTTTAAAAATTAATATGTATGCTTCATTACATTATCGAGCTCAGATATACTTTATTTTTATACATAATAGGATTTAAATTTAACGGGAGGTATGTAGTGAGTGGTGTAACGTACGAAACACGGGCCCCAAGCCAAACAAAAATATTTATTTCAAATATAAGTTCTCATTAGTCAAGACAAGAGCACAAAAACGTGGTCGATTTGATGCCTTAATTGATGAATTCTCAGATCGAATTTTGGAAATTCCATTACAAATTGACAAATTTACAAATCACAATGGCGAAATTACATATCAAATTGACGAAATTGCATGTCAAATTCACGAATTTCCATGCCTAATTGACGAATTTCAAAATTATTTTGGCGAATTTATTCATTCATTTCCAATTGATCCAAAACGAAATTATGTTGACGAATTTCCATTACAAATTGACGAATGGTCATGTCAAAATTGCGAATTTCCAAATAATATTGACAAATTTCCATTACAAATTTGTGAATTCCTAAAGCAAAAAGTACAAGTATCGAAAATAATTTTCATTTCAAATTGATCAAATTACAGTATGACCTCGGTAATCGCAACACTCGATACTTGATTAACGCAACACCCAATTTCTAAAACTGTTGACTCTATAAGTGAAAATTTACCGCGATAAGTGCAACTTTTGTATACAAATGTATCTCATTTTCTGAAATTCTACGGAAATAAGGAAATTATTCCCGTTATTTCACATGAATTTACTATTTACTTTATGTATGGAGCTCTTGTGAAGTTTGCATGGCTTAGTTTTTTGTGAAGTAAGGCTAAATACGTACGTTAGAGCACCATCTTAATTATAGTACTACACACAAAAAATTATCAGTAGTATTTCGCGAGTGGAAAATGGGTGTTGTAAAGAAAATTGTTAAATTATCTCTCAATCAAAAAGTGAAATCCTTTCTAAGCTTAAAAAAGGTGTTGCAGTAAAATCGTTATGCGAGCAATACAATGTGAACAAGTTAACCATTAGCAGAATAAAAAAAGATGAACCAAATGTAAAGCGTTTCGTTTGCAACTCGAAAAGTGGGCCCGGAAAATGAAAAAACTTTGAAGTAATGCGAATATCCTAAAATGGAAGCCGCGCTTTACAAATGGTTTACCAAGCAAAGGATAAATCATTTAACAATATCCACATAACTATTGAAAATAAATGCGTGCCAGTTGCATGAAAAAATCAAAGAAAAACCAGGAGGTTTTAACGCCAGTAACGGCTGATATTTGAATTTTAAAAACCGTCACGGCATACGCAATTTTTAAGCATGCTTCACAATAAAGTAAAAGGAACTCGGTTGAAAACTTCAAACTTTGAAGCTTTATCATAAATTTTGTTTTTCTTCTCTGCTTCGGTTATTGCAACAACTCAGTTATTATGCAACTGCCCCAGTTTTTATTAGTTGCAATAATCAAGGTCGTACTGTATGTCGACGAATTGGCTAATGGTCGTGTCAAAACTGTGCGAATTCCCAAATAATATTGACTTATTTCCATTTCAAATTGGTGAATTCCTAAGAAGTAGAAGTATAGAAATAATACTGCCAATTTTATGACTTGAATTAAAGTTTAAAGATATGCTTTAAGTTCCCAGATGCACGTTTCTAATTGTTGAATTTCCAAAATATATTAACAAATTGACGATTTTTTATATCAAATTGACGATTTTCAAAATTATGTTAACGAATTTCGATTTCAAATTGACAAACTTTAATGTCAAATTTACGAATTGGTAATAATTGTTGTTGTCGAATTCATTCATAACAAATTGACGAATTTCCAGATCAAGTGTTTCAATTTCCATATCTTGTTGACGAAACTACATTAAAATTGATGAATTCCCAAACCACGTTGGTGAATTGTCTTTCCAAATTGATGAAATTCCATTTCAAATTCACGAATTACCATGCCTAATTGCCACAAAAAGAAAAGAAGAACGTTAACAGTTAACATTCTTCATATGTCTATTGCTTTGTATAGCGATTTAGCAAATTTATTTTTAAATATAGAAGAAAAGGGTTTTTTTTTGTGGTGAATGTTGATGTCTGATATCTGAATCCTGACATCCCTACAACCTACCGTTTTTCGCTACGTGATCATTGTTTCCCAGATTCCCAGGCCAAAAATCCCTGATAACAAATTTATTAGATATTAACCACAAAATCCCAAAAATAAAAATCAATCAATCAAAGATTCCTGCTCTGAGAAATTGAGCTTGGTGATTAACGTTTTTAGATGTTGCATTCGGAAATTGTGTATTCAAGGATTTTGCGTTTGGAGAATTCCTTTTTAATTTTTATAATTAATTATCATGTACATATAACTAGGCCTGTTCGGTACCGAGATTTCAGTACCGGGTTTCGGTTTTTTTCAATACCCGGTACCACAAGCGGTTTCCCTGACTCAGGTTTTTTTTCAGTACCGACGGTTTTTTTAACCATAAGCCGGTTTTTTTGAGTACCGGGTTAAAAACCGACTCAGGTTTTTTTCAGTACCGACGGTTTTTTCAACCATAAGCCGTTTTTTTTAATACCGGGTAAAAAACCGGTTCCAAAAAACCTGAAAAAAACCGGCTCATGGTTGAAGTGAATCGTTCTTTTTAACTCGGTACCAAAAAACCGACTCGTCGGTCGGTTTTTTAACTCGGTACCAAAAAAACCGGGATATCGGTACTTTAGAATATCGGGTGCGGTACCAAGTGAACACCGGTTTTGTACCGGGATCCCGGTTTTTGGAACAGGCCTACATATAACAATTTATCTCGGAAACTCAAATTTTTGGACGTCTGCGTAAGAATCAAATCCTAAAAGCAGCTGTGGGTACAAAAACTATTCAAAAATCACAAA
Organism: Microchrysa polita; assembly: GCA_949715475.1. Lineage (NCBI taxonomy): Eukaryota > Metazoa > Arthropoda > Insecta > Diptera > Stratiomyidae > Microchrysa > Microchrysa polita. The sequence continues at coordinate 1,323,912 of OX454415.1, forward strand.
TACATTAGAAACGAATGAATATAATTCACAGGAATATGAACGACAGATTTTATTTATTATCTGAATAGTTCTTTTTTTTATTTCCGTGGTTAAAACTCTCGTTTGCATGCGTACATATACAGATACACCTCGAGATTCATTCAACCAATTCATACACATACAACTCTACACAATAGTAATAAAATTACCCGCACCAGACAAGAGAGAACCTCTCTAAATACTGTGGGAAGTATGCCACCTGTTGTCTTTGTTGCTTCTTAATGTAATGCTGCATTTAAAAAGAGATTAACTATTGAAAATGTATTTTGTACAAAAACATCGTTTATACACCGTACCATATTATACACCATTTGTATATCAACGTACACACTATGAAATATACGTACGTACGCCAGCGAGCCAACATCCGCAGCCTTTGCAAAGCGCCTTTTTTTCCTTCTATCCTTTCAACTCGATTCAGACAGAGGCCAAAGAAGCTACAAGAACTCGCGCAATCGACCAACACACAAACCAATGCCAACCATCCGAACGAGGTGTAAAACCCGCAAAAGGTAAAAAAAAAAGAAGGAATGTTGGAAGACTTAAATCATCCACCCGCAAATCATACCTACTCTCCTGCATAAAGACTGGCATACACTCTGATGGTGGTGTCTATCCTTTTCAAGTGAACTCGCAGGTATAGTACGAGTGTTTATATGGTTTATACGCGTAATGCAGCAAAACGTGGACAACCAGGTGAATGCTGCTTCTTTCGAAACATCCGTTCGTATGGAGTAGAGTTGAAACCTAATTGTGCAGGAGAGGGTCAAAAAGGGAAAAGGTACAATCACATATGATGTGATTTAAGGATATAAATGAAGACGACTGAATTGAAAGGAGACTATATGGAACGTATTGCAACTATCAGCTGGGGTTTGGGAGACAAGATAATCATTGCAATTTTGAAAATTAAGGATGTGATTGTATTGACTATTATAAGAACGTTTAGTTGAATTATTTAATTGAAAGTTTATAATTTATTGGACATTGAGGATTGTTTTGCAATTGTTCCTTTTGTATCACGGATTCATTCGCCCTGTGCTTTTTATGAAAGGGACACGCTTCTATGCACATGTAGTTTCATTCATAACATAGTCAACCAATTCTCCTGCTTATGTCCTTCCATAATAACCCGGACATACGCATACGACAATATTAACACACAAAACTTTCCACCAAACTATTGCATATTTTATTATCAAACAACCTCTGTGCCATCAGACCGCACATTTTCCAACATGCAATCTATCAGCTGTAAGAATTTTTAATAAGACACCTAATTGCCTTTTATTCGATGAAAACAATTATAATTGAAGTAATTCAACTTCCAATTAGATACATATAATTAATAGTCGATTAAATCATATATGTAATGGTAGTTACTCTATGGTATACGTATAGATGTAATTATACTTGACTATATGGGTCTATTTCGTGTAGTGTCCGTAGGTTTGTAGGTACATGTATACAAGTATCTTACCTGTATATGGATACTTTCTCCAATAATTAACTTAATTGACGTTTCACGGCGCCGTGTATAGTTTTACATGGCGAGAATATAATTTTTATATCCAGTTTATCATAATTACAGTTGGCTAATATCTAGTAATTTCATAAAGAAGTCGATATAACAAGCTAACGGTATAGAAATGCTGCTGCGAAGAGTTAGATCTAATTAACTGCACTTAATTTAATATGTATTACGAAGAATATTGAATGTAAAAAGTCAGCGTTTTTTGTACATCGTGGGAAAGAAAAAAATGGGAAAATAAATTTTATTTAATAAAATTTTGTCCGAAAGGGATCATCCTCTAGCTTTCGCTATGTAACTAGAGCTGTATATGTATTTTAGGACTGAATCCATAGTTCACGTATTTGGTGACCGTTACGAATAAATAGTAAAAAAATATTCAGCCGTAGTTTTTTTTTACATATTTTTACAGTTATGTATACACAATCAAAAGAAAGACGTAAAAATTCACACCTTATGATTTTTGTATAAACTGTAAATTATAATCTTGATTTTTTCACTGTAACGGTAAAATAAACTATGAATTTCAATCTAACCTATAAAATATTAGCTTTAGTTTTTACCGTTACAGTGAAGGAAGAAAATTAGAAAAATTAAAAGATCTACAATTAGACTCAATAATCATGTGCTGGCATATAACTGTGAAAAGCTGATCCTCTTTTTTTTAAATATTTTCTATACATTTCCTGTTCATCATTTCATACAAATGAGCCCCAATCATATTTTTACCCTACGCCCTTGTGCGAGACTAAAATGCAATACAACCAATGTACTGGAATGGCAACCATACTAGGAAAACATAATATGTTCGGATAGAAAGAGATGAAGAACCGAGTGCGCTGCACTTTTCGGAATTCCATTTGTACAATAGTATCACCACTTGTACCAACGCCGTCTAGAATTAGAATCTTAAACGTCCAATCGCCTACTAAATTTGCACTGTTTTGTTCTTACTTTTAATTACGTCATATGCTTGTTGTTGTTGTTTGTTCGTATCTGTCCACAATTTAGTAGGCAAACGGTACAGCTGAGTTGCGGCCTTGATGTATCTAGATGGCGTTGCTTGTACCCAACATGTCATGTTAGTTCTGTTCGACGAATTTTCATTGCTTGACTTTTAGAATTGTCAAATTTGAAAGATGGACGTTTCGATTTGTCAAATCTCACACTTAAAGTTTTCAAATCTGACAGTATTTGTCAAAATTTGTATTATTGATGTGAGAAATGTTAAGAAATGTAAAAAAAATTAGTCTGCATCGATTTTCTTTTTTTTTTTTTTGGTTTAACATATTTTGAAAATATACACGAATATCGGAGCCAAATTTTGAATTCAAATTTTTAGTGTATGCTCATACTCTAGAAGTTCGATCACTGTATACTGATAAAAAGCACTCCTGATCAACTTTTCGAGAATGGACCTAAGACATTATATTTACATCCACATACAACATCTTTTTTTTTCATTTCTATCTGTTTACTCTATATAATTTTCAACACACTTCTTCGTGCAAATGTTCTTCGTAAGAAGCGTATTACGAACAAAAAATGAAAATTGATTCGAATTATCGTCACAATTTCGTCCTATTGTCATCTCTTATAATTGAATTGAAAATTATCCATTCGCCCACCATTCCCATCCACTCGAAGAACTACGTGCCTCTCGATAAACACATGACTTGCTTATAGAGGGTGGGTATGAAAAATCCGAATTTCTGTGTGCTGCTCTCCCAACATCCGCAATAGTCGAAGCAGCCAGACATAGCAGAGAAACACCAGCCGGTTCAAATGATTGTCGAAATTTCGTTTGTATCGTCCTCGCTACTAGTCCTTTCAGCCTCAAGGCGAAATTCCTATGGCTGTACTGCCGAAAAACTAAGACATTTCAGGCACAAGCATTTGTATATATGATAAAGGAAGAATATTATGCCAATGATTGGGGGAAGGAGGGCAAGAAAGTTATGCCGTTCAAGCAATTAATTTTCTTAATGGCCCCTAATGATAATTGTGGACTAATTTTAATTTAACTTGGTCTTTTGCCATACGCGCGCGTTCTATCTATGCATGCGGCGAATTATGAAAATTGTCTCGTCGTTGGCGGCAGGCAGGCATTGTGTCTTACTTCATTCGCGCCCACCCCCTTTTGTGAATTTTCACGATATGTGTATATCCATTGTATTTTGAATTGGTTCGCATCGGTAAGGACGAAAGAGGAGTCCTTATGCCACTTTCACTCGTATCTATGCGATGATGATAATCGTATGATGACGACAACGAAAAATAAGAAATCCAAAGCGTGTACCGCTTCTCCCAAAGGGGTTGAAAACTCATTCCTATTCGAATACGTATCCGGACGCCGTCCGCCACCATAATGTGCGACAATATTGCTACTATACACTGGCAAAAGGATATATGGCGTGGAAGGGAAACGTATATTATCCAGCCAAAAAGCGCGCGACGTCAGGCGACAAACACACGGCTATCATCAAGCCAACGCCGAACAGACAAAATAAATACATTTGTAAGCAAAAGAATTAATTAAAAACGACGAAAAAAAGTTTTAATTAAACTTCTAACTTGTCACACTCGAAATGTCGGGGCAGGGCGGCCCCTGTTCGCCGGCCGACTAGAGCGCAATGAAAGCAATTATTGGATAGACGGCAGACACTTTTGCGGGGGAAATTGACAACAGAAAAAAAATTGTGTGGTAGATGAATTGTACAAGGTATTTGTGCTGATATTTGCAATTTTCCCTGAATGTCAAGTTTGAGTGAGCCGGCGAGTTTGTGGTAGGGAGGGGTTATTCAATTATGTTGGACGAAAGTTAACTCTGGTGCATAATGGAAAATTGTTTCTTTACCTCAAATGACTCCCTGTAAATTTATTGACCGGGCCGTCAACTTGAGACTTAGCGCACTTAGACTTAAAGGGGTGGTGCTTATGATGAACCGACTACGATCTCACTCAAATTCAAACGACTAAATACTCATTTATAATAATAAATGACTCGGCAGAGCGCGCTGTTGAACTCAACACCTTTACCGACGTGTATGTGATGTCGCTGACACATCTAGCGGGGCAGATTCAAGTTTGAACTGTTGCGTCAGATATTTGTTTTTATTTAAATACACCCAAAGTTTCATTGAGAAAATCGTTAGTTTTTAGGGTTTTTTAGATTTTTCAAAAAACCCTTATGAAATCGATTTTGTCCGTCCGTCTGTCCGTCCGTCTGTTCACTAAATAACTCGCGAACGGCTTAACCGATCGTCATGAAATTTGGTAGGAATGTGTAGAATGGTAACAGTCTTTGGCACGAAATACTTAAAAGTTGGTAGGACAAAAATAACAGGGTGTCCCGGACATTTGAAAATTTGTTCACTAAATAACTCGCGAACGGCTTAACAGATCGTCATGAAGTTTGGTAGGAATGTGTAGAATGGTAAAAGTCTTTGGCAGGAAATACTTCAAAATTGGTATGGCAAATATAACAGGGTGTCCCGGACATTTACAAATTTGTTCACTAAATACCTCGCGAACGGCTTAACCAATCGTCATGTATTTTAGTAGGAATGTGTAGAATAGTAACAGTCTTTGGCACGAAATACTTAGAAGTTAGTAGGGCAAAGATAACAGGGTGTCAAGGAGATTTAAAAATTTGTTCACTAACTGATCGTTATGAAATTTGGTAGGAATGTGTAGAATCGTAAGGGTCTTTAGCACGAAATACTTAGACGTTGGTAGGACAAAGCTAACAGGGTGTCCCGGAGATTTTAAAAAGTCGACTTTTTTTAGTTTTTATCGGACATGGACGTATGGGTACTCAAATCAAAGAACTCGATGGGTTCATTTCATATCAGTCGCTTTTTTCCAGTTTGGAGTAATGGTAACGGAGTTACAGCTAATAAATGCAGTTAATATATGTAACCATGATACATAGTAAATAGTAGTAAATAAACGCACTTTTTATTTAGACCAATCCAAAAATAGATTTACGAGAAGCATTTCATTAATATTGTGCATAATTCTTATTTATTACCTATAAAATATATGTGCAAAATTATTCACTATGTGTGTATCCAAAATCTAAAAAACCCTCGTATTGCGGGCGCAGCCCTCTGTACGCCGGTATTTTTTCATGTGGAGCTGGCATTCTGTAAGGGGATAGGCGACATTCACTTTCAATTTTTTTTGTACCTTCAGTCAAACTCAATATAATGAACGAAAAATCACTGCATATCGCCGGTGATCAACGACACCATTGACGATCCACAACCATTCCATGCCCGTTATCTTGTCAGACTCAGCGTTAGAGGACACCCAAAAAATTAAAGTGACTGTCTCCTATCGCCTTACAGAATTGATATGATTTTGATTTCAATATAAAATTAAAAATCGATTGAATCGAATGCATATCATCATGCTCTAGTTTCTCCCAATGTATCATTTGAAATGGCAACTTGTTACGGTAATAATAAAAAATCAATTCATTTATCCGTATCACATTCAGCGTATAACAAATTTAATTATGTACTTCATAACCCTTGTTCAAACCGACCAGCCACAGCCAGAGCCAATCCATTCTTCAATCCATCTTTTATGTATCAGCTCCACACATACACATACCAACACCATACTCTCTTCTTATTAAAAGGCATTTTAAGATGATTTCATCTACAAGACAAGTTGTTGGTGCTTGGTTTGGCCTGGCTTGATGCAGATGGGTCTCCCAATAGGACCATTTTGCAATCAAGACATCCGACAAGTTTATAATGAATTGTACCCTCTACGACGAAGTACACAGTGTACATCCAGCGCGAAACATATACACACACATAGTACTGGTATAATGAGAAAACGCATGACCTCTATTTTCGAAGATTGATTGCGTTCATTTCGTGAATTAGATTCGGATGAATGGGTCGCGCTTACAATCAAATTAACACACAAAAGCCTTTTGCCATACCATGTCAGTTATAGAGAGCACTCAGAGATGCCTTTAGCTCGCCACAAAACACATTCCAAAAGTACTTAGCGACAGATGAGACATTTTCATATACATAATGTCATGATCATGAATGAGACGCGGGTGATGTGATTGCCCCCCTGCGAAGAGGATTAGTACGCTGTCTAGTGCGGTGATTATTACCAAAGCATTTATTTTTTTGATTTCTCTCCAGCGATGTCGTCTAAAGAATTTAGGGATCAGAAGTGCATCACACAGCCGCGCACAAATGATTTCGCGGGCCCGGGGTAAAAAAAAAATGGAAATCAGCCGTGAGAATTTAAAAAAAAAATTGAAAATGCATGCTACAATGTTCTTTTGCAGAGGCGATGCGCAGCAAAACTCGCTTCTTCCATTTTCATACAAAATTGAGTTATGAATTGCATTCAAAAGTATTACAGGGTAGTGAGCTCAGTTTTCATCGAAACACATTCCTTCCGTATTTTTCCAGGCTTTGACATTTTCAGTTCGTTGCAAAACTTACTTCTTCCAGGTACTGATACCCATCAAAACTCTTTCCTTCCATCCGTTTTGATCAAAACTCTTTCCTTGCCATAGCGACCTCATCAAAACTGTCTGTTTCCAGTAAAAATTTGTATTACCAAAAATGGAAATTATTGCATTATTATTAATATTATTAGGTAAGGGTTTATTGATTTCGTCCTTAGACACTTTCTTGAACGAAATTATAGCTAAATATCACTTTTCTGTTTTACAAATCAATCTTCCTGGTTATAGCTTCCGTTTACTTGCCAAACGAATATGGTACGATAATTTTTCATCTTGCTAAACGTTTTTTCGGGTTCTGAAAAATTACAGAAAATTCAAGGAGCAAGTTTTGTCGCGCACCGCCTCAAACTACTAAATTGATGATACTCTTGTAAAAAAGAAATCACGCCTAACTATGATGCCCGTTTTTAACACTGAACTGTTAAAGTAGTTCCCCGATTGCGCCCTATAAACTCTTTGCAAGAAGTCACTTCAATTCAGCTTACACGGCCGTCCAGACAATTTTCGGAAATTGTTTCTCGGCAGGGTTATCTCAAGATTCGGCGACGGCTTGGTAATGCCTTGATCAGGTCTGACCTTATTCTCTTAGGGTTCTTGGAGTCAGGCATTTACGAAAATAAACCACGAACGCTGAAAAAAACTAAGGGAATCTATCCGCGAAGAGAACGGCTGAATATTGAAGTTGATCGAAAAGTGGAAGGAGGCTTAACAAGACAACTGCAAAAGTTTAGTGAAGAAAGGAACACGATTCTTTGACGTGGGGTTGTTTGCAGGAGTGTCATCGAAGTTCCTCAGGTTTGCTGAGTGGTTTAGTGAAAAAGAAAATTCTGTATCATGAATTTTCGATTTTAGTGCCGTTTCACAAATCTTGTATCCGTGTGCTACCCTTTATACTAAAGCATGATTGTATAGTTGGATTATTCTCTCTAAGTGTTCATTTCAGGATGAATATCGAGATATGGCGTTAATACGTTGTTTAGAATTAAGTAACGTAGCGATAAATCAGTTAGTTTCCAATTATCCCACGAAAATATAAGCCTCCCAACGTTTGAGCCACTCAATTTTATATGCCCAAATATCGCTACGTGTAGACAGAACCATGTACAAGTTGATGTTGAGTTTAAACGTTAAAGCCGCCTGGCTTTAATAAAAAAAGGAAAAGTTTTCCGCCCAGTTCTGTAAAAACAAAGCTGACTCGGTTCCGCAACTTTCCTTGAAACGAGACCGCGACTTCTGTCTGCACTTATAGAAAGAAATGCAAAATATTGGACAACTTATTGTTACCTGTAAATGTTGCATTAGGAATTAGAGCAATCTAAACATATATACTTCCACATATTTGGATGAAGACATACAACTCGGTAGAGATTCTAGGCTCGAGGACAAGCAGCTGATTGGATTTCTGATATAAATAAATTCGCGCACTGTTCGGTACCCAGGCAAATTATTCCTGTAGATCCCTGATGACTTAAGAATTACAGTTAGCTTTCCTATGTTCGACGAACAAGCTAATGCCAAAAGATCAATAAATCAGCGTTAAAAACTTCCAGCTGTGTCGATGTTTTCCTCGCCTGAAATATAGATTGAAAAAGAAGGAGTGGTGTTTCCTAAGACGGGATTAGTATTTTATTGTGTAAATGATCATTTCGGGCACCAGTTGTGCCCTTCTTCAGTACAGATCCAGTGGATCCAGTGGATCTGTACAAAAGAAGGGCACAACTGGTGCCCGAAATGATCATTTACACAATAAAATACTAATCCCGTCTTAGGAAATACCACTCCTTCTTTTTCAATCTAAATCAGCGTTGCAGCCCGCGCTTCAGCGCACTTCTCAACAAATGAACAATACATTAAATGAAATTAACGATCGCAAATTAAATTAGCGGTTTAAGAAGTCAAAATAATAAATTCAGCAAATCACACATGTCGTTCAAATCGTTAATTTAATTTGTTAAAGCGTTAATTTAATATGCAACTGTAAATTTCATTTAATGTATAGTTCATTTGTGTTGAGGAAAATATGAATTGGTTTTGAAAATAGTATAGAAAATTAGGATTGGATTGGAATCCTATTGCCAAAATATTGATCAGGATTTTATTTATGCAAACATTGAGTTTTTTGTACGGTTCTTTGAAATATGAACAATAGTGGCGGCTAATTTTCTATGATCTTTTGCCTCCGATGTTTTTACAAAAAAAAAAGCATAATAATTTTGTATATTAGGGATTCTGATTAATGTGCGAGCGTTTTTTGGCAAAACCCGAAAACCCAAACTTCACATCGCATTTTTGCTACACATGCTATTTTTAGAATATATCACACTGCGTGACACTATGAGAAACGTATGCAAAACATCCCGCCATCGAGCTCTATGCGGATAAAGTCAAACTGAAATCTCTATGAAAAGAATGCATAAGACATTTCCATTTCATTCGGCGATGTGAAGGTTTCTAACATTTTTATGAAGAAGTTCCCATAGTGAAAAATGCCAACACGCAAACACGAAAGACGAATCACGCAATGTGACGATGATGATCATCATCATCTATGCTGGGGGTTAAGAATCGCTCGACCTTCTATGGATGTATGTAATGTATGTATTGGCCATGACCATGACAGCTTTAGAATCCAGGGGGGTGCCTACATATGCGAGCACTACTTCCTGCACGCTGTTCATGCTAGACACATCCATGGTAAAATATAAAAGAAACTGAATGTCTTAATTAAATTCCAGTTTACTGGGTGAACTGGATTTTGTATTTGAAATAAATTACAAGTGGACTTTTTTTTTAGGAATACGCACTATAAGCTGCAACAGTGGTCCAATCATTAAATTTAGTTTTGTAGCCATAATACTCGTACCTATGTATGTGTTTGAATGTCTTCACTTTTCAGGTTCTTAACAACTCTTCATTCTTAATATTCACAGAGCAATCTTATACAACCTTCAGGCACAAGCTCAATTACTGCGCCGAGCTATAATTCCCGAGCGTCTTCACATGGTCTACACAATTTAGGGATATCCTTGTGCTTATACACAGTGTTGTTTGTTAGTATGGACGAAGGACATCTTCACATTCGTATGCGAGAGTGTCATCCGAAGGAATTAAATGGCACCACATGTGAACTTGAAGGTTATCCGGAAATCGTTATTTCCTTTTCCTATATACGGCTTCGTGTCGACGAACCTAAGTATGAGCTCTATCTAACAGAGTCATTCCTCCTCTCCCTATCGCTGGGTGGTGATGTAGTCCTGCGTCGCGTCGTCGTCGTCTCTCACCATATAAAAGAAGGGGCTCGATAAATTCTGTCTGCATATAGGTAGGTACACATATATCTGTTCACACAAAATAAAGGATAATATCATACGGTGTACTATTGAATTTATGTACTTGCATCCTTTACAGCACTAGGACATAGGACCAATACATAGTACATTTCAGTCTATACAGCTGTGAGAATAATATTAACTCAACTTCCAGCGTACTGGCTGAGTGAGTGCCTCAATTGAAATAGACAAAAAAAAAGACCGTATAAAAACTGAATTTAATTAAATCCGACTTTCTTGGCCTCGAAATAGATTTCGGTGTGACATTGAAATCGCCGACATGGACGAATGAGTTCATGCTTGCTCGCTAATATATGCGCGAGGAAAAGTCTAGCCGAGACGTGCCGCGCAATTAAATGCAAATTATTGCAATCATTTTATTTAATTTGTAATTAATGTTTTTGCATGATGATTCTTTAATTTCGTAGGCACATACATACATACCTATTTCGCTTTTTAAATTTCGAGCTATTGTTCAGCAGAATGTGTGTATAGAATTAACCGCGTCTCGGTATTATATACGCGAAGTGAACTAGTAAAATTGGATTAGCCGCGGGGCGCATACATTTACACCAATAGTACTCTAGAAGAGAATTCTGTTTTTTTTCAGCAACGAAACGAAACGCGAATGAAAATGGCCGAAAAGGCTGCGCTTTTTTAATTTTGTATTCAAGCCACCGAAATACATTTGCATTAATTTAATAGTAATGGCCAACATATTTATGATTACGATAGACTGTTTTTTTCTTGTGTTTGCATTGAGAAGTGTGAGATTTGATAGTTTTGATCATTTTTGATAAGTATAAGCCTGAAGAGATCTGACATTTGATCTCTGGCAAGAATCTTTCATTGTTTGATAATGACAATGGGGTCATTATAAAATATCAAATTTCTAGTAAGATGTAAAAAAATTAAATACGTAAAATTATCGCCGATTATATGCAAATGTGAATATTATAAAACAAACAAATTAGTAAAAACAGAATTGATTACAAATGCAGACTGAGGCTTGAAAACTGAAGGTCATTATGGAGTTGTTGGCACGCGTTTCATACACCCTCATTAAAATTATGTACATATATAAATTAAGAGACGCGGGAGCGCCTCACCTGCAAAGAAAAACCAGATGCGAACAGACGGAAAATGGTTTACCGATTGACAGGGCTATAGCCTTACAGGAAACATTCCGAAAAAAAATACTTTACCAAAATAATCAGCACCAGCCTTTAGTGTATAGGTTACAAAACTCTTCGAATCGGTGCAATAACGGGAAAGATATTGTATGCAATAAATGACAATTTTTTCACTGACAGACTTAGGTGGGTAACCCGATTTAAGACTGTAGTCTACAGCCATAGAAAGACTTGCTTCCACCGCCTTCCCTTGTGATTTGACTTTTATGACACGATGGTCCTAACAAGGAATTCGAATCTGAAGTTTCGAGCAGTAATTGGAATAACGGTAAATTACTGTATCCAGTGAACGAAACGATGCCTTACGCATTTATTGCGTCGAGTCGTGTGCAGGAGAAGCTTTAATAAGGCCAAAGCTTCGAGAATGGAGTGAGACTGGAGCGCCTATAAAAACATCTTAATTCTTTCAAAAAAAAAGGTAAGATCAGCTAAACGCAATGCATGGAAAAACTTCTGTCAAAGTATCGAGGTTCTCCGAGACCTCTAGATTTAGGAAAATGATGGTATCAAATCCATCTAGGTATGCCCAGCTTCCTTCAAAAGGGAGACGTATAGTGGACGTCCTCGTGCATTGAAACTATTGAGTGTTTGCTTGACGCACATTTCCCGGGAAGTTCGGTTCCCAACCTGATAGATAGATATGGATAGAAAACATACTTACAGCCTGCATTGTGCCTTGGTCTAGTATATATTCCTCGCATATGGACAGAGGTGCTGTTTACGTTTACCCCGAACGATCTTAGGCCAATGAGTCTCACTTCAACTATGCTTGAGCTACTGGGGCGACTCCTTGATATTCAAGTACGAACTATCATCCCACCACATCTCCTCTCAACGGCTCAACATGCTTACTGGAAGGAAAAATCAGTAGATACAGCTCTGCACTCGTTAGTCAGTTACATCGAAAAAGTTCTTTATCGAAAGGAATAGACAAGGGCTGTGTTCTGAGACAATGAAGGTGCCTTTAATAATATCAGACCCAGGGCGATTACAGACACGCTTCGGCGCGTCTTCACGTCGATGGGTGAATTGGCACACCCGTAAGCACGCTATAATTAACGTCTAGACGCGTTCATACCACACTACGCTCGTCATCTGCAAGTAGGTATGTGTGTAGGGGTACACCACAAGGAGGTATTCTATCTCCCCTACTCTGGAATATAGCAATCAATCAATTGCTTGTGGATCTTGAAAAGACTGGCTGCAAAGTCACTGCATATGCTGACGATGTCGTAATTAATGTGAGAGGTAAGTTCGCGGAAGTGCTCAGTTGACTATTGGAGAAGGCCCTGTGTGTTTTTGCCGATCAGCTCTCAGAGTGATGGGTCAATTTTTCAACTTCGTTCTCAGCTGGATACCCAGTCATAGTGGATTTGAAGGGAGCTGCAATGCGGACCGTCTCGCTCGTAATGCGACTTCTATGACCTTAGAGGCCGACGGAAATATTCTGAAAGCGCCAATCGCTTCTTGTAAACGACAATAGAAAAAACCGCTAATAAACTAATGCAAGATGGTCTAACGGTTGCACATGTGCTACAACTAGATTAATTTGGCCACGACTTGACGCAGCCAGGTCAACCATTTTATTGTCAATAGACAGGAAACATATAGGTAAGGTGGTCGGGACTCTAACGAGGCACTGTCCTATCGGAGAGCACGCCTAGAGGCTCCGTATTTCCGATAACAACTTCTGCCGTAGTTGTGGTGACGAAGAAGAGGAAGACAGTGTACATCATTTTCTCTGCCATTGTCCAGCCTTGGCCGTGAAACAGAGACGTTTTCTTGGCTCAATATACTTTTACGATACAGATGATCTACGCAATGTGAGCCCACTATCGCTCAACAAATACATTACCAGCACAGGCTGGTTTTCAGCTTAGGTGTTAACGTTTAGGTACACTTCACTTGGTGGTATCACAATGGACCAACTTTTGGTCTAAGTGCACTTGGGTGCTTGACACCTGGCGGCCCCTATAACCTAGCCTAACCTACCCATTGCTTTCCCCGACTCTTCCCGTGGACGACTGTGCTCGGTATTCAGGGTGGTAGTTCACTTAGGATATTATAGTGAGGACGAAATGTTCTTTTTGCACCCCTAAAGCTTTTTAGGTACTCGTGTCGTATATAGATATCAAACTACAGGTTTAGTTGAGAGGAATTCACCATGAATCCTATAGAGCATTGTTTCCTATCGGGAGTTTTCGAGAGGTCGCAACCGAATTTCTAGAGCAATTTGTTGAAAATGTTTAAATGATAAATGATTTACGAGACTACCAATGTTTTGTATTTGCCTGGATCGGATAGATAACTGGATCGTAAGGGGCATCACAACACATCCAGCGAAGTCCTCGACCCATGTAAACAGTGAATTCTGGATATCGCAGAATTTACATGACTTTTCATTCTTTCTTTTCGTAGCTCGTAACAATAGGCCTACAAAGTGGATCATGGTGGTCACACCTAACGGACTAGGAGGATGAATCTTAGAAATTTGTATGAAAAGCTTGCCGGTCGGTCACTTTATCTGTGAATTAGCTCAAATCACAGAATTTAAATTTATTCTGGACTCCCTGCAGAATAAAGCGATAGACAAACTTTCGCACGCAGGGCCGGATTTGCCATAGGGGCATCCTGGGAAACTCCCCGGGCCGCACATTCCTGACACTTTGATTCTTTCTATTAATTTAAATTTAATTTAAAAATGCGGCTAGGATGCGGTCATAAAATCTGCTAAACCGTCGCATTGGTCAGTGGCAGATTAACATATTTGTCGCCTGGAGGCCTTTCAAATTTCGCCAACCTCCGCAAGTTTTATAATCCAAATATTTTGATTCATTATCCAAAATTCTACAATATGGATTAAAATAACACTCTCAAATCAGAATAAAGTCCTGTCACCGAAGCTGCACGCGAGCGGCAGAAGTACTATATTTTATAGAAGTTAGTCAACTTTCCTTGTGTGTTATCTAGTTCTGTCATGCTAGTTCTGAGGAACACAAAATTATGTGCTAATACGGGATAATTTTAGGTGTTGCTTATGCATCCATGCAAACATTGAACAGTAAATGTTGAAATACAACCAACTTATTGTTTTTCGTGAGATTTATTTTCAAGAACGCGACTTCAGTCGGTTTCGATGGTACCTGTCTAAAGTTGTTTTAATATACATACAGAATTTCCTATAGTCCTGCCCCGAGACATTTCAAAAGTAAAATATAGAAAAAAAAAGACTATGAATGTTGAGACTTACCTAATATCATTTAATAGCCACTTCACTCAAGTAAATTGTTTTTATGTTTATTTCTTATTAAAAATCTGAAATCCTCTATATCCTACACTTTGAATATGCAACCAGATTTTCGCCAACGCTATTGTAGTATTCGGCCCACCAAATTCTGCTCCATATTATCTCCATGATTATTATGGAGAATCAGAATACCAATCGCCGCACTTCAGGCCCATCCATATCAGGAAAAAAATTGTAATTGAATGTGCTGTTCGTTCGTATAGTTCTGAATATGAGTTGGCGGTGGTTGCATTGCAAACACACTCAGCGACAAAAAAAAAAGGAAATTTTTTCTCTTCAATATTTTTTCATAATATGTACCCTATTATAACGAACGGTTAACCACAATGAACAGGCCTTCTTTTTCCCGGCGTACTCACCTAAATTGACCGTTTTCAGTACTGGAGGGGACCAAATCAAAATGACCATTTCCATAACGGCCAGGGAAACTATCTACTGTCAATTAAAAGGTCTCGTCTCCTTATGAATGGTGCTGAGGTGATTTTCTCCATAGCTACTCCCGTTCTCGAGGTGCAGCTCCCGGAAGAGGCCGTTTTTAGTACTGGTTGAGACTAGGCCGAAATTACATTTTCCGTGGAGAGGGGGTGGAGTATGCTGAACCCAGGGAAAGTACGGCATATTCGATGAATGGGGAGTAATTTACTTTTCCTTATCATTTGTTGCATTTTAAGAAAAATTGTAGTATAATAACAAATGAAATTTTTTGTTTGTCGCCGAGTGTAATCTACCTAGAGCAGGGCATACATGCAGCGCCATACAAAGTAGATTGGCGACATTTCATCGCGAGCCCACTGGATGTGACAAACACACGAGATTTATTAATTAATTAAAAACGACAGGCCATAATATCGCTCTTTTAATTAACTTCATTATTTTTAATTGGATGCGGTTAGTTCTTTCGTTCCGAGTCTTTTAAAATTGAATAAACCCGAAGTCGAGGTTTGTATACGAAAGGCAGCGTGCGTTGTAACCATTCTTCATACTCGATCGTATGGAGTAGATGAAATGTTATTGGGACTTGAGCTCCGGAATGAAACCACTACTCCTGGATGGAATTGGATAATATTCAATTAATGAATAAAAGGTGCAACCATAACGTGATGTTAGATATAGGCTAGCTAAACTTGCCGAAGGGTATACACATACAGTGTGTTAACCCCGTCGCGTGTAATTTTTTTTTACCCAGAGTGTGTCTACACAAATTCTAATTAGCGCCTGTTAAGAAAACTTATTAATTGAATTAGATTTCAACATCACAACGACGACGACGGCTGCTTTGGTAGCCGCAACAGCCTTGCCGCGATACATTATTATGAAAGTAGAAAAAATAAAATCAAATCAAAACGCAATGATCAAAAGAAATTGGCGACAATTATATACCTCCTATACGTATAACAGCTCTGGCTGGAGCGCTCTAGATTTTTTTTAAACATATACATACTCATAAACACACCGAAAACTGCCCCATACAATTCAATTCTTATTCCATACGCTACGGTCACAATAATTGGACAGGGAGCAATTAGTTGAAAATGTAGAATGTCCAAAGTGTCACGGTAATGACTATCAAAGTCTTAATGGCGCTCATTTAGATTGCGCGCTAGACCAAACATTACCACCGTTCCTATTTCTGATGGACATGCGCTTAGAGTGGACAACTGATGGGGGTTGATTTTCATATTTATGGCAATTAACGTCCACCATAATGCATAAATGCAAATGCGCACGATAATTCTATTTGTTTGACTGGCACTTGTGGGACACTTGAATAGCATTTCTATTCTAGGAAAATGCTTGCAAATCGTGTGAAGATTTATATCCAGAACTGAGCTGTCAGGTTTCCCCAGCTCTTTCGAGCATGTTGTGTTACATATGCAACAGTAAACAAAACATAGACAGAAGTCTAGGCATATGTGAACTAATTATAGTCTCCGTATTAAGATGTTGTCCTGCATAAAACCAGTGGCGGCTCGTGGCTCCAAAAGTAGGTGAAGTGACCATTAAAAACAAGGATCGATATAATGTAAATGATATTCTCAAACCTTTTGTTTTACAAAGGCAAAATACTATCTTTGTCATTTCATTGACTTGCATAACTCAACCGAACAAATTTGTACATCCAAAACAATTTATCAATTTCCAAATTATCCACAAATAAAATTCTGCATCAACTAAAAACACAAGAGAAATCGCAAAGAATCACTTCATACGATACGGAAGTGAAGATGAGGTACATACCAGCCAAAAAGCTATTCACTTGCTAAGAAAATCCAGTGTACACATTTTGTGCTGAATACATTGTTGCAGTAGAATCGTGTATCTGAAGTGAAGAGGTGGAGCTGTGATACGATTACCTCTTCACTTGTTAATCATTCTATGGATAGGAGAAGGGCACAGAATTTGAAGTAGAAAAATTTCGGTTTGTGATATAGAAAATATGCATTTTATGTACATTTTGATTATGGTTTTTCATTGATGATTTATTGGGGAGTTGTTTGTTGTTAGAAGCTGCTTTTTAATATTTTTAAGATAATAGTATGTATTAGAGGAAATGTTCAATTATATTTTGTAGTGAAGGGGCTCTTCACCTACTTCACCTGAAGAGCCGCCACTGCATAAAACCGTGAAAAGCACGTTCGATAAAATTTTTCTATCACCAGAACCAACATAGAAAACTAATACACGTTTGAAGTTTTTAAACACGTTTTCAATTTGATCCACGCTAAATTGATTCGCATCAAGGACAACCCAAGTTCCCATTTCCTATTTATATCTGCGGCGTAAATTTCATTCCCATTTGAAAGAAAGATTCTGAAATATCTTCACATATAAAAATGTTGAAGTCGGGACTATTATACAGGAATGGGGTATACCACCCTGGGCCTGGATGGGCGACAGCAGCAATGCCAACTAAAAGTACGGCGGAGAATGGTTAATGTGATTCAGATGTTCCATTGAAAGTCTGGAAGAGGCGGTATGTGTATGCCGTTCCGGACATTATAATGGGATTGAGATGTCAAAAAGAATTCTTGATGCCGATTTAAACCAGAATCTGGTACGATTTCGTATACGTATGTATTGGCATATCAGAAAGACCATGTCATCATCGTCATCAGGGCGGCTTGATATCGCACCTTGCGCGCGATTTCATCTTTTTATAGCAAGTACCTATTACCTATATGTCGCATATCGTCGTCATCGCGTCAGTTTGAGGTTCGATTAAACGACAAAATCCTTTTTACACGTGTATCCAAATGTCGATTTTTTTTTAGTTCTTTTTTCTCCATTCGGTATACGCGTAAAGGTGTTCCCGACATTTTCAATAAGACAAACATTCATTCGCCATTAAGCCCACTTTCCATTCGTATATTATGTATAGTAGAAGCTCGTGTGGACGCAAATGCTTTGCCTGAATAAATCTTGTTCTGCTGAGTAAAGGTTGGTTTTTGTTTTTTCTGACTAAAGCCATAATTATGGTCGGCGCGTTAGGGCGATTTTTGCGACTATCAATAGAGGTTGGTTGGTCTTCACGAAAACAAAACCAGACTAACGGGAAAATTTCAGCTTGGAAACACTAGGCGAAAAGCCTAAAATTACAGGATTCGATGAGGTTATCAATTAATAGGCGTGTTTTATGCGCCCCGGTGTCGGTTAGCTTAGTGCAAATACATGGGGTTAACAATAACAACATAGTGTAGTTACACTAAACAAACCTACACCGGAGTACAAAAAAACACACCTAATAATATTCACACGTGGGTATCCCAGTTTGGGATATGGAAACTGCAGTTTCAGCATAATTGTGCGGATGACAGTCTTTAAGTGTTCCTGCCTCAGAGCATCCGATACTCTGAAATCTTTTAAAGATTGCGAATTGAGGCCAGGGGGCAAGTGATCACCTCCAACCCGCATTGTAGTCGGAAATTTTCGTGAATTGCCGCATTTTGACGCTCTCAACGGACGTAGGATCGCAATTTTTATAAAGTAGTGTAGCAGTAAGAAAAACTTATATCGTGATGATCCGCCAGATCCGCCCATACCTGCTATAGCAGTCTTCCAATATCGTTCTTTTCCTTGAGAGATAAATAGGAAATTTGCATGATGTGGTTACTCTTGTATTGTGGTATGGTCGAACTTTTGGTGGGAAGTTGCGGATTCAGGTTCTGCACCCCAAAATACGTAATGTATAAGAAAAATTCAACTTCAACTTTTGCGACCAAAAATGAAAAACCGTTAAATCTCAAAATTGTATTCCTAATATGGAACTATGTTAAAAATGGCAAATTTAAATTATCAATTGTAGTAATACCGCTCAACGGACGCGGAATTATGTTATTGTCTCCACCACATTTTGCAATCTGATGTACTAACATTATCACCTGGATACTACACTAGATGAAATTCTTCAGGATCTAATTACTAATTCATTTTGGAGGTGGTTCGAATCCCCAAAACCCCTATGTAGGATCGCCACTGCATCAGAGATATGGCAATATATGTATGTATAAAAATTAGCAGGATCCAATAACCCATGTCCGTCAGTCGGTCGCCTCCTAAACATACCCTAATCAGACCATAACTTTTGAAAACCCTGAAATGTTTGTCAATTGAAATTGCCGGAGTGTCGAGTAGGTCTAACCAAAGGACTCCCTACCTCCTATAAAGCTATTATTAGGCATATTTTGCAAAAAAAAATTCTGAAAAAGTTCAAATTTGGACTAAATAGTAGCAATGAAGTGCTCTTTCAAAATATCATAAATGCAGATCAGACACATCCCCCACTTCCCCTACAAAAAATTGCAATTGAATATTTTGGCTTTTAGGGTTCATCCTAGGTATGTACATAACTAAAATGAAATTTCCAACGTGCAAATGAAAGTGTGCATCCTATTTGTCGTTTCCGACCGGCAGATTTTAGCGTATTGCAGTCTTCTTTCAAGTCTGTACAACATTTATTCCCTAACCCTTAATTTCCATTTATGATATGATCTGTTCAATGCAAGTTTTTGTAAAATTTTTGTTTAAAGGACGCTTTATTGACGACAATAGCTTTTTCGCATCGATTCTTCAATGCACTTCCATGCAGATGTGCGCTGAATTGTCAAGACGAACATATTTTTGAGGCCTGGTCAATTTAATTCGCGCGCACACTATCCGAAAAGCCAAAATAACAAGTGTACCGTGCTATATTAAAACATAAATCAAACGATATCTCATTAAAATATAATTTACGGCTGGATATAATACCCTCATTTAAACACTTAAATGCCGCATTGTGTGTCCTTAATTAAAATCCCTCAACCTATCCTATCTCTCGTAGTCTGCATGCACAGTCATACTTCCTATGCCATCCACTGCTGCCGCCACCCTCTCTATGTATAGGCAGCCAAGAGTAATATCATCGAAAACTTGTCTGCAATACTACACCAATGCTGCACGCCGCACGCCACCTCCTCCTGCTTCTTCCTTCATTGTTGTCTTCCTATTCTGTTTGGCGGCAAGATGTCAGCTCACTTATTCCATTTCTTTCAGCGCATACTAGTACCCCATATAGCCACGGCACGAAACGGCTCCTCACCAACAACGGCTTCGGCAGCGAGCAGCCAACACAGGAACACAGCCAGCAGGACATCTATCGTCTCCGCGGGATTGTGCAATGCTCTGAAAGGGAACCACGAGGCAGCAGTCAGAGCACACTCTCGCATCGTACGATGAGATTCTCCTTGCCGGTGTTTTTGGCATCATAGCATAGCACTCCGCCAACATCGGCGGAAGAACAATGTGCGATGTAGTGGAATGGGGTTGTGGCCATGAGGGTGAAATAAGATGAAGCCAGAAATTGTCGAGGTGGTGCGATAATGACACTGTTTGGCGATTGTAGGTCGACTTGAGATTATTATGCCGCAGCGAAATGGCGATATAGCCGAGCTCATCGCTATATGCTCACATCTATGCTTTGGGATTTCATTCAACGATGAAGTTGTAGTCCTTTTAATTGTTCCGTGTCGATGACGAATTGATTTTGCACAGAAGTCATATCTTTGTGATTGAGGTCGGATATCCAGAGAGAGATTGTCATCTGTGTTGTCGAGGAATTAAAAGGATATGGGATTAATTATGTCGACACACGAGACCTGATAATATGCTCGTATACCTAAGATTGTCCTCGAAAATGGGAGTTCTGCCTTTCTTAGCTCTCCTATACTCACCATCGCAGATTCTCACACTGTCCTCTCCTTTGCACCTTTCACGTAATTCAATCGATCAATTTCGAACGATGTGTGACACATTATGTGATTACAAAGCCGATCAATGTACGGCTAATACAACCCTCTCAAAGTGAACACACAGCTAAATTGAATGAAGGGTGTGTGTTGTCATGTGTTTTCCATAGTTTTCTCTCCCACACATTATTCATTCAATATATAGACGCTCGCCTGCTCGAACTCGTACTTGAAGCATTGTGTGCCGTACCACCTCCAACATGGACAACGACAAACAACCGAGCTTGTGAGTTCTCTCAGGCAAAAAGGATGCCTGCTGCCCTGCTATATGGTCTGGCTATGGTGCGCTTTTCGTGCGAGAGTCGGACAGCGTTCGGTACTCTATATGACGACAACAAGGACGAAGAACGTCAAACTACCCAACTTGGAGCAAGTCGCACTAATAGTCTTTGTGAAGTTCACCCTGTCTTTTCACAGAGCTCCGGCACGTATATTGAAATAGTTAGTGTGGAGTGTAATTGAGGGTGGAGATTCCGTGGAGGGGTTGTTGTATGCTTTCGGTACGGGTAGACAACACATCGTGACACACTCGCAGCAGGCAGACAGACAAAAAAGACAACTCTCGTCATATCACGTGCGTTATGTCGATAATAATAACTGATTCATTAAATTGCCTATACGAAAATTTAGGGGTGTTTCGTAATCACTTATTGTCTCAGCACATATATGTACACACTATATGGCTATTCGTCTCTAATACATTATTATACTGTCAATCGAAGGTAAGTGTCGTCAATTTGATCGGCACAGATAAAGAGCGTATTGTGTTGTGTGTGCTGCTGTGCCGGTACGTGAGTGGCGAGGACGATGTTACGTATAGGGTGAAAATGGGGTTAAAATATTCTGAATATGAGGTTAAATTGCATGGGACATTTGGAGAGTACCTACTTATTTTTGTTTAATAAAATGAGCGGTATTATGTACAGAAGCACTGTAATTTACATCATTTCTACTGGCAACAATAATAGTTTTTTACCAATTTTAATATACAGTAGAGCGTCGATTATCCGAACGTCGATTATCCGAACATTCGGTTAACCGAACCGGGGATTTAGCTATATTTTCATATGAAGTGCTTTGAATCAAATGAAAAAATCAAGTGCCGGAAGGAAGCAAATTCTCCTCAATGGAACTTAATTCCTCCGAATTTCATAAATTTGCTCAGTGCTATTCGTTTGACACATTTCCAGGTTGTCGCTAATATTAACTTTTAGGCAATCCTCCAGTGTTTCTATGAAAATTCGATTAACCGAACTTTCGGTTATCCGAACCACCCCTTGTCGACATTAGTTCGGATAATCGACGCTCTTATATGTATAACTGCTAGAATGACAAAATAACTTCGATTCCAAAAACGTACCAAAAAGCATAACTGAAATGCAAACACCTATTTCTGTATACCCAGAAGAATCGTGTAACTTTACATAGATTTCAAAACCGAACTCAGCAATGAATGTAATTGCTTGATATGATATCCACGTATAAGCAGTACCTACAGAATCATGAAAGTCCTGCACATATACCGGGACTTCTCTGACATTATAATGCAATTGGCCGGAGTCAAATATGACTAATGGTGCACACGAATGTACGTAACGAAGGACGGCTGAAACGAATTGTGCCCGCTGGGAGAGGGGAGTATGGATATGGATGCAATATACAGAGAGAATCGGACATCCCTTAATTGCGTGCATTGCTGACATTATTGAATAAAACGAAGGGATTGTTGGCAAAATTAAATTTTCGACTTCAGTACAATACGGTTTGTTTGGTATGCTCAATGCTTCGATTTAAATCGGAAATTGAACAATTGAATGGACTGGGATCGTAATGTACATATATCGAACATCATCACACAGAACAATGTAATAAATTTCAAAGATATCTGTGGCGATTCTGTTAAAGCTTTTGACATGAGAACGATAGAATGAGAGGGGAAAATCATAATTCCCCCATATCTTTGTCTTGGCGAATATGATATATGTATTCTTAAAAAATGTTGTCTCGAGGATAGTTTTACATTTTTAAGGTTTCTATCAAAATTATTGATCAAAATCCACCAAAGACACAAAAAATACAATAAACATCTAAAACCGCTTAATTAAGGGAGATGGAACACACAAAAATTTGGACAATTTTGAGAAGGTGGATTTTTGCCATTCGATTTATAACAGAAACAAAAGATTTGTACCAGACACAAAAGATATCGAAAATTATATGCCGAAAACCATAGTGCGTCGAGAAGACGTCGATAACACTATGCATATAAGCCGGCAGTGGCGTAGATAGCTTTTCGGAGAGGAGGGGGATCATTTTGCAAGATTGCTTATACTTTTACGGTTATCAAATGTTGCATTTCAGAATAACAATTTATGTATTTATTACACTTCAAATTAGCCGTTTCTTCAGCAAATTTTGGTGCAAAATAGATAGCAATTTTGTCATACATATACGAAAAAACTGTGTCCTGAAATAATTTTTGCTTTTTTACTACGGTGAGTGAATCCACAGTATTCCAATTTTCGTACAAATTTTCGCTACTATGATTGGAGTACCAGACCTTTATATTGGGTTAGATTAGTGGTTCTCAAATTTTTCGGAGTCATAGAACACCGAGCATCGCCGCTTTTCTGGCGGGAACACCTCAAAACAGTTATATGTCCAAAAAAGGGAAATTATGAAAACGATAAAGTTATTCGTGAGTATATATTTCTAAACTTTACAAACTTGTAGGACACCGTACCTGCTAGCTATATTTGCTATAAATTTCGAGGCCATGAATAAATTTTACGTCTGTGATGTTAGCACCCGCCCTACTTTCGAAAAGTAAATGTGCTAACTAGGTCATTCTTTAAAAAAGATACTAATTGGAGAATTACACCTCTGCGCCTCTCCTTTTCACCAGAACTAAGGACATTGCATGATCCCTATTTTTTGCCAAAGAGAGGGCTACCCAATTTTCAAATAGAGGACGAAGCATTTTTTTGTTTCATTTATATGCGATATGCCGCGCTTTGATTTCCGAAAGATACGATCTAAAGTTTTTGTTTAGCTCTGATGAGTGACAGGAGAGCATGTCCACTGAATAAATATTGAGATCCCGAGGAAATTCATATGAAATGAGAAATAGGGAGTAGCATAAGCGCTGGCCGCATAACGGCATTTAAAACAGACTCTTTTGTGAGAAATCTTATGTCCAAAGGCATTATTTTCATCATTATTTCTTTTGGAGTCGTTTTCCATAATTTTCATGGAACTTCAATTCGCCAAACCTTAGCGTTGATTTCTTCAGTTGGTCCCGATTGCATTGATTCATCTAGTATTGGAGGGAAAACTACGAACAAGGTGGTTTGGATTTCAGCAATATGAGGGATCGAACCACATAACACATTGCCAGAGCTCCCTCCCTCGGAAATACTAATCTTGGAATTTGGCTAGGTTCCGCAGATTTAACTAGCTCTGCCCTTATTCTTTATAAAAACTGTCCAGATAGTGCATTTATAAAAATAAGCTATGTACGTTGAAAACCCTGAAGAAATCCGGCTAATTTAAGTTTTGCGGCTGCCCAGTTTTTCAAGGAAATTTTTTTATGAAAACAACTGCAGGAGGTTACTAATGAAAGCGAGCACAATTTGTTGACTTAATAAGCTTGAGACCAGAGTTTTCTAAAATGTGCTGAGTGTTTTAGTGAAAAACAAAGTTTCGCATTAATTTACCATTTCTTGCATCAAGCTTTAAATTTGAAATTCCAAACAAACTGTTGTGGTGAATTGCGCTTAAGACTATGAATGATAGCTGAACGTTCGTTTGAATCCCATTGTGAGCATGCATTTTTGTGTTGTCTCTACATCAGCTGGTTCCATTATATAAATCGTTTCGGAGCAACGACCATGAGGGGCCCCAGGATTCACTCGATTTATGAGGAAAAATTTCTTGAATTGATTATACAACAAAGACGTCCATCAATAGTATGAGGAAATGCTAAATTTTCTATTGCTGTTCTGAAAATGGTTTCACGTTTTTATGAAACACTACACACGTTTGCTTTGTTTTATGTACCTAAAGAAATAATAAGGGCTACTGCCCGGGGAGGGAGATTTCAAGAGGCGACAAATTTTTGAAATTTGCCACTGGTTTTAAATTCTGTGAAAGATGCATTCTGAAAACTCATGGAGTTCGTTTTAATTTATTATAGTTACGTGTATTCGCCTTAATTCAGGGCACACAATCACAAACTTTCCTCAAATTGTGAGTGAATGCACATTCAAAAGTTGGGACTTATTCTACATGCACCTAGTTCTCCTTGAAGTATTCACTCCGAACGGCTTACTGGGTGGCTGGTAATTTGATTAGACTAGGAGTAGAAAGCCACTTTGCAAGCCATTGGGTTCACCAAACAAAGGCCGGAGTATAGCATATCGAGGCGGACACTGCAGTTAGTCGTATTTAAAAAAAAAAAAATTTTTTTTATTACATTAATTTAGATTTAAGCTCGGGGATCCGAAACTGCACCAAATGCAAAAAGTGCCACAATAATTAGATAATTACAAGATATTTTCAGTTTTCACTTGATATATGTCGTATGTCAAAGGATTCATATATTTGGACACTGGACACTTTTTTATTGTGAGTGGTAGAAAAAAATTGGTTTAAAGTTTCTTAATAAAATATGATTGTAATATCCTGAATATCCAATTACGAATTTTTCGCAATTTTGCGACATGTCGCATGACAAAATTATGTCCAACATCGAGTGTTTTTGGGCAGTAAAACTACGTTGCAAAATGTTGCTTGTAATTTTTTTTTTTTTTTTTTTTTTTGAAGACGAAATCCATTGAAAATTATGAGGAACCAATAATCTGAAATGAATTTAAGTAAATTTAACAATTTACCAAACAAATTATTAGTATATAAGGATGATGAGATCTCCCAAAAGTAAAGAGCCAAATGGAATAATCATTACCCCATTGTATCGTTATAGTGAATAATATTGGCAATATAGGATTCACTCTAAAGGCTGTTTCACTGCAACCGAATTTAAATGAAGCATAGCATTGACATTCTTCTTCTTCTTTTAGCGGTGCGGAAAGGCGTGAAACCGCAGTGGTCCTACGGCAACCTTGCTGTCTTACAGCAATTTCAGCCTCTTCCGTTTTCAATCGAAAACGACCAAAAGTTGCCTCCCTAGTAAGCGCCCTGAAGGTTCGATGCAGAAACTTTGTGTTTGGCTGTGTATAGTATTGACATCCGCAAGCGCTCTCGAAAACATGATTCATTTTTGTAATACGAATCCATTATGGTACACGCAGCTAATACGAATCCATTATGGTACACGCAGCTAAGACCCTTATTCCCGATTCGGGCGTCACGGATTGCACTGTTTATGGAAATTTTAGCCCCTTTTCTAATATATAATAGATAATAATCCATTGATTCGCAAATTCTATTCACGTATGTTTAAAAATTGATTGAATTTGTATATTGAAAATGCCCCTTTTTTGCTATGGATCATCAAAGTCGTTTGTCCCAATACAATGCTAGTTTCTCGCCGGGCATCATTTGGCCCGCGGGCCACGGGTTGGACAGGCCTGGTGTACACCAATTAACTTCTCAAGTTTTCGTCATATTTGAGAACAATTTCGGAAGGAGTCCCCTGGAACCCACCCTTGCCTACTGCTCTGGAGCAGACATATTTTGTAAAAATAAATAAAGTTTTCATAATCATATACACTCGCTAACGTTTTGCCTACCAAGTGTATGACACTTGTACACTTATGTGAAGTTAGCCCTCCTACATTCTCAAATTAAGCTTGTAACCATTCGTTCGGCGGCGGCTACTTTTCTTCGTAATTGTTCGTAAATTATTTTCGTTTGTTCGTCTCTAATGATTTAATTACAGCAATTTTAAAATAAGGAGTGTGAACTTAGCCCGCCATCTGCAAATATGGTCGGATAGGTATAAATTTGGTATCAATCGAAAGCCAGACGTTTGTTCGTTGTATTGGGCGTTTGTTCGGCCTGCAAACGCAAGGATTCAGGAGTAATTAAGGAAAAACAGAAGACGAGACACAAACCATTGCTTGTTTTTTATATGCAAAGCAGTTGAATTAGAATATTCAAACCAGTTGAATTGGAATATAAAAAACACGCAATGGTTTCCGTTTCCGTTTTTTCTTAATTACTCCTGAATCCTTGCGTTTCCAGGACGAACAAACGCACAAAACAACGCTTCTGAACCACAGAACATGCGACAAAAAGCATAATACTTTTAAAACATACCTTTGGGCGTCAATTAAATCTTTTGTATCCTGAAAACAAAAGAAGAAAAAAGAATTAAACAATTTCAAAAAAAAATGTATTTATAGGTTCAGATGAGACTAAGTTGAATACTAATATGCAAGAAAATCCCATAGAAATAATAGGTATAGTATACACGTAGTCCTATTAAATAGTGCCCCAACATCTGGGAAAACTTTTTTGATCTAAATTAAATTTTGCGTAAATATAATTACCCAACTCTCAAGTTTAAAGGTTCTACTCGTCGAATTTTCAATGATTGACATTTAGAACTGTCAAAGGTGACAAATAAACGTTTCGATTTGTCAAATCTGACAGTTGTATTTGTCAAATTTTGAAAAATTGTTGTGAGAATTGTCAAAAAGTAACAAAAAACATGCCTACTACGATTTTTATTTTTTTTTCTAAAATTTACGTGTATTTTCAAAACTACGCACATGTTTTCTTTCAAATTGCATGGCATGTTAAAGCTTGATGTCTCACCCTTTTTTTGGTATCCATTTTGTTAAAATTTACTTAGTGTTTGTATACAGAAATCGGTTCCGAGAAAAAAAAGGACCAACAATAGGGAGATATGAAAACAAGTGTCTCGTTAGGTTGTTTGGAAAAATAAACTAAATTTCTTGAAGAAAATGTAAGTATTTATTTGCAAAGTATAAGTTACTACCTACTTAAGGATTACCGGCAGTTTCAAGTCGATTAGAAGTGATTGTGGTTAGTTTTGAGGTGGTATTTTAAGGACTATCGTACCAATTCTCCCAATAGATCTCGTCTGAACTAATTAAAAGATTAGGTTATTCGATTTTTGGCTCGAACCCCTTTTCTGAAGTCGTTCTAAACGTCCACAATCGGATTTATGTGTGGATTAAGTATAAGAACGTTAATTCAGGTTGTTCTAAGCGTCGAAAAGCGGCCACTGAGTGAGACTTGTCAACATATTCGTACAAATATCTGCATCATGCATGATTCAGTATTTTTGCTCGCTAGTGTATAAAAACTTTTCCCAGATGTTAGATCGGTTGGTCTGGGGAAAAGGACTTTAGATTCATTGGAAGTCACGAACATTCGATTGATAAAATTTTCACAATGGAAACTGTAACTTCGGTTTGATTCCACCCACTATACTGAAAATGGTTAAATCTAGGGGCTACAGCGGGAGAGAGGGGTTGCCCCGGCTTCAGATCCGTTCGATCCGAGATCGTTATAATTGTGTATGCTTGAATGTATACACAATATCGATCTCTTACCAGAAAATTAACTGCATTTAATATCTTAGAAATGAAATCGATAACAATCACTTCATCACAACATAAACTTTATCCTGTCTCTCTCTTTCTATGCATTTAATTATGCAATGCCAGTCAATATGTGCACATAATATGTCATATAAGCCTTAATACGGCAAATCATAAAATATGACTGCATAGTATAGACCTTCATCTCCATATGACTATAGAAGTGCAATTAGAGCTAATAAAATACATTCATATAGTGTACTGGAATTTATGTAATATATTTGAAATATTACGAACATATCTTTGAAGTGTACCGACATACTACGCCCTATATGGTTGTCATGGTTAACATCAAAACTTAATTGTTCAGTTCGTATAAGTACTTTGACTTGGTCGATTATTTGGATTCCTTAGAATCTAATTGAGAGGGATTTAATTTAGCAATTTGAGCGATTTCACTGTTATGTAAGATATGAGCTTATGCTAGAATTGAACACGAAATCAATCAGACTAATCGTCAACATCAACTAAATCGGAGGAGGAGGTGATTGTGATGACTTTTCGTTGTGGTGAAACGTAGAGATTTTACCATCGCTGACCTATTAGAACTCTAGTGGAAAACACACTGTGTTTGGAGATTTTGTGATTAGAGTCTGAATTGGGGATTTAGGATCGGGCATCGAATCCTGTCAACGGCGAGTGGATACAGATGTTTGAAGTGTTATTTTGATTCATTTAGAGACAGACGTGCAAGAGACAAAGTGGCGAAATACCCATATCGACAGAGCCCGGTTTCTTACGAATTCCATGAAGTACAAATTGTACTACTATGGAATTACAAACCAAAGAAACGGAGTTGGCATTATTCTGGCGTCGTCTTTACTTGGCAGTATAATAAGTGTCGCGAAGAGAAGTGACCGCTTGATCAGCATCAAATTGGTTATCTGCGGAAGGGTGTGGAACGTAATAAGTGCCTACGCTCCCCAAGTGGGATTGCCACCAGAAGAAAAAGAGGCATTTTGGAACGACGTTGACACCCTAATTCAGACCATTCCAGATACCGAATGATGTTCTTGGGAGGAGATTTAAATGGCCATGTGGGTGAATCAAATTATGATTACGAAGATTGCCATGGTGGAAAGGGTAGCCCTTCAACGGTCAGAAATGACGAAGGTGAAGCTATTCTGACCATGTGCAGATCGCATGGTTTGGTCATCCTAAATACATGGTTTGTGAAAAACGAGAGACACCTAATCACCTACAGTAGTGGACACGGAGATAGGAAACACGAAACGCAGATCGATTACCACCTCTGTTTCGATTTTATGAGAAGGTGGGTAAGAGACTGCAAGGTGATCTTGGGTGAATCTGTCGTCAGCCAACATCGTTTGCTCCTGTCAGAATTTATTTTGAAAGCAGGAGGAGCAAGAAATAGAAGAACTCCCAAGCCTGTCGAAAAAATCAAGTGGCACAATCTCACAAACGACAACTTTGAACCTGTAGTAACTCCATTCATTGATAAAATGACGGAGTGGTTTCAAAACAACATAAACTGCACCGAGCACAGTCCAACACAAATGTGGAATAGTTTCGCTGAAATGTCAGTAGGTGAGGCGGAAAAGGCACTTGGAGTTTCGAAAGGTCCACTCCACACGAAGAAAGAAACATGGTGGTGGAACACCGAAACTAAGGAAGCAGTGCAAGCCAAATCGAACGCATTTAAGGCATGGACGAAATGTGAGTCAAGCAGTGAAGCCGAACGGGTTCAACTTCGCGAAAATTATATGCAATGCCGGAAGAAAGTAAAGCGCTTGGTAGCTCAAGCAAAGGCGAAGGCAGCTGAGAAATTCTACCAAGAATTAGAAACTCAGACTGCGACCGAAGGACCGTCTTTGCGCGAGAGACCTAAGCACGACGCCAGGATATTTAGGGTCGCAGCCCAAAGGAGAAGGAACGCTCGGGAAATACAGGCGCCAAAGTACGTGGAGGACTCGCAAGGAATGTTGCTGATTGACGATACGGCAATTTGTAGCAGGTTGCGAGAGTATTTTGACGAACTTCTAAATGAAGAATTTCCTCGGGCAGCTTTTCAAGATGTTGAGCCAAATACCACAAATATTGAAGATATCTCAGAGGAAGAGGTGATGGAGGCAATGCATCAAATGAAACGCGGAAAGGCAGTCGGCCCGGACAAAATCCCCGCGGAATTTTGGTTGAAAATGGAAAATGTCGGGCTTAGTTGGCTCACAGTTCTCTTCAACAAAATCAAAGGTGGGCAACCGATGCCTGATGCTTTCAGGGAAAGTTTTCTTCTTCCTTTCTATAAGAACAAGGGAGACTCACGCAAACTCAACAATTATAGGGCTATAAAGTTAACACCTCATACACTGAAGATCTACGAGCGAGTTGTCTGCAACCGATTGAGAAAGATTGTGCGGTTGAATGACAATCAATGCGGCTTTGTTGAAGGTCGATCTACAGTCGATGCGATTCAGTGCATTCGTATTGCGATGGAAAAGTATAGAGCAGCACGAAAGGACTTGTATTTTGTGTTCATCGATTTGGAGAAGGCATTTGATAGAGTACCTCGTGATCTGATATGGTTGGCCTTGAGAGCACTTAATGTCCCCGAGGCATACGTCAGGATGATACGAGACATGTATGATGGAGCTACGACTAAGGTTAGATGCACAGCCGGTGAATCAGAAGAATTTCCGGTGAATGTCGGAGTACACCAGGGCAGTGTATTGAGCCCGTTGCTCTTCAACATCATCATGTGCTACTTATTAACACGTGTCTCCGACGGCCTAGAAATATCTCTTCTTTTTGCTGATGATATAGTCCTCAGTAGCCCAAACATCGTTGCCTTGCAAGCTGCGCTTACAAAATGGTGTGACATTCTGGAGGAGCATGGACTGAGGGTAAGTATAACAAAGACTGAGTTCTTATGCTGCCAATTCTCAGACCCAAATGCACCGATACCAGAAATGTACGTCAAAGGAGAGCAGCTTAAGTCTTGTACCAAGTTCAAGTACCTTGGCTCGATGGTGAACAGCGGAGCTACATGCGATGATGACATCAAACATCGCACAAAGGTTGGGTGGATGAGGTGGCGAGAAAACTCTGGAGTTTTCTGCGATAAGAAAATGCCACTGAAGCTAAAGGGCAAGTTGTACAAAACGGTTGTACGTCCCGCACTCATGTATGGATCAGAATGCTGGACCATGTATGAAGGTTACGCGAAAGAAATGACAGCGACTGAAATGAAAATGTTACGCATGTCAGTTGGTGTAACCAAAAGGGACCACATCAAGAGTAGCTACATCCGAGGCAGCTTGTCCACAGACCAACCAATCACCGAAAAGCTCGAAGACCGACGAATGGATTGGTATTGCCATGTTCAAAGGCGTCCGCCTGAGAACCTCGCAAAGAGAGCGATATCAATGGAAGTTCCACTTGATGGACCCAAGGCCAGAGGCAGACCAAAGAACACCTGGATGTGTCAAATGAAAAAGCAACAACAGCGCATTGGTCTCGGCGATGACACGATCCAAGATAGAGCTGCCTGTAGAAATATGCTGAGAAATTATCGCCAAAACGGGCGATGTGCCTACACCGCAGGTCGAGCAACGCGGAACCATGGAGCGGTATAAAGAACGAGGCAAGGAAGAAGAAAAGAGACAGACTGGCATATAAAACAACATTATCGCATTCTCCAGTTTCATAAAATACTATACCAAAATATATTTCCAAGCCTATGAATCACGCTTTCGGCTGTAATATAGAATATAAAAAAAAACTTTTTACACCCAATAATTTCATGTTTCATGAGGCTGAAATCATTTTGCCACTTCCATAAAGACATTTTCTCTCTCAATCTTTAATATACGTATATGCAATAACAACCCGAATTCGTATAACGAAAGGAAAAAAACTTTTCACTTTGCGTAAAATACAATAATACCAAATGCACGTAAAATATGAATATAGCTAATAATAATTGTTGCATTTGAACCAGAAACTCTTGATGATGGTATTGTTCCATGGTATGTATACAAATATACCCACAAGAATCCTACGACAGGCTTAAGAAAAGTTTAGG
This sequence comes from Microchrysa polita, assembly GCA_949715475.1. Taxonomy (NCBI): domain Eukaryota; kingdom Metazoa; phylum Arthropoda; class Insecta; order Diptera; family Stratiomyidae; genus Microchrysa; species Microchrysa polita. Next base: position 1,356,738 of record OX454415.1, read on the forward strand.
TTCAAACCACGTCATCGTTATACAATAACCAAAAACACAACAAACCCAAAAAAGAAAAACATGGCAAAAATCCCTAGAATTTCACGGCAAATAAATTATTACGATATGAATAAAATTTTATTGAATTCGTTTTCAGTGTGCTTTGTTTACACTTTTGGCGGTGAATATAGCCGGAAATCTATAGCCTCATACGCGCCCTTAGATATTATGTACAGTACAGTGTGTATGGCCGTCTGTGCATTTTATTTTATTACGGATATGCCGAACAGATCGTCTGTACTGCAAAATCTGTCTTATTCCATCGTTCGGCGATTTCTGCAGACTTTTCCTTTACAGTCAATCTCGCGGCTAAGGACACAAATAGAAGCACTATATATATGTATAGTGTGGGGTGTCGTACAGACACCAAAAAGGACGCAAACGAAAGCCATACACCGACAGGAACTGTATGTATACTATACCTACATTTGTGAGGAAAAAAAAATAGATCGCCAAACTAAAGTAGGAGTCGGCAGTGAGAGCATAGACTTGAGAATAAAAGGACGAAACTTGTGAACGAAACAAAAATTTCAATGTAGGTACATATTCTGAATACAATTTTGCCGATTCTTCGGTAGCGTATTAGTCCCTTTTTAGCCGCGTCTTCGTCGCAGTTCCTTTTGCATTTGGATGGATTTGTATATGAATATGGGAAGCTTGCTGTGATGCTGACGACAAGAAGTGTGAACATTCAGCACTGTTTGCAAATAAAAGAAACGAATTTAATGCGATATATAAAAAGTATAATAATAAAAACCACAAATAAAAATAAAAATCTATTTTGGGATATTAAAAGATGATTTGATTAGGTAGTCTGTTTTAGCTAGGTTTTGGATTTGTTATGTAGTCATAAAATTGGTGTAACGTGTAATGTGCGGTTACAGAATTAAAGAAAAAAATAAGAAAATCGCAGAGGTGAATTTAGGGCGCGTACACACACAGAACGACGCGACGCCCAGCTTTTCCGGGCCAGGCCGGGCGATGCGATGTGTGCACACACAATACGACATCGGTCCGGGCGATGCGATGTGTTTCGATGTCTATAGAAAACCTGATTTTTTAAGGGAATTTTATACGACGCTGATTCGTGCTGTTTGAGGCCGTTTCATGCTGATTGGCGATAACATTTGGGATTGCCCACCCTGAAATAGTACCACTATTGTCGGGGGAAATACTCGATTGTGATGACTTGCATGCTTCCACAACTGGCCTATCAACCGATACCTACGATAATTCATTCTAAATCCATGAGCCGAAATTTTCGTAAACTTACGCGTATGCTACAAACTGGGTTGTGTTGAACTGCATGTTTCCGCAAATCTTACTTCATTGACCCATTCCTAGACATAACGACAATTCTAGTCAAAGCCGATTGCCGTTCGTCTTTTTTTTTTGTACGCGTACGCTAGAAACCGGGTTGTACAGCACTGCAAATACATAACCCCCATAAATGGGATACCATTTTCGTATCAAAACAAATTTTTAACCATCCAACGGACGATTTAGCCCACTAAGTATTGTAGAATATTTGGAATGGAAGAATTATAAAATATTGTTTGAGTTAAAAAGGTTTAGATTTAGAGAAATTCACTTTAAAAATTGCATTTTATACCCAAAATTGACTGGAACGCAGGTGAAACCCTAAATTTATTGCGAGATAAGGAATAATTCCACTTAAGGTGGTTTAATGGTTTGAATGTATGTATATATATGCAAATTTCCAGAGGTAAAGAAAACACAAAGCGCCATACATAATGTTACGAAGCCGATCTGAACACAAATCATAGCTTTCATGCCGATCTCTCAGCGCTGGTAGACGATTTCATCGGCGGCAATGCGCATAGTACAAGCAGGTTTGCGCTGGTTTTTACTGGTAGAAAAAGAAAGTTTCAATTTTTTCCGAAAAGAAAAAGAAAAGTTCATGGAGAACGCTTTGGATCAGCTCAGCGCTTATACTCGCACATCGCATTTGTACAGATCTACACAGCTATAGACATAAAAAGTTCTAAATTTTGGCTACGTTTCTATTTCAATGAAAGAATTTAAAATTCTTCATCTGGAAAAGGTTACACGCTTTGTTTCAGCTCAGTGCTAGCCTCGCTTGCAGCTCCCATTTGTAGAAAACTGCGGCTGTTGTATAGTTTAGTGTCTTTCATTTTTGAGACACGCTTCTATTTTATCAGAAAAGTTCATGGGGAAAGTGTTACACACTTTGTATCAGCTCAGCGCTCACACGGAAATGGTTAACCGCTGAAGGTGTGATTCAACTTTCAGTGAAATCACCTAACAGCACCTTTTTGGCTGGGTTAGAACATCCGTTCACTTTTTTTTAACATTTCTGGGGTCCGCGAGGGGCGACTTGAGATTTATACCTACTGCAAAAGTTAGCGCGATGATTATTGCGTATGATCCTCTAATTATAATTTTAAATTGCCTGAGCTATGGGTGATTCCAAACCCCAAAACATAACAGCTCAAACTCTATCAAAGGGACAACTAAACTAATTTCCATAGGTCAATCAGAAGACTCTTCTTGAATAATGTAAATCAATATCTCAATTTATGTACATATACTTAATTACTCTTTATTATGTACAACAAAATGTGTGTTACTCTGTTTCATTCGTCCAATCAACACACAATAGACTAGTTAATCGATTTAATTGACATTTAATTGACAACAGCACATCATGACATTCAGTTTCAATTTAATTTATCCAATCAAGGGGCCCGATGATTCCGGCCAATCTGTATATAACCTTACACGTCCCGTTGTGTTTCTTCGCCATTAAGACGCTAATGATACGCTTCGAATTAAGTTTGCAATTAACTTTGGACATTGTTCTGGTGTTTTGTTGGGAACGTCGAACTTTTCATTTAATACTATATAGCATTTTCAGGTCAAGTAAATAACTTTCCGAGTCAAATAGATAAATGTCCGAAACAAATAGGTAAATTTCCGAATCAACAAAACACGTTTGCAGATCAAATAGATAAATGTCCGAAACAAAAAAATGAATTCCTAAATGAAAAAAATTAATAAACAAATCATAAAAATAAATTTCCAAATCAAAAAAATAAATGTCCAAATCAGAAAAATAAATGTACAATTCAAATAAAAAATTGTCCAAAACATAAAAATAAATTCACAAATCAAAAAAATGATTTTTTCCATCAAAAAACATATTTCACAAATCAAATAAACAATGCTTCGGATGAAGGAAACGATTTAAAAAGATAGTACTTTAATATAGTAAATAATGGGCTTTTATATATGAATTTCGTTGATCAGTGAAAAAATAATTAATTAATTATTTCAATCTGAATGAGATTTTGTTTATTCAAAATGTCGTATATAATTGTCAATTGTACTACACACGCTTGGAATAGGACGATATAAATTGTTTTCTTAGACGTTATTTGCCATCTCCAAACTACCATAACTTCCTCATAACTGAAGTCAAACCAGCTGAGCTTTCTAAAATTTTTATTTTACATTAGAATCGAATATAGAGGTGACCTCAGAATGATGGAGGTTCGGGAACATAACGGAATCTATACATTGTACAGTGTCTTCGAGTCTGTAAGACCCAGTGTCGGTACTTACAAGTTAAAATTATTAGGTCTCGATTGAATTTGAATAAAAGCTCCAAATTAGAAGTGTTTTTATTTTTTTTTAACAAGAAAACGTTTAGCTTTTTATTGTCATGATCAATTAGATTCCGTTTCTTAAAAAATATTTCTATCACAATAGGTGCGAAGAATACCAAGGGAGGGTGGTATTTCAGGGGAATAAAACCGAGCAAATAATCAGGGGAAAATGCGGGAGAGTCTGCACCCTAAGCAGACACATTGACACAGCTTTTCGTAACGGTGATCCGATTCAGACAGGAATCTGTTGAATTATACGAATTGTAGTGTTCAGCTGATGTCGTGTACCTTTACTAATAGAGAGTTTTAGCATGTCGTACTATCGTACACATTTCAACTTCAATCGACAGTCTCCGCTGTTTAATGTACGTAAAAAAACTTACGCCTACTTGGGACAAGCAACATTGTGGTATACTGTTTTTTTAGCGCTACACAAGCGAATTTTTACTTTAAAATCTCATAGACTTCCACTTCCAACCGCCCGCTAGGGTCTCATAAATTTAATATAATTTAATTTTTCATATTAGAAGAACATTATTAACCTTTGTAAAAATATTTATTTGATTTACTTTTTTGGCATGTAAATATATTTATTCGATTTGGAAATTTATTTATTTGATTTGTAAATTTATTTTCCTGATTTGGACATTTATTTTTTTGATTTGGAAATTTATTTTTTTGTTTTGGTTATTTATTTTTTTCATTTAGAAGTTCATTTATTTCGTCTGGAAATTTATTTATTTGATCTGGAATCGTGTTTTGTTGATTCGGAAATTTATTTTTTTGATCCGGAAATGTATTTTGTTGATTCGGAAATTTATCTATTTGTCTCGGAGAGTTATTTACTTGACCTGGAAATGCTATATATAAAATTGTTTCAACTTTTTGCTCGAATTTGACGGAATTGCATTTATAGAGACGACTAAACGCAAAAACACATCAAATAGAAAATTGATTTGAGTATTGAGAATATTGAATATATGAAAACCTTCTAAGTGTTGTATGTAATACGCAAAAATCTTGCAAAATGTATTGTTTTTGTTCATACCACTCAATAGTTAGAGAATCGCATCAAATCACTATTACAAATGAAGTGGAAAGCACTATCCCACTACTATATACTACCCTGTGAGTATACCAAAACGATTGAAGTCGCAGCAGCACGTCAATCCATTAGTTTAATCCCGGAGCCAAATGGTTTTTATTGTAAAAGCGTGTGACGTGTTGAGGTCGCGAGAGCGAAAATGCCAGACACCACGCTGAAATTGGGGTGGGGCTAGAGAGGGGGGGGGGGGGAGCTGACACAAGCGTTCATGATGCGATGATGATGATGCCGTCGCGCCGATAGTAGTGATTATGGTGGTATTTTTGCTGGAATCGGTGAGAAACGGGCCTGATTGAAATTTAATTAAAATCAAATTGTTTGGCCTCATTCAATTATCGAGCAATTAATTTCCTTGTTATATGTATACTACCCCCGCGCGCGTATCCGATCGCAAATAGGATTTGGCAAGTTTGTTTGATTGCATGGAAAAATCGTGTGTGTGTGCTGTATTATGGGAAGAGACAGCGGAAAACTGCAAAAATATATTTTTATAGGAAGCATGGAAGCCCCCTATATTATTGGTTGCGTAAGTGCCGATTCCCATCGAATAAGGGTGAAAAATTTGGTCACACGAATAATTACTTCGCCAGGCGTCACAGTGCTAGAGGAAAGACAGAAATTTTAAAATTTACAGTTGCAAAAAATTCTTATGATTGCATTTAACTGTAAAAGTACTTCAAGTAAATAAATAAGGAACTGGCGCGACAGTCCATCGCTGATGTGTCCCCGACATTTCTTTAGCAATGGGCACAATGCATTTTCTGGATTAACTCCTCGAAAAAGTAAAAGTAGTAGTTTCATGATCGAAATTCTCTCCTCTAATTTACTTCCTTGCTTCGATGTTTTACCATCAAATCAAACTAACATTCCAACCAGACTCCCAATCTCCCACTTTTCTGTCTAGTGAATTTCCTTTAAAATGCACTTAAGAATATTATTTTTGATGAAAATCATTCTTACCAACAATAAGAGCTTATGAAACTTAAGTAACTACCATTGAGTAGCAGGGCAACACACTACTATACTATACCATTACCGTGTTTCAGTGCTACGTTTCCACTCTTTGCAAAGTCGAAGAGCAAGACATCACTGCCAACAAACTGCACGATGTGAAAAATTGGATGTTCATTAGGTAATGGCTCTTTTGGTGTCATATATTTGAATTGCAGATTTTTCCTTCACCAAAAGTTCTATACTCGGAGATATTTCTTAGATATTTTGCACGATGTTGTTGTACTATTTTGGTTGCCTTGTTGGTCCGGCGATATGGTATATGCAGAGATGGGCATTGAGAAAAAAAAAGTTGAGTAGATTTTTGACGAAAAAGAGAGTAGATCCAGAGAAAATTGAGTAAATTTTTTAATACTTGCATATTATCAGACTGACACTGAGTCCTACGATTGATAGACGCTTTTGTAATTGTGTCATCAGTGTCGATGTTATAACAGTGGTGGGTGATCAATAAATTGGACTTATCTGAACTCAAACCTTTCAATTTTTATAGTGTGACATTGTGTTTTGGGATTTCGGAAGAAAAATTGTTCGCTACAACAAAACTCTCATAAAGCTTAATTCTTCGAGGCTCCCCCACATTTCATTCTTGGATTAAAGTAATTTTTTTTATTATTTGGTATTGTTTTGACTCTTTCATCATTAATGAATAATGATCCTTTTTTGAACACTGGATTCCCACTTGTTTTTGCCAACTTTCGATCTTTTCCTCTTTAAACCCATTTCTACAAAAAAATGAATGATCAACTTACTCCATTTCACTATTTATGGTAAGTGGACATTCCTCAGTTTATTTCCCCTAACCAAAAAACTACCCACACTTTCAATAATAAAAAAATGTTCAGCACAAAAGGATGGTTGATAAAGTGACCCAATATTTTTTTGCCACCACTGAATGTGGAAATATTTAGTTATACGTAATTACGAACTTATTTCTCAGTATTTTCTTAGTAAAACGTATCCCTTTGGTTTTTTGATTAAAATCTCTTCAAAACACACTAGATAGACACTTCAGCCACCGAGAAGAAAGCTCCAGACTCCACCAACAAATACAATGCAGACAGATACAATACAGTCAACATAAAAACCGACATGCAATAAGAACGCACTAGAAATTCCAGAAGAAAATAATGTTCATTGCTGCACCAAAAATCCCCGTAAGGGGGAAGATAAAGGTTGAAAGGCTTCGGCTAATTCCTATATCTTCTTCAGTTGTGGCATAACTGCGGACCCTTAGCTATGCAGGAGGAGTTTCATAGGAAAAGGACTTCGGCCAATTCCTATGTCTCTCTACGGGGCGTTACTTTCCCGCATTATCCGAGTAACCGCTGCGCCTGAGTGCTGCATTAACATCTGCAGCGTCTCAGGTTACTTAACGTGATAGGTGACAGAAAACATTTAAGTCAACCACTAAAGCAGCATCTTCGAGGCATGCCCATGATGGCCTTTACTCAACGATTAAACCCTATCATGGTTTAGCGATGTGCCGACAACTCATCCTAAGAAAAACTTCAAGTCAAGAAACCTGAAACAAAAGCCTCGGATTGGACGGATACAAAACAACGACGACCCCGCAAACGAATAAGTGATTACTCTTTCGGATCCTGGAATGTACGCTCCCTGAATAGACCGGGGGCCTTAAGGGCCCTCCTGGATCAGGTAGAACAATACAAGCTGAGCATAGTTGCAATCCAGGAAACTAAATGGCTCAAAAGCGAGATTAACGACCTCAATTCGCACACTATTTTCACGAGTGGTAAAGAGGAGGGCAACAAGGAGTTTGGAGTAGCTTTCATCGTGAATAAGCAGCTCAAGGACCACGTTATCGGCTTCAAACCCATCAACGAGCGGCTATGTGCGATCCGCATCAAGACCCGTTTCGCTAATCTCTGGCTCATTAATGCGCATGCCCCTACAGAAGTAAAAGAAGACGCGATTAAGGACGAGTTCTACAACGACCTAGAAACACTCTTCGACTCACTTCCATCAAACGACGTCAAGCTGCTGCTAGGAGACTTTAACGCCAAAGTCGGAAATGAATGCTGGCATAGGGGAACTACTGGAGGTCATAGCCTCCACGACGAAAACAACAACAACGGTCAGCGACTTATCGACTTCGCGAGCGGCAGAAACCTGGTAATAAGCTCTACATGCTTCCCTCATCGACGAATCCACAAGCAGACCTGGAAGTCTCCAGATGAATACACCGTGAACCAGATCGATCACGTACTGACCAGCAAGAGATGGGCTTCTAATGTCCTAGATGTTCGATCCTATCGAGGAGCCAACTGCGACACCGATCACTATTTGGTGAAGACGACCTACAGGTGCAGAATCTCTTCGGTGCACCTAACGAGAATCAACCCTGCCAAGATCTTCGAGGTTGACAATTTGATTGATGATGCCACGGCGGCTGCGTATACAACAGCACTAGAGGAAAAACTGTCGCCCATGCTTGATGACATCAACAATTTAGGCATCCATGAGTTCTGGGAGGAGCTCAAAGACAGCATCAAGGGGGTCGCAGAAGAGGTCGTGGGCTATAAAGGCCGGCGCAGACGAGCAGACTGGTTCGACGAAGAATGCAGGGCCTCGATTGAGGCGAAAAATGAAGCCTATCGCCAATACACACAACGCGCATCCCGAGCCAAGAAAGAAAGATATAACGAGCTTCGGCGAGTATCTAATAAGTTAATTAGACGTAAGAAACGCAAACATTTTGACGAGCAGTTACAGCAAATAAACCAAAGATTAGCCAGTAAGAACATTAGACAGGCGTACAAACTTATAAATAATGTTAAGAACGGATATCAACCCAGGACAAGCCTATGTAAGGACAAGGATGGTAACATCATCAGCGACATCGAAAGCGTCAACAAACGATGGGCCTCGCATTTTGAAGAGCTCCTCAATGCACCATCAACATCCCCCGCGGAGCCAGCTCTTGAGCAGTTAGCCGAACCAGGCCCTCCCGTTCTACCCCCAACAGTAGAGGAGGTGAGTCTTGCCATACAGTCGCTTCAAAATAATAAAGCGCCCGGCGCTGACGAGATCCCAGCAGAACTGCTGAAGCATGGTGGAACGTGCCTGACCAACGCAATACATGTGCTACTGCTGAAAATATGGAACGACGAGGAAATCCCCGAAGATTGGCGCAAAAGCATAATCTGCCCAATCCACAAAAAGGGTGACAAGCTGAAGTGTGAGAATTACAGGGGCATATCATTAGTTTGTACGGCCTATAAGATATTATCTAAAATTCTTGAAAAGAGAATTAATCCGTACGCAGAACGAATCATTGGCGAGTATCAAGGCGGCTTCAGACCTGGTCGATCAACGACCGATCAGCTTTTCACAGTGAAGCTACTACTCCAAAAGTGCTGGGAATATAACATCGACGTATACCAAATCTTTGTCGACTTCAAGCAGGCATACGACAGTATCGATCGAAGTGTACTGTACAACATTATGCTGAATTTTGGTATACCGGCAAAGTTAGTGCGACTCACAAGGATGACGATGACTAATACCGTCTCGCAGGTCAGAGTGCAGAATCGACTCACTGACCTATTTGAAACTCGTACTGGACTCAAGCAGGGCGACGGGCTGGCGCCGACGCTCTTCAACCTTGCTTTGGAGTATGTAATTCGAGCCATGAATATGGACAGCAGCGGAACGCTACTCATCAAGTCGACTCAATTAGTAGCGTACGCCGACGATATCAACATCATGTCTCGAAGGTTGGGTGATGCAGAAAGCCTTCTGCATAACCTCAATAACGCCGCAAAGGAAGTTGGACTACATATCAACGAAAGCAAAACAAAGGCCATGATGCAATCGAAAACAAGGACGCCAGCAAATTCAAGCATCACAGTGGGGGACCTTAATATCGAGTATGTAGACAACTTCAACTATCTGGGTTGTAACTTATCAAAGGACGCCAACGAAACCGACGAAATTAAGCGACGGATACAACTAGCCAATAAGACATATTTCTCGGTCCTCCCTATAATTAATTCGAAACTTGCGCACAGGAACACGAAGCTCCGCGTGTACAAAACGATCATCCGACCCGTGCTATGTTATGGCTGCGAAACATGGACCCTCACCCAAGCCTCCGAAATTTTGCTAGACCGATTCGAACGAAAGGTCCTTCGGCGAATTTTCGGGGCCGTTCGCGAGCGAGACCAATGGCGTATCCGGTACAACCATAAGTTGTATCAATTGTACGATGAGCTGGAAGTATCGAAAATCGTGAAGCTTCAACGTTTGCAATGGGCGGGGCATGTACAACGGATGGACGATAATCGCATGCCAAAGAAAGTGATGAACGCACAACGAATTGACGGAGCGAGGTTGCGTGGACGACCGAGAGCTCGCTGGGAGAACTCCGTAGGTGAAGACGCCCAACAGCTGCTGGGCTTCCGAAACTGGAGGACGAGGTCACGTAACCGTGACAATTGGAGGTCAACGATTCAGGCGGCCAAGGCCCGACGTCGGGCTATCGTGCCACATTGATGATGATGATGTTGCACCAAAAATGCAGACAAATGCAGCATGCAGGTCTATCTCATTTCCACCAGTATGAATCGTAATGTTTAGAGAGTGTACTGAACATTACAATTTATACTGGTGGAAAAGAGAAAGTATTATAAAAGAAATGTTCCGCTATTCAATTTCTATTGTTCCAAGAAAAAGAAAAAAATAGAACTAAATTACAGAACAGAACAACCGCTGAGCAGAGTAAAAAAATGGAATGGAGTTAATTGCTTGGATTTTGTAAAAAAGGAGTAGATCTACTCTGGAGTAAATGCCCATCACTGGGTATATGGTTGCAGAAGACATTGCTGACATTGAAGACATCTATTCGAATGTCCGTCTTTGTGAGTATCTTGCTCCTCTTTCTACAATATCGAAATTTATACGACAAACACACAATGGCTCTTGACTGAATCGCGGGGAAATTTTTGCATTTTTAATCGACTTCCCTGGAGCGCGAATTTTTGTGAAGAGTGTTTTCTTTATTATTTGACGGATGCAGGCTCGAATTTAGCCATTACAGGGCACCTGGGCAGTATAGCCAGATAAAGAGTTTTACCCTTTTGCAGTCTTTTGCAGAAGTATGACTGTAAACTATCAAATATGTCGATTAGAAAGATTTTCAAATTGTTTAAGGGAGATAGTATGTACATGAATGAGTTATTTATTTGGAGGCGATTTACACTCCCAAGAATCGTTATAACCAAATCCATATTTCAGTAATTTTTTAAATCTGGGGATACGAGTATTTTTGAATGCTTGTAGTCTACAAGTCAAGAATTCGCAGCCAAGTACTATCTAAACTTTTATGTAGATTTAGGAGCTCCTGGATTATTACCCCCAGAGTTTGCTAGAGGTTAACTATAACAATGGGAACTGAATCATATGCTAGATCCTCGTCCTTGTTTAAAATGAAGTCAATGTGTTACGATGATGCTCCTATTCTAACTGAATAGCCCACCACCAGTAAGCCGGTCAGAGTGAATGCTTCTAGCAAAATTTGCCGTGAAAAATTTGCCGCTCGTGGCAATTGCCCATGGTTGCCCATATTGGAAATCCGGCCCTGGACCAATGAATTCTTTCAACTAAGTCAATAATTTTGTTGTTTAAGTGTTTTCTTTTTGTGCTGAAAAAATTAAAATATTTTGAATATCTGAGGCGATAATTCAAATAGATATTATGTAGCGTTTTTCATAAAGTTCACATATCTAAAAAGCCATATAGATAGCGCTGTATTTTATCGATCCCCATACGGACCGTGTTGTACGAACCACGGTTTAGTTGATTGTTGAGGAAAGAAAAGTGGAAGGTTTATGCGAGTACCGCGGTTAGACTTAGGTAGTCGTTTTATCCAACCAATGACGAAAAACGTTCAAGCTTTTCTTTTCTGAATAGCAGCAGGACCGCCGTGCTTCTTTGCGTCTAGTAACCTACCTAACTTACCACCTTTGTTCATATCTCCCAATTCCCCTTCAACTCCTAAATAAACCAAACAATATTTAAAATAGGTGCACGCTTCAGTGTCGGAGTTGTCACACCATTTAATAAAATAATTGGGCTTAGACTCTTTTTGGACTTCCTTGGAAAAGTGTGCCCTTACATAATATAAATTATCCACCTGCACCATTTTCATTTTAGGTCAAAACTTTAGACCAGTGGTTCTTAACATTGTGCACATGAGGGACCACTTGATCAAGCTCGTTATTTGTTGCGGACCACCAAATTGCAATTTTGATAAGAACGATTCAAATCTTGTACCGAAGACTACTTCTTGCGGTGGCCGTACTGCACCTTGGTAATATCAATAGGAAAACTAATAGAATTCATTCAATTTACCTTTGGAACACAAATTATTGTTGTCTTGTCAGTTGACGTTTTCGATTAGAAAAATGTGGAAATAACGCCAAACGGATATTGTTGCTTTTAAGACCATCATCCAGAAAAAGTCGACTGACGGAGATAATCTTGAAAAGGACTCTGGGTGTGATTTTGCTAAGTCTGAACAAATTTCAAAACCCTCATTAATTTTCGAAAAGGGGGTTTGCCCAGTATTTCAGTTTGTTTCATCCAAAGATGGCTCATAACTTTTAAATCCAGTTTTGTTTATCAGATTATAAAGCCCTTCCTTGCAGTTCTTACTGCAAGAACAACAATTTTTCATTAACCCATATAAATATGGCATTGTTGGTTCATGTTGTACCAACAGAAACCTATGTATTTAGAAATGCCACCGAAGATCAATAATAGCTTAATTATCTTAATCAGCAATGCAAATTACCATTATGGTCTGGCCGGAAAAAAAATAGGTTTTCAAAATATTCATCGCCTTAAACACCGGAACTGTTTACCTACAATTATGACAACCCTCACGTCTATAAAGACACGTAGCTACTGCACATAAAGTGAACATTCCTATCAAGCTCTCGGTCGTCCTTGTTTTCTTGCACATCACAATCATCTTGCGTCCGTCACCTAAAAGCATGTAAAACAAATTTTGACGGTATTTAATTTCATCGTAATAAGCTACACTCACATTTATTTTTGCGACCAATACAATACATTACACTTAATATCTTACACAGTGCACAACGGTAAATTTCTCAATGAAAACAGTCTGTCCGGCTCAATCAAAACGGGAGTCCGTTTCCGCTTCCAACATTCAATGCTCTATTAGAAAGTTAAGATTGAGCTGCGTGAAATTCGAGAACTGTCGTATAGGATTTTAAGGGAACCACAGCAAAGGCTTTGCGGACCACCTAGGGTCGCCTCAGGGACCACCTGTGGTCCGCGGACCACCGGTTAAGAACCGTTGCTTTAGACGATTGGATGCTACAATAATTATACGTTTTTTATACAGAAAAAAGCAAGATTTCCAAAAGCAGATAAGTAGGTACGTACAACCTATGACTGTTGCGCAGTAAATGTAGCATAGTTCCTCCAAACCAATGTCGGGATCCGCAACTACGTATGAACCTATAATGTGAATACAAAATGCGATGTCGTCGTATCCAAGAATCATGTACAATGTGCGGTCGAGTATCTTTTGGACGACACAAAGACTTTGCCGCTTACGGCTTCTCGGAACATTGAGTTTGCACGAGAGAGGTAGGTATGTATCGCCAACCTCCCAACTCTGTTCCTCTAGCAAAATTAACCGTGTGGTAAAGTTTCTCTAATTATAGGTGTTCACTTTAGTGTTTCAAGGTACATTTGTATTCCTCGAGATTTTTTTTTGTCTGTCTTGTTTTATTCTTTGTATATCTTTTATGCCGCCCCGCATTTAGTCACCGTTTGCAGTTTGATCGTCCGTCATCAAAATTCAACCTGCGGGGTTTATTTTATGCGATATATCGGTGACTGGATTTATGCTTAGATGCCTGCTCTGTATTTTTTCAGTGTGTGTTGGAATTAAGTGGTTATTATGAACCTTGACGGAAAACTGAACTGAATTCTGAGAGTAAAACTCTGGTTATACCTCAATAATATTGACCAATATTATATTGACATTATCTCCGATGAACTAGGATGTGGCTGACTGCAGCAGAAAAAATATTTCCGCCAAAATGGCCAACGCTTAAACACTCTGTCTATCTTCAGAAATGTGTGCATATAGCAAACCCTCAAAGCACAATCCCCAACTCAAAATTTGAGTTTCGAATTTTGACGCCGCAGATTTCGTAATCTGTCCCGTAAATTTGATGATCTGTAGGTGTTTGAAGAAAGCAATATCTCATCAGCGTCATCAATCGGTTCCGTTTTTGTCGTTTTCGTTCAATTCCAGAATGGTTTCCTACATTTTTAGTTTGTCGCTTAAATGACTTTTTCGGCATTCCTCTAATTTTTCTGTCGAAACTTGATTAACTATACCTTCACTTATCCGAACCATTCCTGTATAGTATCCTGAGATTTATGGTTCCTGTCGACATTATTATACTGAGATTTCAATTACTTAGGAAATACCACCTTTCCTTTTTATTTCGACATATCTTGACATTGAAAAGCCATTGTATTTACCTTTCCTTCGATTTTAATTTTGCATACTCCCCACAAAAGGGCTGTGTACGCCACTGTTATTTGACTATGAGGCCGAACTCTGAAAATCGCAGAAAAATCAGAGGTAACGTAATACCCACCACGCATGACTGCTATACATCAATTTTATGTCACTATACACGCACGACTGGAGATTGAAAATATAAGATAGGCACTGATCCTGAACGGTATTGTATTTAACAGTAGATGTTGTGATCAACAGCACACTCTGCCGAGATTTACCAATTGTGTATATCGGTATTCTTTTACTATCTATGATTAGGATCTTTGTCCGGAAAATATAAATCTATGTGCCTGATAGGGAAAGCCTTAATCAAAACAGGCAATCAAGAAGATCCTAATAAAGGACAGAGTAAATTTTATTTTAAATAATGGCGAGAATCATTGCCAATTTTGTAGTTATAATGACAACAGCATTGGAACAATGGATCCCCTTGAAGTTATTAGTTATTGATTTAGTTTCCATAAACATATATTAAATAAAGCATTTCTCTCTCTGGTGCCTGTTAACTCCTTGTGGTGTATTCTGGAACTATGCTCCCAATATAACACAATTTCTCAACCTTTTATGGTTTTATTTTGGACTTTTGACTTCCCAGAAAGTCGGTATGCGGAAAAGAATAGGCAAAAAATGCATCCTTGCTAGCTATACGTTGTGTGAGGCGTGACATTGGACTCCCTGGTTGGTAGGTCTCCTCGAATATGGAAATGGCGTTATCTGGATCTTCAACGAGTTCGAGTGCTCTTTCGAAATTATTGAGTATGAGGTGTAATGCACTGTGAAAAAGGTTAACTTCTAGCTGTAGGCTAGACTTGATGTTCTTGCGATTACTGTTGCGGTACCGGCATACTGTGATTCTGTGGATAGGAGCCACATTTGAAAAGACAAATTCACTTTTCCCTCAAAAGGGCCTCTTTTATTTATTTGCCCCGGGCCCTTTTCATCCTCTGAGCGCGCTTGATATCCGTACGAGCTAAAACTGAGTTTTTCTAAAAATGTATTTTCGTAGTAAGATTATGTTATTGAGAATTTTTCTGTCAATTTTCAGTTGTTGTAGATTTAATATTGAGGATTTTGTGATTTCTAATTTGGTATCATTGTATCGAGCTAAGACCAACTAATTTAATTGGAAACACTATGGTATGCCTATCAGTCGACTAGTTTAACCATAGTTTGGTTTGTAATACCAAAACACCATTACCTAGCAATCCTTAAAATATCTAAATTGATGGCGTCTTGCTTATAGAACGTTCTGTCTGTCTCTTTGTCTGGCCGACTAATTCAGATGATTGTGGGATATCCAAACATTTCCTCTCTCCAAGAACTTTTCTAGAAAAACTAGTTGGATACAGAACTATAGGTATATACGATTAGCATTATTAACTTTATAGCAAAATTAACAACAATAGCTTTGATGAGATAGAGTGATCCACCACATCACACCACTCTGTTATTATATATATTTGTATCTGACAGAATGTACGGCTTCAAGCGCACAATATAAAAACGCCAAAACTAAAGTGAGCGCAAAATGTGAGGCTAATTGTCCGCGAGTTAATGTGCGTTGTGCCCATCGTGTGAAGCAGCATCATACGTTGCCGATGATATCTGTTTGGGACGCTTAAACATAAATCAACATTAGAAAATGGCTCCGATTTCGGGTCTTTCTGTACTTAATTGCGATGCATACAGTGTGGGCTGTAGAGAGACCGACGGGAATTGGAAACGGGGCTGGCTATCATAATTCTCATTTCAGAGGTTAGCTTTAATGATGCATTGATCTATTAGAGATACCCCGAAAGTTGGGGACCCTTGAAAAGCATCCAAACGTTTGACGAAACCCGAACAAGTTAAAGTCAGTCAAATAACGCTGGTGGCATCAGCAATAATAAAATGATTTCATCATCATCGTCGAACAACATCATTCATGATTTCTAATGACGGTAATGAATGTAGATTTGGATGAATTTTATTCTGAACAAGTTCTGGAAGTGCCATGCCTTTCATGACATGACGCCCCGTGCTGCTTAGAGTCGATAACTGTTAAGACCTTTACTTTATCTGCAAACTGGAGAGTGTAGTAAGTGTGACGATATCTCGTATATGTACCATACCACCAAATGGAAATTTGACGGCAAAATGTTTTATTGCCATCGAGATGGAGAAAACGATGTCGGCGGCATTCTCTGGCAGTGAAATATTGCTGACCTGAAAAGATGTTTTAAATTACATTTTAATTTATTTTAATTAGATGTTAATTAACTCTTCATGTTTTGCGTGGGTTGGCATCATCATCGGCATGTGCGCTATTTAGAGCTTCAAACGCGATGCGACATTTTCAATCAATTCTTGAAATTAAGTCACATAATTAAACAAAGCGAGGGAATTGAATTCCCTTAATGTAACGAGCATTTTCAGTAATCTTCTTCTACTTATAGAAGAGTAGGTATGTACGTTATTTCAATTTAAATTTATCTAATGAATTTCGCGTACACTTGAAGCGTCAAAAAAACAGGTGAGGTGTCGGATATTAGCCTGAATATGTCACTCGAACGGGTTATAAATCATTATGAAAAACCCATTGCATTCACTATGTCTGATTCACGTTCCCTCGAGCAAGTAGGTACGAGTATGTACACCTATCTGCTGTACGGAGAAACCAGCATAAGCCGCAAGAAAACTCCCCATGGATTTATATTTAATCTGATAAATAATAAAATCACGATAAGGTGCCCATTTTATTGCCGAATCAAAATCCACCGAGTATGATGTACTTGGTGTGTACGTGCAGACAAGGCAAAACCACACTGTAAAGCGGCCATCAACCACCAACAAACACTCGCCGTATGCAAAAGTACATACAAAATGACAACGGCTACGGACAAATTCGACTGATTAGAAATTGTGTGTGTACATCTCTGATAAGATAACGTAAAAGTACATTTATCTGTCTAACAAGACAAATTACACGTTGATTTTAATCACAATTAATCCACAGGTAATCTGAGGAGATACTAGATATCAACGAAACGTATACGAGCATACTGAAACTAGGTATACCAATTCAATAAGGTAGTATAGGTAGCAGAGGTAAACGTACATACGTGTCTTGTTAAATTCGGTTAGTCAATTTTGCCGTGTTGAGTTTCGATTCCACTGGGTAGGTGCAAGGTAAGAGTGACGGTAGGACTGGATGACCTGTTATGTTTCTGTAATTTTACTATTTTATCAGTTATGCAATGCTGCGGACAAAATGCACGTAACAAACTTGATGTAAAGATAGAAGATTCATGTATGTAAAAGCGTTACAGTTGTTATTGCTTTTTCAACTGACAACCCTTCCGAGGCCTCTCAGCAGGGCCAGCTTTAGGCTCCCACGGCGAACGAGTAGTACACTCACTTTCCCAGTATTTATTCTTTCCATTGCGAATACTGTTTAATTGATATTTTGAAGGTCCGACATATCACAGAAAAAGCTTGGCTGAACCACGCGCGAAAGTACGGTCGAATCACGCTGAAATTTTCGACTGAAACACTTACATACATACTTAAATTCGGCGTATCAAATTCTAATAATATTACTTAGACTAACCGTGTGGTGAGTTGAGTTATGGCACTGTTGATTCTAAAAATATTTTTTTTTTTAAATAATGAAAAAGATTTAAATTCAATTTTATTGTTTTTTGGGTAGGACTGATGAGTATGCCGAGCTTTTCCGTTGGGTTCGGCGAACCCCGCGCCATTGAGGCGCCGGCATGAGAAAAATCAAGCTCATCAGATATTTTTTGTAGTGTTATGTAACTTACTAATATCTCCACTATCAACGGTCATGGGTGAAATCAGGGGAATTTGAAGGATTTTAATTACTTTGTTCACAATAAATGAATCGACTCATGATTGTGGTATGTTTCATGTGTTCATCACTCATGTGAAGTTAGCATTCGCACCAGTCTTTTTCACCCAATCAAACCGAGGACGTATAAGCCGTATTAAGGGAAGTAATACAGTGAAAGCTCCGTTCGCGGACAGCTCCCGTAAACGGACACCTCCCGTAGCCGGACAAATTTCTCGGTCCCAAGCTTTTCAATACAATTTTCGAACAAAATACGTTCCCGTAGCCGGACGCTCCCCTGGCCGGACGCGGCCACTAATATCTAGTACATTTTTTAGGTCGACTCTCCCGTAAACGGACAAAAAGTAAATTTTAGGACTACTCATCAACGACATTTTGAGAGATTTAATGGTAGAAATGACTACAAAACAACTTGCTGAAGTACTTTTCTGATTTTTGTAGACAAACAAAGGGTTTTAAGTTTGAAGTTTTAGTCTCTCCTGATCTCCGTCCGCTTGTGCAGAGGAAATTTTGAGTATAATTGTAGAAAATCTTGAAAAATATATATAATTTCCGACACCGATATTCAATTTTTAATTATGTTGAATTTAAAGGGGTCTGAAAGGTAAATAAATTTAAATAATTTTGGTGTTCGCTATACTCAGCCTCTCCCGCAAGCGGACATCTCCCGTAGCCGGACAAAATTAATGGAACCGTCAGTGTCCGCCTACGGGAGCTTTCACTGTATAGCTCAGCCACAACCCGGGGTATGGTCGAGACGGCGTATAGTTTCCAGTCTATATGACCGATGCTCAACATTTAAACACCTAAGGTTAATTTTGATCGGGGTTCGCCAAACCTTGCGGTACAACAGATAAAAGTTGTGGACAACAAACGCCTGCTAGGGACAAAGCCGATGGGGAAATTCAATCTTGCTATTTGTTCGGTATGCGGAAGCGGCTAGCAGTTTAATTGTGGGAATCCAATAGGTATCGATCTTGCACCGATCGTCTGCACTGGGTTGGGCAAATTTCGCGGTATTCGACTTTTTACTTTAGTTTCGATTAAATTGAACTAAAACACAACAAAAACTTCTAAGTCTAATCGAAATCTTGCAAAGCGAGTCGAGACATCTTGTAAATATGTTGACTTATTGATATACGCGTAGCCAAAGCAGGCACCGTTCTTTTTAAATTGTAATACTGCAGCAATAACGCCTTGAAATAATATGAATTTAGCTAAATTTAATTTTGCGCTTTTAAGCATATGTTTTTTCAAATTGTAAGCGGGCTTAATATGTTGGACAGTCCTGCTAAAGTGTACAAAAAATATCTACCTAACCAACATTTTAAAGAACAGTCACTAGGTGAAACTGATCTGAAATCACCTACTGGGTGTCTATTTCACTTGATATCCACCAAGTGAACAAATAATGAAACTACTCACTTTTCCTTCAGGAGGTTGTGAGAACTAACTGATTGCACACTGCTGGACAACATTTTTTTATTGTGCTTTTCAGTTTTACTTCACCAAGTGAACGTTTGATGAATACACTCAGTTTTCTTTCAGAACATGAAGTCTATGTATGTGAACGTATGCACTTTATGCAATCGATTTGAAAACACTTTCCAAATATGTATTTTAGTTTCACTATGATATGTTGACAGTGACCGAAATCTTGATTTTTTTCAAATGAAAACATGTAAGCACCCAGGAGTCAAACCTAAACTCCCCTATTCAGCACATTTCGGCTCACTCCGATATTTTAACTGACAACCGAAAAAATTTATCAGTTTTGTGTGTTTGCCAATGTTCTTAATTTCTCCTTGATAAGACAATGGACGGCTAGTTTGAAGTGACGAATTATGTTGCAAATAGCTACCGATTAGTGCACGAGCACATTGTTATACAGTAGAGCCCGATATTCCGGATTGATTGGGACCGGACCCTATCCGGATTATCGAATTGTCCGAATTTTCAAATGCACTAATTTGCACCTTGGTGGACAATATTGATACTCAAATCATAAAAAAGATAACCATTCTAACGACAATTAATAATTTTGTATTCGAAATTTGCCTTTTCTTAAGTTTATACAGGGTGTCCCGCAACCGGTGGTACATAGGATAATGGGAGATAGTACAGCTCATTTGAGGACAATAAATGTTCTACACGACCATGGGCGTAGCCAGGACTTCGGTCAGGGGGGGGGCAAGCCCAATTTTTTTTTAACATCATGATTTTCTTAGGAGCTGAAATTTCCGGTCGCAGAAATATTGTTAGCATATTTTAGAGTAGCCTGGCTTGTGGTTGGATTGATGCAGAGGGTCATGGATTCCAGACTCCCCGTGAATTAATTCATTTTATGGTGTTTTTCGAACTCACGACCTACGTGACGGACTATGATGTCGCTCAGATTGCTATTTTAGAGTAATGCTAATTTTAGAGTAAAATTTTTAAAATGGAGATGGGAAAGATTTTCTTCTGCATTCTGATTACATTCAACTGGCCTCCAATATCTGGCCTTCAGAGCGTAGTTTGTCTATTTCAGTGCATTTTTTGTATCTCGGACATCCACTTGCGAAATCGGTTTGTTTCGTCTGTCACTTTCATCTTAGCAAATTTATAAATCCTTTATTGAGTGAAATATGGTTAACGGTTTTAATGAGATTTCCTCTAAATTTATCAAAGTATTAACAGTGGCTAAATTTTATTGCTGGTATGATTCAGCTAGAAAATAAATCTTGATTTAATAGCTTGAAATAGCCGCTCTGTGGTCATTTGGTTGAGTCGCACTCTACGATGCTAGTAATATAGAGGTCCGGAGATCGAATCTCGGCGTGGTCCAAAATTTCCGTACATGTGAATGGAAATATATAGTGCTTACAACATTATATTTATACACTCCGAAATTATATGCAATGTAAGGTTGATTCGAAATTGCCTATAAACAGCTGAGTTAACGCACAACGGTACTGAGAATTAAAAAGAAAAAAGAAAAGAAGAACTTGAAAGACACTGAAATATGAGACCCGTTCCTTACCAAATCCTTAACCCTGGAAGGTCATGCTTATTTTTAGTACGGAAAGGTCATGCTTCGTCGATTCGACGATCCTCAACTTTGACGCTTCATAAAAATCACTCTTTCTCAAAATATTACTAAAATTTTACAAATTTTCAATCGTTAGTTTATTTATAATGGAAAGACATCAATTTTGGGTAATTTTGTAAGGAAATTGACTTACAAATTAAATTTTCTTAATTCAATGTTATTTGACCTGAAATATAAAACACTACATACACAACACAATTTAAAAATGAGATAAATAAAAATTTAACGTCGATATAATTCAAAAAACGTGCTCGAATCATAAAACACATATTCTAAACGTACTAGGAAATTGGGTTTAATGAATGAGAAGCTCATGTATATACAAGAGGTACAGCGATCCATTTTGGGGTTCCAACACGGGTTTTCTTTCACTTCACCTATTGCAGTTTTTACAGTGGATTGTAGAATTATTTACAGTAAATTTTGGAATATCTTCTCCCCGAGTTCCCTTGATTAATTCTAATTTTATGTACGATGTCTAATTTTGACATTGAGTGCCTTGGAGCCGATTTTTATGAGTTCGAAATGCAATCTTCCTAAAATGAGATAGAATTTTGAGCCATTTTCCTGATTTGTCCTATTTTTGTCCTAGTAAATATTTTTTCCATAATTTTTGAAAAAATAAATCCCACATTTCAAAAATAAACATATTTGTTATGAGCTAGTTGTATGGACACAGACTTATCGTCGAATCGACAACCAGCCATAAGAAATTCTGGAGTTCTAAGAGTTACACAAAATTCATCCTTTGTCGTTTCGATGACACCGATTTCCAAAAATCAAACTTAGCCTGCTTACTTCGTCTAGCCGCAATGTACCCGGCAAGAACATCGGCACGGTAAGTGCTGTACGAAAACATAGCTCCAAATAATGAGAATTGTCACAAAAAATGGGATAAATTTGATGATGCGTAGTCGATTCGACGAAGCATGACCTTTCGGGGCTAACAAAGCAAAGCTGTATACCATTTGTCACCCTTCCAGATGAAAATAAGTTAAATTCCACTAACTTCCCGAAGGGACCTAACAGTTGAAATTGTGTAGCCATGAAATGAAACAGGAAATATGGGATCCACGCAGCCACAGTAGCACACTCACAAGTGAAATATGTGTGCTGGTACGCAGCCTCCGTCAGTTACGAGAGGCAACTTGGAATGGTGAAAAAGGCAACTGCTGCGCCAGCAGCAGAAAATTTTTGAAAATGTTGTATAGTGCAGCGATTTTTTTTACTACATCGATAAGGTTTTTTTCACCATCTTCATCGACCAGGGGGGGGCGACCGCCCCTCCCTGCCCCCCCCTGGCTACGCCCATGTACACGACCCCTCTATCTTTAACCGTTAGAAAGTTATAGCATTTTTTGATAAAAGTGTCAGAAACCCCGACTTGCCGAGCAAAATCACTATTTGCCACGCTCCCAAATATTGGATCCGAAATTTGACTTCACTTTCTGAAACTGCACAAAATTCTACATAAAATAACGGTTTTGCCAATTAAATTATTTAAAAACCTACCCAGATACAACCACTCAAACTTTAAAGAAATTTGGAAATTGATATTTTCTTGTAAATTCAAATTGCAAAATCGTAACGGTACTTTGAACTGACAAATGTGCAAAGTTTACAAAAGTTGCATCATTATGTCAGCTTTCGAACGACATATAAAAAATAGGGTCTTAAGGACTGAAAAATTGAAAATATTACGTGTAAAAGAAAAAAAAATGCGAAACTAAAGCAGAACAAATCTAATTAAAATACATACATACTTCAATTATTATTAATGGTTTTCAAAAAATAGTGAAATTAAGGTGTCAACGAACTTTGCCTTGAAGATGTTTCATTCTGGAAAAATGTGAAAATGTACTTGTTGAGAAAACGGTAATATTAACGGTTAATCCTTGTTATTTTAAAGTCATTTGCTTCAGTTCGTTATTCTACCAGTTTAATTCAACTGATTAGCATTGATTATCACACAATTGATCTGTTGCTAGAACGTTAATATTAAAACAGGTATTATTATTAGTAGTATTTATTAAAATCGTTATTAGTGTGATGTTTTATTAGATGGCGACAAAATATTCGGATATCGAGTACGCTGATATGGTGTTGGTGTATGGTATAGCTGGATGTAACGGACGCGAAGCAGTTCGCGAGTATGGTCGTCGCTTCCCCCAAAGACAGGTTCCGGACAGCCGAACGTTTGTTAGGGAGTTTAACACACTGCGACAAACTGGTAGAACACCGAACCATTACACGTTAGAGCGAAGTCAACGTACTACGGCACGGCTGCAAGAAGAAATTCTTCGTCACTTCAGGACGAACTCGGATTCAAGCACGAGAAGGGCGGCTATTCAAATGGGTGTGCCTCGTATGACAATTCACCGAACACTACAAGAGGATAGTCAATATCCATATCATTTAACGGAAGTGCAAGATCTACTGCCTTCCGACTTTGAAAGAAGAAGGACTTTCTGTAGTTGGTTCATACAAAGATTGGCAGCGGATCGGCACTTCCAAAGAAAAATAATATGGACAGATAAGGCTACTTTTACTCGGAGTGGTGTATTCAATACCCGCAACACCCATTTCTGGTCTCATCAGAACCCCCGCGAAACTCGTACTTCGAGATACCAGCACGAGTTTAGTGCAAATATCTGGATCGGTGTTCTTGGAGATGAACTACTACCCGAAATTATTCTTCCTCAAAGACTCAATTCATCCGCGTTCCACCAGATTCTCGAAACAGAAGTCGTGCCGAAGGTCGTAGATGAAATTCCATTAGCTAGATTATCAGAAATATGGTGGCAAATGGACGGATGTCCGGCTCACAGCGGAAGAATTGTTACGGAATTTTTGAATAGTGAGTTCCATGAAAAATGGATTGGACGATACGGGCCTGTCGCTTGGCCTCCTAGAAGTCCCGACTTAACGCCGCTTGATTTCCATGTATGGGGTAGACTCAAAAATGAAGTTTACGATGAGCCAATAGTGTCCCGGGAACATCTTTTGCAAAAAATTAAAATGGCTTGCAATAATTTGCGCGAAAAAAGGGAAGAGATGCTTAAGGCGGTCTCTTCTGTTGGTAGAAGGTGCCGAATTTGTGTCCGATATGGAGGAGGACACTTTGAACAGCATTTATAATATAAAAGTTCCTATTCTCAATAATCTTTCTTTTTAGTTTTTATAAAAAAAATATTGTTTACTTAATAAAATGTATACTTTGAATTTCTCTTGAGACCATGTTTTTTTCTGTTAAACACGTAATATTTTCAATTTTTCAGTCCTTAAGACCCTATTTTTTATATGTCGTTCGAAAGCTGACATAATGATGCAACTTTTGTAAACTTTGCACATTTGTCAGTTCAAAGTACCGTTACGATTTTGCAATTTGAATTTACAAGAAAATATCAATTTCCAAATTTCTTTAAAGTTTGAGTGGTTGTATCTGGGTAGGTTTTTAAATAATTTAATTGGCAAAACCGTTATTTTATGTAGAATTTTGTGCAGTTTCAGAAAGTGAAGTCAAATTTCGGATCCAATATTTGGGAGCGTGGCAAATAGTGATTTTGCTCGGCAAGTCGGGGTTTCTGACACTTTTATCAAAAAATGCTATAACTTTCTAACGGTTAAAGATAGAGGGGTCGTGTAGAACATTTATTGTCCTCAAATGAGCTGTACTATCTCCCATTATCCTATGTACCACCGGTTGCGGGACACCCTTATAGCTGTATGCTCACTCAGAGAAATATTCACTCATATTGAACGAAATATATTTAATTCAAACGATTTGCGCTTTTGATTTGGCTCCACAAGCAAATGCGTTTAATTCTAACGAGTGGCGTTTCTTTCAAAAGCATAATGAGTTGTAAAAAGGCGTTTGAATTAAAAGAATTTGCGTTTACCCGAAAAGAAGGAGCCAGTCAATTTAAACGTATTCTTCATTGAAATAAACACTTATTCTTTGATTGTAAACGGGTAACGCATTTTGAATAAATGAAAGGCAATTGTATCAAACGTCTTCGTTTTTATATTGAACATTTTTGTTATTTAAATTAAACGAAGCATTCTTTTTAATGAAACGATATGTATTTCGAAAGTAACATATCCCGTTTTCATTTCATAGAAATTACCCCATTCAAAATAATTGAGTTTTACATGGAATTAAAAGCAAACTCTGCTGAAATAAAATAATACATTCCGTTTGATTGTCCATTCTCCATTCGATTAGATACTCACTGTTACCTGGGTTGACAAATCAATAAATAATAAAACTTATGAAAACTTCAGGAAAACACTTTATTTTTTATTTATGTCTAATTTTAATATGATTAATACATAACACTTTTATTTTAACACCCGCTAAACTTAAATTGCACGTGTGGAAGCGTCCATTCCTCCAGATGAATGCAAAAGTACATTCTCGAAAACACTCTTAACATCGACGAAGATTCTAACTAATGACATACACGTTTGTTGTTAGACACTACACATTTGTACACAATGAACATGAACACGTGAGACTCATCGGACCGGCCAGAAGTATTAACTACCTGTTGTACTACGTTGAAACAAATAATGATATTTTGGCATAGGAATGCATACACATTACTATGTAATGCGGAATCTTTTGATTTAAACGACCGCCGTTTGGGGCTTAGCTACTTTTTTGTTTTAAAAGAAATTCTTTTAGCGTAAATGAGAACTCGTTCAAATCAAACGAGATTTTTCAAACGAATACTGCGTTCAATTTAAATGTGGAGCTTTTAATATGAATGTGCGTTTTTTTCTCTGAGTGCTTGAACAAACTTTATGGAATTGTTGAGTTTTATGAAAATTTAAACAAAATTTGGCAAAAACCCCAATCCGGATTATCGAACTTCCGGAGTTTCGGGGTCCGGATTATCGGGGCCCTACTGTATGTACTTAGAACGATTTATATGCAAAATAATATTGTCGGTTGGCATATGAAATTACAAATAGTGCACTAAGAACACTTTTCGGTGATTTCTGAAAACGTACGGCGAAATCAATCCGTTTTCGTCCAGTCTGAACATAATATTAGGCTTCAGGAAATGTGAGGCTATTTTCAAGTCAAGCAACTCCTGTGAATGATTATATTGATTTCATATAAATGCCAGTTAGGTCCGCTTGTTCATCATTTGTTTTAAGAAATAAAATTAAGTTCAAATCAAGGAGAACGTCGAATTTTGCCATTATATGATGTTGCCTTGCTCGGCCAGTGGTAATGACATGACCCGTTCTGCTCTTTCTACATACAATAATCACAATAATTGTTAAATTATCTACTGAAGCTATATTGAAACCACCAAATCATTCTGAATTCACCCTATGGCTTCACCTTGCATTCATTGATATTGCCTTCTTCGTAAGATTCTCTGGGCAGAGGCCTTCTTTATAGGTTTCAGTATAATTTACTCTCCTCATTCCATTTTGCATAATGTATACTATACTTAATTGTATAATCTTTTTGTCTACATTTCCGCTAAACAAATTCAAAATACCCACATAATTAGCATTATAAAGGACGTTGTGAATAAAACGATTCCATTGGATTTTTGCCGCAAATAAGGAAACTCTCCACGTAAAAAATCAAAAATAGGACACGGTGTCCCGTGCAGTCGTCGTCATACCGGATGTAGTGCGAGAAATAAAGCGACTATGAAAATCCATATTTTAACAACGAAAAAGGACGATAAGCTCTTTTGTCTATACCGTAAATTGTGTGGCTGCAGAAAACAAGACGCCGCGCCGCACCGTCGCATCAGTCCTAGAGTACATACTTCTAACGAAATGAATTAATAAAAAAAAATTACAGTGCCGCTAATTGATGCGCTTCGTTTATGTACGTGATCCATCTATTCAATTCTCGTTAGTTGGGCGCACTTCTTCGTCCTTTCACCCGCTGTCCTTTTAAAAAGCACGTATACGTATACGTATATCTTTTATCTTATCTTTTCATCTTCTCTAACGACGGCTTAACAGTCCTCTATTTTTATAGTCCCATTGACTTAGGAGCCAATTAGGAATGGCTCATTCACTACTGCTTGTTATTTTCATCTATTGTTGTTGTTCTTCTTGTTCCTTATGATGTTTTCGGTAACAACCCTCCGCGATCCTCGCATAAGCCAAAAAAGTCCCACTCTTCTCTCTCTCTTTCTCTCTTCGAGTTCATCGTCTGTTTCTACGAAATCTCGAACATAATATACACAGAGCTCGCGCGTTTCACCCGCATCCATACATCGTATTCTTCGATATTGGCTGTATCCCTCCTTGGTATCATCATCCCAAGGACGTACCACCTCAGTCCACGTCTCTGGATTAGTCAAGAGTGTAATCAACAATTCCCTTCATTAGGATCTCCGACGAGAAATTGCAATTATAACACTGTTCGCTCCCATATCGCTATGTTGAGCACATGTGTGTGTTTGAGTGTGTATGAGAGCGATACGGGAATGATGAAACCCTGCTGGACAACCGAGCCGGGTCGATGAAGAGGAAATATCAGATCCGGTCGACGGAGAGCGCTCAAACGGAAGCAATGTCCGGCCGAAGCACTCGACACCCACCATATACCGCCTCATACATGTCGGTACACACATTTGAAGCAAATCATTTCAGCAAAAGTAGAAAAACACAATTAAAATAAATTACGACCTTCTTCCTTCCTGGTCCTTTTGGCTCCACAGGACGACCGACGGCCGTGCATGCATACTCAACCACCCGCACTTACTGTATACCGTTGCCATTGTATATAGTACAAACGTGTAGCATACAATGGACGGGACGGTCACTAGCCTATATGTAGACGGGATGAATGAAAAGTGAGGTCAATGAGGAAGAAGGCGGATAGGCAAAACTTTTCATCGCCCGTCGTCGTCGTAGTCGACACGAAGCGGCACCCACCCACCCATAAGTACCTCGTCGTCGTTGTAGTCAACGGGAACGGGCAAAACACGAAGCCTGTTAATCAATTCACCCCCCAGGTGAGTTCTAAAACGTAATAATGGAATTAAATTCGTGTCTAGGTGGTTGCTTTTCCTCGCTTATCGTACCTTACCACTTTGTATAGTACCCCACATTTGCACCCATATTCTTCGGGGGCGCATTCTATGCATGGCACGGCTCGACAGTGGGCCCTTCCACCCGACGACCCCTCAGAATTCGGTCGACTATACGTGCCTGCATGTTTCACAGAGGTGCTCGGTTCATGTAATTTGTTGGTAGTTGCATAACCATCCCCGCGCCCTTTTTCACCCACTGGAACCGTTGACGGGACTTCAGCACAGAGCCAGAGAACAGAACAAAAGACGAAATAATGGGTGGACGAATGGCGAACGTTAAGTGGTTGGAAGTGGCGCAATGATATTGAATCCCAAGGACGTAGAAAGTGACTACGGAATTATATGGATGGATGGGGGTAAATGTAGGGAGGACAAGTCGCTCGCTGCCGTGCCGGACACCACCGTACAACACCGAGTACTCAAAGGAACAACGAATCATTACTTTCACCCAAGTTATACGAAAATAATTATAGGGCTGAGAATGTTTTGGAAAGGTATGTATAGAAACGTGCGGAATATCCGGAACTGAGGGTACATGCGGTGTGGGCAAAACTTTAATGGGGGGCGGTGGTTGGATAAGACAATGAGCGAAATAAGTAATTAAGGCTATCGGTAACCTTATGGAAGGTATGGTGTAAGTATGGGGAGAAGAGTGCAATGAGCTTGGCAGCAGACAGGCGAATATGGGAGGCAATTAATTTCGGTTGTTGTCGACTAAATGTAAATGAATTTTAATGAATTATCGAATATGAGAGTCTGCCTTGGCAACTGCTAAACACGAACGGGTTACGATAGAAGTGACAATTTGACAGGTGTTTGAGTATGTACATATTTATAGACTTAACAGTTAGGTAAGAAGCGCTTGGGTCTTAAATGTCAATTATCAGGTCGTTGATATATTAATATAGTTCTCAATTTGTATTTTGCATACCAAGGACAATCGAGTGACTAATTTTTGGTATGTTAAACAATTATATTAATTTTGACATTAAAAATTATATACCAGGTGCATTGGATAACCATACTTTGCCCACACGACCTGTGTACAATAAAACTTTAATCTTATGTCTAGTAGCATTTATTTGACGATAATCGTGTGACATCTTAATCAAAACACACTTCTTCGTTTCATATGCAAATAAATCTAAGGTCAGATGATGAAACCTAACAATCTAATGATGATAGTGTTTATGGGATCTAAGCCAATAAACACTATTATATGGTCATTGTCGCTACTGAATCATCGTAGTGTTCCATTTTTAGATTTTTTCTTGGTCTCTTTTTATAAATCATCATCATTTTCATAACTGGTTCTTGACATATACTTCACGCACCGTCACGAAGCATGTCAAGCAATTCATTCATTCATTCTAGGCTAAACACAGTCTGTTATGTTAACCCATGATACGACCCACACTGAATACATAAACTTTTCAAAATTATTTGGAGATCTATACTCAGAGTCAGCCCTCTGACCAGAGGAGGGGCCCGGCTCGCCAGAGTGCAGGTTGGCCTACCTCCTACAGTATAGCTCATGGTGCCTTTTCAAGAGGCCTCTTGAGGGAAAAATTGACATATTTTATTGTAGTTAAAAGCATACTTAAGACAACACTTAAGTAAGAAATTATTGCTTATTCATTTCTGAATTGTTTAAACATTTTAATGACGAAAATGTTTGTTTTCGGTCATTGGTGAATGTTGGTGTCTTTTGCGGTACGGTGCTACAAGCACACTTGCATGCTACTCTTTTGCTGCGTGGCCATGAACAGTGGCTTATGTTTGACTATGGTGACTGCTATGTGGTTGATGGCTACCCAACCCACTATACCAACTTTTAGTAATCTGGTAAGTATTTTTTGAAATTAATAATATGTTCGTATGGTATAATGAAAGTATGCACTTTTATTCTTCATCACGTGTACCCGTGGAACCACTTGAAGTGAGGGCCGGATTTAGCCTCTATGGCGCCCCTGGGCAGTAGCCGAATTGCCGCCCTCCGTCACTGGCTAGGCTTCAAAACTGTAGAAGTCGCATACATGATACGCATAGGTAAGGAGGTGTATATGACTATGAACATTTTATATTTTAAAAATATATTACAAAATGTGTTGGCTCCAGGCACGTAGCGAGGAGAGGACCAGCGGTTCCGGCCTCATACGGAGTTTTTTTTTTTTCAAAAATAAGGACAAAGTGAAAACTGAAATGGGGCGCACTCATTCCATTCGGTTGTACATTTTCTTCAGAATTTTTTTCTTTTAATTGTTTTAGAAATCTTGAACCTAACCTGAAAAAATCATATTTGACGGAAAATGCTTTTCGTCAGAAACCTCACTGGGACTTTCGAATAGCATTTCCACGGTTTTCGTTGTCTAGTGCAATTTCGAGAGATTTTTTTTGTTTTTTGGTGAAAAAGAAAACCTACCAAACAAATCAAAATAGCACACATTCAGATGTTATTCAGTAAATGCCATTTGGCGCCGAAAAAGTGCTACATTGATTTTCATAATTTTTTGTTTTGGCTTTTCCGTTTATTCTCAAAATAAAATTTCGACAAAATCGCACACACATCACACTTATTCTATGCAAGCATGTTACTGAAAAATTTGATAGACACCTTCCTAGACCAAATCTTGTCAACGTCGCAACAAATTTAAAATGCGCATATCTTTAAACCAGTTATAAATTGTCTGGGCGCAGTAGTGCTTCATTCCCATAGCCCGATTAAAGCCGATCGAAATACTGCTGCTAAGATAATTATTCTCCTCTCAAATCGTTAAAAAAAATAAATACTGGGAACGTTTACGATCATGATTAAAGAATCTTTTCTAGTGCAGTTCAAGACATTCTGCAATGCACGGTAAGTTTAACTCAGTTGTTTAAACCATATGCTCACAATAACAATGGCTTTTAATCAAAACCTTCTTTGAACCTCCACTGAAAAACTGGAAAGCTCAACTCAAATTTCGATGCAATAGTCCTCAAAAGTGGGCAAAAGTATGTACTGAAAACTGTGACACTCGAGTTTCAAACACGGCAAAAATCGTCGATATCTAATTTCTCGATTTTTTGAAATTGAGGAATGGGGCTAAAATTTTTTTTTCGGGCGCACCTACGATTTGTATTAACCCCCCCCCCCCCCATTATTTCCTTCTGTCTTCACAAAAATTCGGTTGCGTCGACAAAACAATATATTTGTGTGGGCTTTGGTTGGAATAAGTGGGCAAATAAAAATATTTACTCAGAAAATTTTATTGGAGGATGCGGGAGCATGGCCCATAGTACGATTCCATTTGTTTTGACCTTTTTAGTTGCTTTGATAAAGACACATTAATTCAAGATTTTGTGAAATTGTAAAAAATGATTCTTAGAAGAACCAAAATGGGGGGGTTGGGTTTGTATGGCAGCCCCATGACCCCAGGGTCCGATTCGATCCATTCTTCGATATGTTTTGTGTCATCAATAGAAATGCATTTGTGTGAAATTTGGTTGAAATTGGTGAACAAATAAAAACGTTTTTCTTAGAAGAACCTAATTTGGGGAATTAGGTTTGTATGGCAGCCCCATAGTCCGATTTGATCCATTCTTACATATGTTTTGTGTTACCAATAGAAGCACATTTGCGTAAAATTTGGTTGAAATTGGTAAACAAATAAAAAACATTTCTTAGAAAAACCTAATTTGGGGAGTTAGGTTTGTATGGCAGCCCCATGACCCCATGGTCCGATTTGTGCCATTCGTACATATGTTGTGTGTTATCAATAGAAACACATTTGTGTAAAACTTGGTTGAAATTGGTAAACAAATAAAAAACATTTCTTAGAAGAACCTAATTTGGGGAGTTAGGTTTGTATGGCAGCCCCATGGCCCGATTTGTGCCATTCGTACATATGTTGTGTGTTATCAATAGAAACACATTTGTGTAAAACTTGGTTGAAATTGGTAACAAATAAAAAAGTTTTCCATATAAGAACCTAATTTTGGGAATTGGGCTTGTGTGGCAGCCCCATGACCCCATTCGCCGATTTTAGCGATTCAAACATACAAACTGCCTGCAGCAAAAAGAAGCATTTGTGCAAAATTTCAGCTTCATAGCTTTTAAATTGGCCGAGTAAAACGCGTCGCTACAGACGGACAGACAGACAGACGGACATCGCCCAATCGACTCCCCAAGTCATGCTGATCATATATGTATACTTTTTATATGGTCGGAGATGCTTCCTTCAATGCGTTACAAACTTCATGACAAAGTTAATATACCCTTTCACTCTATGAGCGAAGGGTATAATAAATAACAGGCGGGACAGTCCAACATTGGACTAAGGCCGCAAATGTGTGAGTGACATCCAATTTTAAGATCTTAACTGCTTTTTTGTTGAGGTGAACAGGACGCTCAGCAGTGTTATTTATCTGAGTGAGATCAAAGTTCGGAAAACAGCATAAACTGAATTGGTTCACAGTGAGACTCGAACCCACTGTGCACCGAAGGTGTGCGCACTAAACCAGACATCTTTGACTATACACACTCTTTAATCCTGACTCTGATGATCCTAATGCGGGTTTTGCGGAAAATAGCCTCTATGAATTGGAACTCTAAGGAAAAGAATTACGATGTGGTGGAATTCTACATTCGGTTTTAAAACTAGGGAATATCGATAGAACCTGCATTTCCAGCCACTAATTAAAGCAGTCCACTAATGCGTAAGAGCACGAAATTATTATGTTTTAGTAATAGGGTATAGGATGGCCGTGGTGAAGTTTGGTTGAACTACAATCGCATCCTTAGTCGCGAGTGTTGACCTTAACTTGTTTCAAATGTTTATGTTTGTGGATTCGAAAAAAATATTAAGTTGATGGAGCCGGTTAATGAAAACCACATTTTTTGACAGTAGGAAATTCAATGGCATCCACCGCAGTACATATGTATGTATTTATGACAAATTTTTTTTTTAAATCTCTTGTAGGAAAACAGCAGTTTCAGAATAGGCTGGTTTAGTAGGCGAACAGCACTCCAAATCGGCAAAATGAAGAATCTATGTAGTACTCATAAAATACTTCCGGTTGTTCCAAAACGCTTTTTGTTTTGAGCATTTTTTAGTAAAAATTATGCGAATCTCAATTCCCAAAAAAAAAACTATACATGTTACTTTTTCTCGCCTAATAGGTGGCATCTAAAATTACGGGGCCAGCTCTCTCTCTCAAATATATTTTTTTTTGCTGAGATACTCTATGTGACAATAACAAAAAAAACTGTTGATGGTAATAGTGCCAATCAGGCATGTGTACTAAATCTAAAACTAAACACCCTAACTGAGTACCATACTTTGCCAAAAATTATAAAGCTCATAAGCAAAACTAAAAATCTTTTTAGTTCAACAACCTAATCCACCTGTAAAACCAAACCATTATTATCCTCGACTACATCCAGACTAGCACAACACAGTGTGCATATCTTAAGACATTTTTTGCTAATATAATCTCATACCAAATAACAGCTAATTAGCAACTAAACCAACTGCCACATTTTTATTATTTTCATTTTCCTTTCGTATATAGATAATTGCTAAAAAGATGTCGTCCGTCGTAGTCGTATAGTCAACAACACCAGCGACAACGGTTAGCGTGTCGCCGTCATGTCGGCAAGAGGACGAGAGAGAGAGACAAAAACAAAAAGGAAGAAAGAGAAAAAAACGAAACAATCGACGAAAATGATCCACCTCTTAGTTAATTAACTTCAATATTTCATCGACAACACAATTATTTTAATTAAAATTGACAACGAAATTAATTAGGCAAAAAAGAGGAGAACAACAAAGAAGAAGAGCAAAAAAGAAACACGGCATTGTGAACTCAAGACGACAACGAAGATGACGCGACAGCGACTGTGTATAAGAGGAAAGAAGTTGCCTTTCCATCATGAAACTCGTTGTCATCGTCATCTTTTCAGAGTATTATAAAGTCTTGACTTCAATAGTCAGACATGATGTCTTTAAGGAATTTATCGCTTATTAATGTATAGTTTTGTATAATTTGAAAATGATAGCCAGCAATCACTAGAAGTCTCAGTCACAACATCCTTTTATTCTGGACGTGCTTGATCAATAACATGCACAACCGAGTTCTCTTCTCCATACATGGATTATTATTTGTTTGGCACTTACAGGTATGTATGTATGTTCTTGTTTGTTATAAATACATATGTATTCCTATCCGATAGAAAAAGTAAATTTTCAAGGTCGACAGGAAGTAGGTGTTTAGAATCAAAATTGTTGCCAGTAATTGGGGAGTGTCTACCTGTATAGATGGGTCTGAAATTGGATATTCTCAAAAAATAATGTATGAATGCGTGAGGTACAAAAATACATTACATTCGCTATTTGCGCTATGAATATCATAAAGCATCTTCAAGTCTTAATACTGTCTGAGATTTTCGTTAATATTTTTCTGGTTGATGTCATTATTCTCGTCAGTCCTGTTCGAATCGTTGTAGTTGAGAATTTTATATTGTTCTAGTACATCATATCTCCCTTTCCAATGTTATCACGACCTTCTTCCTCCTTTTCTTTGACTAACTAAACTAGAAAGCTCGACAATATATTTCTAATTCACCGCACAAATAATTAAATCACAGTCACAGACATATGTACATTCATTGTGCTGTGTAGAGTGTAGGTG
This sequence comes from Microchrysa polita, assembly GCA_949715475.1. Lineage (NCBI taxonomy): Eukaryota > Metazoa > Arthropoda > Insecta > Diptera > Stratiomyidae > Microchrysa > Microchrysa polita. The sequence goes on from OX454415.1 coordinate 1,391,831, forward strand.
TATATATTCCATATCCACGTCGCATAAGTTGTTTGATTTAAATAAAAAAAGAAGGATTCCAGCCGCCATAATTAAGGGGGGTCACCTATGCTTCGGGTTTCATATGGCGGAAAACATGAGCTAATTGGTTTAATGATGTGAATTGTTTATTGTTTTACATTCCCTTTTTCTGAAAGTACATTTTTCATTTTATATTTTTTTTTACATTTCGTTCACTTTGGATACAGATAATTGGAAATTATGATACACTCGGAGAATACATACATATATACATAGATATCATGTACACGAAGGACGGCCCCGGCGACTCTTTATCCTGCAGGGTAAAAGTAGGCAGACATAAAATTCAACGGACGCGATACGATGATGATGATGACAAAAATAAGACAAGACGAACCATTATATTTTTCCATGAAAAGACAGTCTGTGTGTGTGTTTTTTTGTTCAAAAGGACTATTTTGGATTTTTTCTTGATAGATACATATGAAGGAATATTCATATATCTACATCAGTATATGAATACACAATATTGCAATGAAATCATTAGAAGACAAAATTCCAACAGATGTCAAAATTAAACGATTGTAATTTGATCAATTTCACATTAGAATTTTTATAGATTTCACGTGTGTATGTGTGTCATATATATAGGATGTTAAAATTGGAGCGCACCAACAACAACAATTCAAATGATATCACATACTAGGTTGATACTTGGTATGTATCGAATTTCCACAAGGCCGGATAGGATAAAACGCAATTTCTTTATTTAGGAGATTATTAAATTTGTACGACGAAAATAGTACATTCGTAGATATATTCTTCGCAGGCGATGGGGTAAAAAATTTACTTGCGAAGGTATGTTTGATTTTTTTTTTGTAAATATAACTGACTAACGGTGTACATATAACTGTTTGCGGAAAGGGACGCAAATGCTACTTTATTATAGTAAAGTCACAGAGATTATCAATATCCAAAGCATAGAAATCGTTCCTGATCCCTGCGACTTTGGTCACATGTGCGGTTTGCGATCGTGTATAGAGAGGATTTCTATTGACGTATTACAGGTCAAAATTCATGCCCCTGAGACCGGCCCCACAGTAATTTCGGTTGTTAGGGCAGGATAAGCAAAGCCTTTTGCACACTACTTACCAGCTGTATACGCGAGTATTTCTTACTTAATGTGAAACGTTACTATTAGATGACTTTCTTACCTGAAAATATAAAAGGAAAAACGTAGTTAGATTTTTAAATTAAATAATTAAATTAATAGCAATAGGAAGAATGCCAAGTTCAGCATAAAGAAAGATAAAACATGCAAAATCTACTCGATACCTTCAATTTATCAGTATCTACGAGTACATATTATTATAGCTGAAGGAAACAAAATGTGTAATCGACACAATACATTCACGAAATTGCAAAACATATTCCAACCTTAGAGTAGATATCAATTTCGTTTGTGCCAAAAAAAAACTGCAATTAAATTTTGGTCAAAATCGTGATCGTGACTGAAAACTTGCAATGAAATAATTTTTGGAACCTTCAATAAATTATGCGTTTGTATTTTATTCCTATTCGTCATTGCGCACTCAAGAAAATTATGTAATATTCAAATAAATGTTAATTGGGTACGAAGAATATTGTGCAATATCCTTCAGTTTATTATCTACTCGTAAGTATTAATTATTGGAGATACTCGTACTTGATATTTTTTTAGATACATTTTCCGAGAACTTTGTAGCTAGGTGAGGTTTAATAGAAAATTTGTTTCCAAGTCGCCCGACATGCAAAACCTTCGCTATTTACCTACATATATGTAACAAGGCTCCGGGCGGAAGTTACGCTGAGAATCCTTTGTGCCTGTACAATGCCCAAAAATTTCTACTAAAATTTGTATGCTTTTCTATTCAAGATTTATTTTAGCCAGTGGTTCTCGTCCGGTGGGGCGCGCGTGAAGATTGACCAAAGAAGAAACGAACTTGGACCACGATTCTAAAAGAGTCGCGAATTTAAGACTAGGAGTTGAAAATTGAGACAGTAAATTCAAAAATCAAAATATACGGGTTATAGCTCAGCTATCTCTTCATTTATTGGTTCCCGAACTTGAGTTCAAAAAATGATGGCCGTCAATAAAAAAAAAATTTTTTCCTGGTTTGTTTTAACCCCTAGTCGAACAAAGCTTTGTCTTTTGCCTATAAAATTGTTCTCAATCGTCAGACATTGGAGAAGCGGCACGTGCTTTTAGATCTTACTCGACCACAAGCGGGCCGCTTCTGTCTTTTGATGTTGTTGACTATTCTTTTTGTGCCAGAGTTCGAAAAGAGGTGGTCGTGGGAAATTATTTCCAGGGTATTAATCGCCGCGCCGTAGAAACAAATTCGAGAAAATTTTGTTTGGTTGTAACCATTAACTTAACTAACTTCAAGGACCCATAACTTCGTTCCGGAAAAAGTGACTGGTATAAAATGCACTCGGTGAGCCCTTTGATTTTAAGACCCGTATACCCGCATCTCCAATAAAAAAAATGTTTTTTTTTCACTTCTTCGGGGTCACCCTGTTATCTGCGCCCTACAAACTTCAAAGGTATTCGTGCCAAACACTGTTACCATTTTACACATTCCTACCAAATGTCATCGGTTGAGCCGTCCGCGAGTTACTTAGTGAACTGACGGACGGACGAAATTGATTTAATTAGGGTTTTCCGACAAAACAAAATTCTAAAAAACCCTAAAAACATGCCGATGTCGGCACAGTCGCTAAATTCTTCTATGACGAAGTTCAGGTAACTTCGAGCGGATTTAATGCAAGTAACGGCTGGTTTTTTAAATTTAACCCTTAACTACATTTGTGGGGTAGTTTTCTACTCCAGTCGTCATTTTTTTGCTGATAACTAAGTTCGAATTGCGCCGTGTTCGCGCAAACTTCATGTAATCTCAGTTGACGTTGTGGTCTAGTTGAGTGCAGAAGTGGGTCGTTCACGTGCAATAGGAGCCTCGGTAAATGCAAGGTATACAGGTCGAAAAATACCCCACAAATGTAGTTACGTTAGTCTTTGATCATCGTTTTATCTTGAGCATTTATTTTTTTTGACAAAATAGCGCGTTATTTATGTGAAGAAAAGATTACACAAATTTTGGACTTCTCAGACGTCTTCACATGTGTTTTTTCTTTAAATAAAATGCTAAAGCAGGATAGGGAACTTCCTTACGTTACTTTTTTCATGAATATTAAATCATAGAAAGAGCTCATGTCAATATTTTGATGTAAGGTCAAATAAGAAAATTGTTTTTGTTAATTTTAATTCTAATTTGCCTTGAATTTAAAACACTATCAAAAATTCAAATAATAATTAGTTTTACATTTTCTTTCATATAAACAGAAATACTCCATTTTTTACGGAAAAATTGTCACTGACTTAAACAATCGCTATTTTCTTTGAAATAATAATGTGTTTTGAAACAATTAAAAAAATAATTTTAATTAAAATGAAAGACGTGTGGTCTTTCACCCAAAATCTTCTTAAAGTAATAATACATTATTTTGCAAAATATGTATATCAAAATATTTATTGGGCTAGAAATCTACCCAACGAATGCATATATGTCGTGCTCTGTGGCCGTGATCGTTCGGTCGCCACTCTGTGAAAAAGACACTCATAGAGAAACGAGTTTCCAAACTCGGCACGACTCGTCGCAAATTTATTATTCAGAAGAAGATGATAAGAAATATTCTTATCGTAGAATAATAAACTAACAATGCGACAATGGAAGTGGTATGGCTGACAACCGTATCACACTCCGAATTCAATTGTCTTGTCTTGTCTACACACGGTAGTCATCAACGCACCATGCTCCACTAGGAGTTACGGTAATCGAGAGAGAGAGAATGCATACGTTGCTAAAAAATGACGACTGTAGTTAAGAGTTAAAAAAAACTTCATGGAGTTAGACTTTTGAGGAGTTATTTTTTTGGATAACGCTCGGTGCCACCCAAAAGATGCAGGAATCCAGAGTGACGATGGGATGATAACAGTAATGTGCTTCCCTATGGACCAAAATGTTATTAGGCTGACAAAGCTGTTCTACAAACAGCTCATATTGTAGGCGCCGAGATCTCGGTTACAGAGCGATCAATTAAGAAGATCAACTTGAAGCACGCGATATGTTATTTGTCTGGAGCGTGGATGGAGTTTGATTCAAATGTTATAGGAAAATGGCAAAAATGAATGACTGCTTCCTCTGTTTGGTGTAGGGACATGGAATTAAAAAAAAATTTGTTAATATTTTCCAGCACAACTCGTGGGTGCCTCGGGAACAGTTCGGTTGCTCAAACAAAGAGTTGAGAGCTTTGAGGGTTTTTGGCCGTCTGGCATAAACTGAAATAAACTCAAGCGTTCCAATCTTGAGTATAGGTGCACGCTAGCCTAGCACCCTGCAACTATCTCGATAGTAAGTGCGCGCCAGATAGGCACAAACCCTCAAAGTTCTCTCTTGTTTAAGCAACAGAACTGGTTCCGAGGCATCCAGTAGTTGTGCTGGACCATATTGACAAACGTTTTTTAATTCTAGGCGAAACCAAATAGAGACCCTACCCTGTGTAGGGCACAGGACTGAAAAAGATGAAGTTCCGTTAAGTCTTCTATGATCAGGAATGCAGGATTATCTATTTTACCCCATAAATTATCTTCTGAAATAAATGGCATCAGACGATCATTTGACATCAGACGAAATTAGCAACTATAGGTAATGGAAACAGGACCCGAGCATTGTGGTATTCATGATGATGCAAATTCGCTCGACGAAAACGCATGTGTTATCGAAACAAGGAATAACAGTGAGAAGGGCAGAAAAAAATGTTCATAGTTAATAGATTTTTGGATGGCTCTAAAACTGTTTCAAATACATAAATACATTGAAATTGCATAAGCTCATCCGCGCTATTTGCAAAACTAAATGGTGAGGATTATATGAACTTGGACTCTGATCTGGTAAGTAAGTATGGTAAAGCTACGCAAAATCCCATCCCTCTCTGTGCTATTGTATGATATGTATGTCAAACATATGACATCCTAGATCGGGAAATTAAAAATATACAAATACGTTATTACCATCCTCATCTAAATATATCGACCAAACAAACAGAACCAATAAAATCCTTGCGCTATAATATGCAATAAACGCAAACCCTAAATAAAACGACCTTTCCTTTTTATGGAAATTCTGTCAGTTTTAACAAGTCGGTATAATGTGACGGCCACTCCATAATTTCTGCGTTCATCTCATGTATGTAATACCTAATATCTTAAGGGGTGTCAATATTGTGGAAAATTAGAATGCATTTTACAACTATTTCACTGTAAGTGCATCTCCACTCGACTATGGGTTTTGTAGAAAAAGGTGAAAAAGGACAAAATAGTCATAAAGCCATTGTCGACAAATTCAAAAGAATCACAACTCTTCGGCGCTCTTTAACCAATCCCCAGGTAATAATTTGCTTCCGGTTAGTGATAATGCTGGTATGTACATATGTACAACTGGCGGCGGTCAGCAGCAGGTCAAAGGTTTAATTTCGAAGAGAGACTATAGCGCTGAAAGAAGAAAAAAATGAATATTATGATATACATATTCATCGACATCGAATCTGTTTTGAATTGATTCGACAATCGACAAGGGTTTGGATAAAATGCAAGTATAGCACTGGGGAATACAGAAGCTTCGTTCTCCTCTGTGTGGTCATAGAAATTTCGGAAGACCATCCTGATTATAGATTTCAGATAATCAGTACAATTAATGCCTTGTTATGATCAGTACGTGCATTGATTTTCCAAATGCCGATTTTCTCGATCTGGGTCGAAAATAAAATCTATTTTTACAAAAGTTATTTCGAAATCTTTAACAAGAACTCCAGAGACACCGAAATCGACGTGCGCCGGCCGTGTCGCCATCCGAAAGTGACAAAACGATATAAGCGAATATACGTGTTCTTCCATACTGTAGTTTAAGTTTTGAATGCATTTTTGAAATACAGTAGAACCCCTCTTAACCGGCCTGGTCGGGACCGACACCCTGGCCGGTTAGGTGTTTGGCCGGTTTATCCGAGGTTCCCTTGAAAAATTGAATTTGGTTCGACAATAACCTATATTTCAAGATACTATACAAATTTCATAGAGGGTTATACATAAAGAAGCAAAAATAACGATGTTGGAACTCATTTTATTGAAAACTAAATAGATTACACATGCTATTTTTGATGGCTCATCAATGTTTGTAAATTCTCCATCGTCTCCGCATTCACAGTCATCCTTACTGGCGATACCAATTATTTCCTCGTCACTGAAAAAATCGTTCAGTCCTTCATCACTTGTTACCCAGTCCTCCACATCCGCAAATTCCATTTGCTACCCACCAGGTAACAACTGCAGATCGTGTAAGATAGCCTGGTTGTCATTTTCATATTTCATCGTTGTCGGAATGGTAACTCCCCTCGACTAGATTTTCTAAATTGGACCAAATTTTTTTCCATGCTCTCATTAATGTAAACGAAAGCACTTGCCAACATAAAAATTACATCTTTTATGTTAATATTTTTTACTTTTTGATTTTGATGCTGACTGTGACGGCATGGTAACAAAAAGAAAAAAAAACGTTCCGTGGGATATAGGAAAAGTCTGCTAGTCATTTTTCGGTAACAAAAAGAACAAGAAACGTTAAGTGGGATATAGGCCGGTTAATCCGAGGACCGGTTTATCCGAGGCCGGTTAAGAGGGGTTCTACTGTACATAGTAAAAAAGAAGTGGAACCAAAAAAAGGACATTACTTTCTTTTCTTCTCGAATCTCACGTACATACCTTTAGCGTGTCATGTCACCATCAGATTCGCCACATCTTCTTCGGCTTCGTATACTATTTGTCGTCATATACTTTGACCACCAATGGAAATGTGTAATGGAATTTTCAATTGAGCCCGAAGATCGCCCTCGCTAGACTCTCTAGACTAGACACAAGAGCGCTGACCAGATATATACATACATATAGATAGAACGGATATGAGCAGAGTTTTCCGGTTACGAAAAAGTCCTTCTCTATACGGTCATGTTTTGTATGTTTTTATCGTTCTTCGTTCGGTATAGTAGTTTCGTCTATTACAGAATTGAAACGGAACGAAAAATGTATGCACATTCCTTTTTATGTTATATCGGCCAACGGTTTTTGTCTTTTTAAGTTTTTTTTTCAATTGTTTTTTTGTTCAACGGCGAAAGAAATCTTATTTCTCGCAAGAGTTTCATCTTTGGGAGTAAAATTGGACATTCTCAAGTGATTGAAATATATTTGTTTTCGACATTTGCTTATTGAGCGAGGAGAGAGGAAGAGAAAAGTATGGAATATGGCAGCGGATATTGTTTAGACGACTGTATTTAGTTAAAAATAGTTTGTATTGATGCACAGGATCTTATAGCAAAAAAAAATGTATTTCAAACTTATATTCTCGTAGTTTCGAATCCGGGAACTTGTTTCTTTTTTTTTCATCCTTGCATTTTAAAAAATGTTATTGGAACTTTGGAATTTTCTTAAAAACACAGTTATATTTTTAAAATAACCGTTATACAAAAACTACAATTAAATTTTATTTGGTTTAAGAAAAAGTGATTACATTTAGGCTAAAATAGAAGGATGTATTCAACATTTTAAAAATCCTTTTCCTGTAGGTGTTACTATGAATACCAGTGGCGCAACTACGAGAGGGGCTAAGGGGGCTTAAACCTCTCCCAGACCCAGAAATTATGGGAAACTACAAATTGCAAAATGAAAGAGCCTATCAAAATATAAATTTTCTTTATGAGCATATTCCTGCATAGGTTATCCATCT